>CM064534.1:13921506-13949006 GCA_032716605.1 Paralithodes platypus
ACGTCAACCCCCCCCCCCCCCCCCCCCCACCCATCCTCATACACACAACCCGCCCACACATACACCAACAGACACCTTCTACAACACCCCCCCCCCCCCCCCCCCCCCCTCATACACACAATCACGCACACACACACACGTACAGTTGGTCAAAGTTTCAGCTGTCCCACCTTCGCTCTGGGGCTCGCAGAATCAGCTGGCAATACTGGTGTAGTGGTGCAGGGTTACCACTTGCCATTAATGTGTTACCTGTGTCTGTCCTGTATATTACTGCAAATTAGCCTATGTAATGTTCACTTTGTGAAGACTAAATGCTCCTTCATTAAGCAGCCACCAATAAAACAGACATATGTATTCTTATAAAATCGAGTAAAGTATGTTGTGGCAGCCAGCAGGTTTTATATGCGTTGCCAATCAGTGGATATAATAACTTGAATATTTAAGAAAATCTTCGAACTTTGGGTGAATGTTCGGGATCATACATAGCGATTTATGCATTTTTATTTGAGATAGGCTTACTTTCCCTTGTTTAGTATATGTTCTAACAAAGATATAGCCGTAATCAGATCTACCAATCCCAATCTGTGTACACCTTCCTACACCAGTATTGCCAGGTAATTCTGCGAGCCCCAGAGCGAGGGTGGGTCAGCTGCAACTTTGACCAACTGTACACCCGCCTACAAATACACGAACAAACACCTACTACAACCCCCCCCCCCCCCCCAACACCCACACCCACACATACCCACAATTCCAACACCTCCCCCAATATTTCTTTCCGTAGCTTTCACCCGGCGTATACGCCACTTTGTCGTGAGCGTCTATACCAACCCTTTTATTTCCGCCACCCTCCAACATTCCTGTAACCCTTCCTCTCAATAGGCGAGCACAGTTTTTGGGATGGATTTTCGGCGGTATGATTTTGTATATATGGGTTTTTGTTTGTACTGCCTAGCTTTCTATGACTATTTGTACTATTTTCCTTGCGAAAGTACTCCACACACACACAAACACATACACACACATATACAGCATATATATATATATATATATATATATATATATACTGTATAATGGTATATATATATAATGATATACAGTATAATTATATAATAATATAAGCCACTTGAGCATATTTTCCTTGCGAAAGTACTCCACACATACACACACACACACACACACAGCCCGTAGCCTAGTAGGTAGAGCTCTCGTCTCACACACGAGGGGTCGGGGGTTCAATCCCCGGCCGGGCGGAGACAAATTGGGCTTGTCTCCTTTCATGTGTTAGCCTCATTTCACCTAGCTGTAAATAGGTACCTGGAATAAGTGGACGACGTTGTGACGTCCCTTCTGGGGTTGGCAAAAATGGTACAAGGCGAGATGGGTATCATATGGTTCACTAAGCTGATGGCAACCTAAGCCTTCGGGCGAGACGGTACCGTCTATAGTGAGAATGGTACCATACAGATACACCCTATGCCTTCGTTTCCGATGTCGCCAATTGGCAACGATACATAATTATAACACCTACACATATAGGAGGCGGGAAATATCGAGCATGCTCACTCCCGCAATACAACTAGAGTAAGTACAACTAGAGTAAGTACACACACACACACGCATATATATATATATATATATATACATATATATATATATATATATATATATATATATATATATTCTCTTTTAAACAGACGAGGTTAAAGGCAACAGCAGTTTCAGCATTCAGTATTTTATTGTTACAGCTTTCAATAGTTCTAACAATTTTCCTCTGGGGTTCAGAGATGAGGTACAACAGGTTAGCAAAATTCATGGTGGATCCAACGTTTCACAAGTAAACATCTTGCATCTTCAGGGAATGGGCAGGTAATGATTAGAATAAGGACAAAGCAACATATTTATACAAAATTCAAGGATCAAGAATAGGTAGGTGGGCGGAGCTACTGGGTGTGGGGTGGCTGTTCATTGGTGGAAGGCAGTCTATTCGCGAGACGGGCACTAAATCTTATCGGTGGTTGGTTGTTGGCTGTGGGTGGCTGTGATTGGTTGGTGTTGTCAGTTGTGTGCTGAGGGCGGAAAGGTAAGGGAGGGGGGCACAGGGCGAGAGGAACGAGGGCAGTATGCATGTAGCGCTTGCCTGAAGGAAGAATTTGGTCTTGTGTTTGGTTGTTGATGCTGGGGTTGAGCGTTTGGATATATAGAGCTTCTAAAATAGCTAGTCTTCTGGGTTCTGATTCTTTGTCGAGTATGGTAGTTTGTTTGTCTAGGTCGGCGCGAGTTAGGGCAAGATGGTGGGGGGCTTGATAGTGATCTTTTATAGCGCCAGATTGAAGGTGGAGGGTTAGTCGACGGGAAAGGCGAGTCTGTGTCATTCCAACATAGGATAGGGGTCCACAGTCCCCAGAGGTGCAAATATGCTGGTATATCACATGATCGTCTTTCGGTTGGTTGGTGGAAATGGGGCGGTTACGGAGGACAAGGTTGGAGGTCTTAGGAGATTTGTAGTAAATAATGAGTTTTATTTTATTGTCAGGGTTGGTGGGGAGGACGTTTTTGTGGATTATTTCTTTCATAATGGATTCGTCTGTTGTGTGGTCGGAAGATATGTAGTTTCTGTAGAAAAATGTAATGTCATTGGCCGGGTTGGTGCTAGGGGGGTCTTGTTTGTACCATTTTTCTAGGTGGTGGTTGATGGCATTGGTGACGTCAGTGTTGGAATACCCATTGTTGACTAGGACCTGGGTAAGCCTTTCCAATTCATTGTGTATGTCATTCCAGGTTGTGCAATGGGTGAGGGCTCTCCTGACATAGGCGGCGATGGTGGACTGATGATATCGTTTAGGGCATTCACTTTCCCCATTAAGACATTGGCCATTGTTAGTAGGTTTGGTGTACACTGTAGTTTTGAAGCCGTGGTCGTAGAGGGAGACAAGGAGGTCGAGGAAGGGTAGATGACCATCGGTGGTTTCTTCGTATGTGAAGTTGAGTCCGGAGGCGGCCATGAAGCGCTGCTGGAGGTCCCTGAGTTCGTCCAGGTCCTTCACCCGCACGAAGATATCATCGATGTACCTGCAGTAGACAGTGGGCTGGTGGGCAGCCAGGAGTTCCTTTTCGATAGTTCCCATGAAGAAATTGGCGAACAGGACCCCCAGGGGGCTTCCCATCGCTACACCGTCGATTTGCTGGTACATATTCCCGCGGGGGCAGAGGAAAGGGGACTCCTTGGTACATAGTTCCAAGAGCGTCTTCAGGGCCTTCTCCGGGATGTCCAGGGGGGGGCGTATTAGGGCGTATTTCCAAGCCGGGACCCCACCGAAAACGCCTTGAAATTGAAGTCCTACTGGATGACATCCTACGATCCCAGAAAGACGGCAAGATCACCACCACCCCAGCCCTACAACCCACCCTACTAGCAGAAGCTGCCAAAACCAGGGGATCCCACCAAAGCAAACTCCTCAACAAACACCACTTCAAAGCCGCTAAACAACTTAAAGAGAACCCCAACATCATCATCCCTCCCGTAAGGGGAGGGATTTATTTATTTTTCCTGGATCCCCTTTTCCCTCATTATTAGCCCCATTAGTTTTGAGATTTCAAGACGTTCGTCCCATTAGTTAGGCGATTTCAAGACCTTTCGCCCCATTTCTTTGTCAATATTAAAGGGAGATTGGTAATTTTTCTGGTCCCCTTTCTTCCTAATTCTTAGCCCCATTAGTTAGATTTCAAGACATTCGCCCCATTAGTTAGGGGATTTGAAGACCTTTCGCCCCTTTTCTTTGTCAAAATGAGATGAAGTATTTTGTAAACGCTGTATTTTTAGAATAAGCGTTTGTAACTTCAGAAGTATATATATATTATATATATATATATATATATATATATATATATGGGACACTCAAAAATCCGTGTATGGTATTCTGGAAATATGGATCCTACAACTAGGTTTGAATTGAAATATATTCGCCTAGTGGGTTTCCCTTCTCCCTAACATAAATAGGATAGAAGGCTGAGTGTCTTTTAGACTGCCGTGGTGTAATTGATTAAGCGTGGCTATCGTTCTGATGGTCGATGGTTCGATCCCCACTGAGAGACTAGAAACATTTAGTGGCTCACGTGTATTTGTGATATATTCTCAATATTTGTAACTCTCATGCTTTGTGGGTTAGAATTAAATGAAATCAATTTCAACCCGAGTTTTGTCGGGACACTCAAAAATCCGTGTATGGTATTCTGGAAATATGGATCCTACAACTAGGTTTGAATTGAAATATATTCGCCTAGTGGGTTTCCCTTCTCCCTAACAAAAATAGGATAGAAGGCTGAGTGTCTTTTAGACTGCCGTGGTGTAATTGATTAAGCGTGGCTATCGTTCTGATGGTCGATGGTTCGATCCCCACTGAGAGACTAGAAACATTTAGTGGCTCACGTGTATTTGTGATATATTCTCAATATTTGTAACTCTCATGCTTTGTGGGTTAGAATTAAATGAAATCAATTTCAACCCGAGTTTTGTCGGGACACTCAAAAATCCGTGAATGGTATTCTGGAAATATGGATCCTACAACTAGGTTTGAATTGAAATATATTCGCCTAGTGGGTTTCCCTTCTCCCTAACATAAATAGGATAGAAGGCTGAGTGTCTTTTAGACTGCCGTGGTGTAATTGATTAAGCGTCGGCTATCGTTCTGATGGTCGATGGTTCGATCCCCACTGAGAGACTAGAAACATTTAGTGGCTCACGTGTATTTGTGATATATTCTCAATATTTGTAACTCTCATACTTTGTGGGTTAGAATTAAATGAAATCAATTTCAACCCGAGTTGCGTCGGGACACTCAAAAATCTGTGTATGGTATTCTGGAAATATGGATCCTACAACTA
The DNA here is from genome assembly GCA_032716605.1 of Paralithodes platypus. Classification (NCBI taxonomy): domain Eukaryota; kingdom Metazoa; phylum Arthropoda; class Malacostraca; order Decapoda; family Lithodidae; genus Paralithodes; species Paralithodes platypus. The sequence continues at coordinate 13,926,391 of CM064534.1, forward strand.
GGTTTGAATTGAAATATATTCGCCTAGTGGGTTTCCCTTCTCCCTAACATAAATAGGATAGAAGGCTGAGTGTCTTTTAGACTGCCGTGGTGTAATTGATTAAGCGTCGGCTATCGTTCTGATGGTCGATGGTTCGATCCCCACTGAGAGACTAGAAACATTTAGTGGCTCACGTGTATTTGTGATATATTCTCAATATTTGTAACTCTCATGCTTTGTGGGTTAGAATTAAATGAAATCAATTTCAACCCGAGTTGCGTCGGGACACTCAAAAATCTGTGTATGGTATTCTGGAAATATGGATCCTACAACTAGGTTTGAATTGAAATATATTCGCCTAGGGGGTTTCCCTTCTCCCTAACATAAATAGGATAGAAGGCTGAGTGTCTTTTAGACTGCCGTGGTGTAATTGATTAAGCGTCGGCTATCGTTCTGATGGTCGATGGTTCGATCGCCACTGAGAGACTAGAAACATTAAGTGGCTCACGTGTATTTGTGATATATTCTCAATATTTGTAACTCTCATGCTTTGTGGGTTAGAATTAAATGAAATCAAATTCAACCCGAGTTGCGTCGGGACACTCAAAAATCTGTGTATGGTATTCTGGAAATATGGATCCTACAACTAGGTTTGAATTGAAATATATTCGCCTAGTGGGTTTCCCTTCTCCCTAACATAAATAGGATAGAAGGCTGAGTGTCTTTTAGACTGCCGTGGTGTAATTGATTAAGCGTCGGCTATCGTTCTGATGGTCGATGGTTCGATCCCCACTGAGAGACTAGAAACATTTAGTGGCTCACGTGTATTTGTGATATATTCTCAATATTTGTAACTCTCATGCTTTGTGGGTTAGAATTAAATGAAATCAATTTCAACCCGAGTTGCGTCGGGACACTCAAAAATCCGTGTATGGTATTCTGGAAATATGGATCCTACAACTAGGTTTGAATTGAAATATATTCGCCTAGTGGGTTTCCCTTCTCCCTAACATAAATAGGATAGAAGGCTGAGTGTCTTTTAGACTGCCGTGGTGTAATTGATTAAGCGTCGGCTATCGTTCTGATGGTCGATGGTTCGATCCCCACTGAGAGACTAGAAACATTTAGTGGCTCACGTGTATTTGTGATATATTCTCAATATATATATATATATATATATATATATATATATATATATATATATATATATATATATATATATATATATATATATATATATATATATATATATATATATATATATATATATATATATATATATATATATATATATATATATAACCTAATGTATAACAAAAAATTGTGGTATTCTGGGAAGCCTAATATGTTCAAAGTTATTGTTGCTATTATGGTGTGAACTGATGAAATCTTTAGTACTTTACCATTACTTTATATAATCTATATATATATATTACCTAACATTTTTGTTAATGAAACACATAATAACAATGGTGTGGCCATTCCTGCCCTTTTGTAGTTCCCAGATTCCAACCCAGACCTACGTGGTTGACAAAGACTGTCTTTGTCTGTATTTGGACAGACGGGGAGTGCCAACGATTGTTCGGAAACGGTCGAGGTAAGTCCTAAAAAGTCCCAAGACATACGGCCTCAGCTACGCAGGTCTTGTGGGGGCGTGGCATGGGCGTGGTCTGTGTTTCCGCAAATCGGGCAGCCTATGCGACTAACGGGGACATGCTTACGCAAGTCGCAAACACGTACGTAGTTCATTACGACTACATTACGACTGACGTAACAATGGCCCCGTCACGGTACGTCTGTCGGGAAAATGCAATAATCGTGGTGATTCGGGCGTACACGGCCGGACTACGCCCGACAGAACAAAAAATTGGCGATTACGCCTGACGGAAGCTGTCGGGAGCAATATACGGGAATGTGTGATCCCAGCATTACGTCGGATGACACGTTGATCGTCTTTATGGAGTTTTAGGTGGCTGACATGAGAGAAGTGATTAATGAGAGTGTTTACTTGTTGTTTACATGAAGGAGTAGAGTCTGTTGTTGTGATTGCAGCATGTGATTGTGTTGTGTTGCTGTTGGAAAGTCTGATGCTGTTTAGTGTTTTGTAGAGTTTTTTGGGGGTTTTTTGTGATCAAATGTTTGTAGGAAGTTGTTCCAATTTAGTGTTTGTTGTTCTTGTATTTTGTTGTTTATCTGGGTGTTGAGTGCTTGGATTTGTTGTGTGATGTCTTGTGTGTGGGGTGCTGGGGAGTGTTTCAGTGTGTCACATTGTCTGATAAGGTTTTGCATTTCTGGTGAGAAATTGGGGTTGTGTCTTTTTCTGTAACCTCTTGGAATGTGTTTCTTGTCAGCGTTTTGGATAGTTGTGTTGAATGTGTGGACAGCATTGTTGATGTTAGTGATGGGTGCGCTGTTTAGGGTTTCAAAGTGTTGTTCTGTCTCATTTGTGAATGCTTCCCAGTTGGTTGTTTTATAATTGGTGTAAGTGTGTCTGTGGCTAGCTGTGGTGAGTCTGGTTTTTGTGTTGATAATGATCGGGAGGTGGTCGGAGCCTAAGGTTTTAACCACCTTCCAGGATGTTGTGGGGGCGAGTTCTGGGGAGCAAATGGTGATATCTGGAGATGATGGGTCGTAGAGGGCATGGTGGGGAGTATGAGTATGTTGATGGATGTCATTGAGGATGAAAAGGTTATCTGTTTGGAGTTGTAGGACCAACAATCTGTCTCTTGTTGTTGCCGTTCCCCAGGCTGCCTGGCCGAACAACCCCAAGGCCCCGATCAAGACCAAGGCCATAACCGAGCGCCCCCACAGAACCCTCTCTGCCTACCACAATAAAGCCTGGGTGACCGAAGCCACTCCATGGTGGGGAGCTGAGGAGGGTGCGGAAACGCCCGGGAAACCAAAGCCCCACCCAGGGCCCTGTGCCCCTCAACAATTATGAAGAGAAAGTTGAGGGGCAAAGGCAAAATGTGATGCTTTGGCTTCCAATCTGCCCACCTCTAGATTGAGAGGTCAATCCACGGAAGAGACGCCGTCAATTGAGATCTAGAAAATATGTAAGTGAAAGGAACAGTCAGAGATCTCTCAGTTTTCACTCTGATAGACCAGCCCATCACCACATGACTAGAACCCAATCCTCTCAGCATCAGCTAGGAAAGGCCCTATAAATAGGCCAGGAAATCAGCACCAAAAATGTGCCGAGGCTGGACAGAAATGTTAACAAAGCAATTTCACCTGAAATGGGTTCTTTGGAGGTATCTCTAACCACACAAAAAAGTCCACTCGAATCCACCCATGGCAAATACTCGTTTTCACTGAAAATCCTAGATGCCCGCCGCCGCGGAACGTAAAATATTGAAATAGGCATAACTTTGCTGAAAATCAACATAGAAACACAAATAAAGTGTCTAATCCTACTAATCTTGAGGTGCTCTTTCATTTAAAGTTACTTTGAAGGAGATTGGAAGATGTGTTCATATTGAAATCCTCGAAAAATCAAAATTTTGGCCTAAAATTACCCTAAAATGAGCAAAATTAATTGTCTGAACAACCGGCTATAATCTTTTACATATGTATTATTATATTGTGTATATTGTGTATGTATATATGTATATAAATATGTATATGTGTATATTCCAAAGTGAATTTCAAACACATTCATTTATTTATAGTCCCGTTTCATCATCATCGTTTTCCACCTCATTTTCTTCAATGTCCACAGGTGGACCGTTCAAACAGGTAATGCCCTTGCATTGACCACAAGCTGGAGTGCAATGGAGCCCATTTTTGCGGCATGTACATGTTCTTGTGTTGCATTTTCCACCACAATTGCATCGCATTATCTTAAGTAGTCGATCAGGTGCCGACGGCTGAGACATTTTAACGGGATATAAGCCAGAAGGAGAAGTCGTCCAGCCCCATTCCTTTGCAGGAAGATCATTACCACACCATGCCTGAACCTGATGGTATGCGCGATGACTATGGAAAATGGCTGCATCAGATATTGGCGGAAGCTTCTCTGGCGACACATACTGCGTGGCAGTACCCACTTTCTGCTGAAACTTGTCCACTCTTGCCGAGTCAAGGCTCAGAGATGTTGTGCAGCCATAGATGATCAACAAGGCATCTTCTCCAGCTCTTTCTATTTCTGCTTTAGATGAAGATGGAGACATGAATATTGAACTACACCACTCTAGTTCTGCATATTTCTTGAGTACTGACACTTTGCCAATCCCATAAGGTCTAGACGTAGTGTCACACCCACTGCGAGGTCATCTTCTCATTGACAGTGCTCTGAATATAATAACTACATCAGAAGCCCGTCACCTGCCTCTTCCGTATTTGAAAGGTACGGACTCCTCTACGTCAAAGGAGTACAAAGGAAGTACAAAGGAAATCAAGCAACAACAGATCTAGTGACCCTTCTAGGTTGCTTGTCCTCCAAAAGACTGAGGATCAAGTGTCCAAACAGTGGTTTAGAGTGGGTAAGGGAACATTGGAAAGGGAATTACTGCCCTGGAACTAATGTCCGTGGCAGGATTAGGAAGTTAGTAGGGGACAGATGGGTTAGTAACTGAGGGGGGGATAAAATAAAGTTATTCATTTACAAACGCAGTCAGTCGCGGGTTTGATGCAAGATATTTGTCTAGGCGGAGTTTAACACCTTACGAGCGGCCTATGCGGTTTATTTATGTGTACCGCCCAGCGGGGTGTTTTTAGCCAAAATAGGGCTGTTTACGTGATCATTTTCATGCCTAAATAAGCCCCAGAACGTAAAACAAGTACCTATCCCTGAAAGGGCATAAACAGAGCTTTCGAATGACACCATAACGATCCTTGTATGATGGATAGTTTTCTTGCAATAACCGTGCAACGCGAGTGCAAAAAGCAGGTAATTCGGTACTTTCGGTACATAATTGAGTATGTAGCGAGTGAGAGAGGGAGGAGGGAGCTGAGATTTGTGTCAGTAGGTTCGCCGCGGTGGTCTGGAGCAGTCATACGCTCGCTAGTCTCCTGCCACCACTTGTCTCTCTCTCTCAGCCACATTACGTGCTGAAATTGCCACTCGAGTTATGTCGAGCGCCGCCACATAGTCCAGCTTTATTTAACTCGACTTATGTTGCTCGCCGCTAAATAAGGGTTAAATGAATCAACGGTGATGCAGTCTATAATGTTTCGGGAAGCCCATTCCACAAGTTGACAACTCGATTGAAGAAGAAATTCTTAGATTCGTGTGAGTTAAAAGATTTACCAATAATTTTGCAACCATTTCCCCGCGTGTAATTAGATTGGTTGATAGTGAAGTACTTACTACAGTTCATATTGTCGATGCCTTTGATGATTTTGAACACTTGAATTAAGTCACCTCTTAATCTGCGCTGGGTTAAAGGAAATAGATTTAATTCTCTAAGACGCTCTTCGTATGGTTTGTTCTTTAGGCTAGGTATCATTTTGGTAACTCTACGTTGAACTCGTTCTAGCTTGTTTATATCATTTTGGTAATAAGGGCACCAGGATTGAACGCAGTATTCCAGAAGAGGGCGGACTAAGGAATTGTAAAGGGTTAGGATAACTTCTTTGGATTTATGCTCAAATGACCTGCCTATAAAGCCAATTATTTTGTTTGCCTTCTGAACATTGTTGACTCGGTTTTAGGTTACTCGATATTGTTACTCCCAGATCGGTTTCTCTGTTTACATTCTTAAGCTGAGTGCCATTCATCGAATAGTTTGCTTTCTCATTTAGGTATCCGATATGTAGTACTTTACATTTATCCGCATTGAAACTCATTTGCCAAATTTGGGCCCAACATGACAATTTATCTAGATTGTGTTGCATATCGTCAACTTGTTCTTTTGAGAGTACGCTATTTGCAATTTTTGTATCGTCAGCAAATTTTGAGATTGTACAGGTGAGGCCCTCATCTATGTCATTGATGTAAATTAGAAACAGAATTGGTCCTAGTACCGATCCCTGGGGTACCCCGCTACTTACATTGGTCCATTTAGATGCCTTACCGCTTATGACTACTCTTTGCTTTCTGTCGCTGAGCCAATTTTCTATCCATTTCAACACACCGTCTTGTATTCCATGCGCTTTTAGTTTTAGCAGTAAACGTTTGTGGGGAACTTTGTCAAAGGCCTTTTGAAAATCAAGGTATATAATATCTACAGCTTTACTCTCATCGTAGAGGTTGAGGATATCGTGGAAGAAGTCTAAGAGGTTTGTTAAACAGGAACCTTTTTTACGAAAGCCGTGTTGAGTATCTTTAAGTATGTTATTTTCCTCTAATTGATTTACGAGTCTGTCTCGTATGACCGTTTCTAGCATTTTACATACAACTGAGGTTAAGCTAATTGGACGATAGTTACTGGGTAGGGATTTGCTGCCTTTTTTGAATATCGGTGTTATGTTGGCTAGCTTCCACTGATCAGGCATAGTTCCAGACTGCAAGGATTTATTGAATAGTAATGCCAGTGGTTTGGAGAGCTCAACCTTAGCTTCCTTCAGAACTCTAGGCGAGATTGTATCAGGTCCAGGCGTTTTATTTACCTTGAGTTTATCTAAACAATTCAATACTTCTCTCTCTGTAACGGTGATATTGCTTAGAACATCTGAATTATCAATCTGAATCGGCGATGGTGTAGGGATATCACTGAGGTCTTCTGTTGTAAAAACTGATGCAAAGAAGGTATTGAGGGCATTACTCATTTGTACTTCGTCTTTGGTGTATTCTCCATTTTCATCGACTAACGGTCCAACAGTTGAAGTAACTACTTTTTTCTTTCTGATATAACTATAGAATTATTTCGGGTTTGTTTTACTTTGATTCGCAATATGTAACTCTAAGGTCTTTTTACTTTGCTTAATTAACTTTTTGGCTTTGCGTCGTAGCTCTACAAATTTCACCCGTTCGTAATTTTGTGAGGATTTTAATCTATCATTAGCAAATTTTTTAGCAAGCAGGCAGTTTGAAATATCTTTATTCCACCATTTGGGCTTATTATTATGGCCTGGACGCCGTATTTTCGATGGTATGCAGTCTTGCACTGCTTTTAGGTAAGTGGTTTCGAATAACTTCCAAGATGTATTTATGTCGTTATTGTTAATTAAAAAGCTCCAGTCAGTTTCTTTAAACATAGCTCTAAGTTTATGGAGTTTGCTTTCTTGAAATTAGGGACTTTTTCGATGCTACTATTTGGTTCGTTACTAGTAAATTTAAAGTGAAAGTTATCGTACGATGGTCGCTGTTACTGAATTCATCTCCAACATTCAAATTCTCTATTAATTCTTCTTTTGTTGCAAGTACAATGTCAAGAACGTTATTACCACGTCGACACCCATGCTCGAGACAAGCAGCGAAAACCAGCCTTCAACCTCCAAACACCCCAGCAGCCCCAACGAACCGAGAAAGTCCCATGAATCTGACCACCCTGGAACCTCTCAAACATCAGATAGCGCGGTACAAACTGGAAACTTGCCCAATTCTAGCACCTCCAACCAAACCCCAAGAACCATAGAGTCAAAGGACTCTACTCAGGCAGGATCTTCTCAAACGTTTGATTCAACCAATCAGTCTGGTATTTCCCATCAGGCTGGTGACGATGTCCTGCCTGGAATCTCGCCACAGTCACGGGTTGGAGACCATCCTCAAGCTGATATGCTTTCTGATATCTCTCAGCTTGTCAAAGACGTTCAAGACGGAAGCATGACTCTGGATGATGCACTACAGAGCGATGCATTGAGCAACATCCACACTGCTCTTGAAGATTGGCGTGCATCACTGCTAAGCTATGGCACTGCAAGATTGTGGATACAATACCAAAATATGGTATCCATTCTTAGGTCCTTCATTCGTTCTGCTCGTATAGGTTGCTGGCCTCTGTATTTGCAGTCTCTGCGTGAAATGCACCCTTTTCTTGCTGCTGCCGGTCACAACAACTATGTTCATCCCAAGAATGATTGACCTGGAACAAACCCATCCAGATGTATATAGGGCATTTATGAATGGCCTCTTTCCAGTCAGAAAAAGTGACGGTGCGTGGTCAGGAATTTTCACAGACCTCTTCATAGAGCAAGTTCTGATGGCCAGCATCAAATCAACTGGCGGCTTAACCCAAGGGCGTGGATTCCGTGACAGCACTCGACTTCTCTTCCTGCTCTCAAGACCTGTGTGTGCCAATATAAGCCAGTCCATTTTCGCGATAGCTGGTTTATCTATGGATACACTTGATGGACATCGTGAATTAGCAGCAGCCAGGATACGTCGTGACATGAGTGATATAGAGAAGATTCTCCAAGTGTTCCTTGAGCGTGGCGTATTCAACAAACCATCAAAGAAGATTGTAAGTCTATCAACTGGCTTGGTGGCAAATGATTCTGTGAATGCATATGAGGCTCAAAGTGTTGGAAAGAAGATCCTTGATTCCATGGTCGGACAATCTGTCGCAGAATACAAGTTTTCTCAGAAGAATTAAGTTAAGACCCTGGCATCAGCTACTCATGTGAAAACATCTTCTGGTGCCCAAATTGAGATGGATTCACAGCGTCTCTATCAGCGTCTTCTTCTTACAGGTTTCAATGGTGACATACCACTGCCAGATCTCTTCCGATATGAGATGTGCTCTTTCCAACCATCTCTCTTTGACAACCATGTGTGCATGAGGATGGGGGATAAATAGGAAATCAATCACCATCTCCTTAAGCTTGTTCCAGAGAGCAGTAGTGCAACGTCCCGTGACATGAGTATGCAGTACATCATTGATGGTGGTAGCCTGCTTCATAAATTCTCATGGCCTAAAAATGCCAGCTACTCGGAGATCTGTGAAATGTACGTCCGACACATCAAGCAATCATACTGTCATGCTTTGGTTGTGTTTGATGGGTATCATGGATCTAGCACAAAGGATGAAGCACATCGTCGCAGGATGGGGAATGATAGAGGTGCTACAGTGTTGGTTTCACCAGAAGTGCATGTAACCATGACCAAGAAGAGCTTTCTTGCCAATCCTTCCAACAAGCAAGCATTCATCAATCTACTTGCAGAGCAAATGACCAAAGCGGATATCGCCGTTGAACATGCAAAAGGTGATGCTGACTACAAGATATGTATGTCAGCATGTCTTCACGCCAAAGAGAAGCCAACAGCTGTTGTCGCAGAGGATTCTGATGTGTTCCAGCTGCTAACGCATCATGCCAATATTGCTGACAAAGACTTATACATGGTGACATCCAAACAAACAGTGTGTGTCACAACTTTGGCAAAGAAGCTTGACCCATTACTCTCTGGCGCCCTGCTCTTTCTGCACGCTTTCAGTGGGTGTGACACTACGTCTAGACCTTATGGGATTGGCAAAGTTTCAGTACTCAAGAAATATGCAGAACTAGAGTGGTGTAGTTCAATATTCATGTCTCCATCTTCATCTAAAGCAGAAATAGAAAGAGCTGGAGAAGATGCCTTGTTGATCATCTATGGCTGCACAACATCTCTGAGCCTTGACTCGGCAAGAGTGGACAAGTTTCAGCAGAAAGTGGGTACTGCCACGCAGTATGTGTCGCCAGAGAAGCTTCCGCCAATATCTGATGCAGCCATTTTCCATAGTCATCGTGCATACCATCAGGTTCAGGCATGGTGTGGTAATGATCTTCCTGCAAAGGAATGGGGCTGGACGACTTCTCCTTCTGGCTTATATCCCGTCAAAATGTCTCAGCCGTCGGCACCTGATCGACTACTTAAGATAATGCGATGCAATTGTGGTGGAAAATGCAACACAAGAACATGTACATGCCGCAAAAATGGGCTCCATTGCACTCCAGCTTGTGGTCAATGCAAGGGCATTACCTGTTTGAACGGTCCACCTGTGGACATTGAAGAAAATGAGGTGGAAAACGATGATGATGAAACGGGACTATAAATAAATGAATGTGTTTGAAATTCACTTTGGAATATACACATATACATATTTATATACATATATACATACACAATATACACAATATAATAATACATATGTAAAAGATTATAGCCGGTTGTTCAGACAATTAATTTTGCTCATTTTAGGGTAATTTTAGGCCAAAATTTTGATTTTTCGAGGATTTCAATATGAACACATCTTCCAATCTCCTTCAAAGTAACTTTAAATGAAAGAGCACCTCAAGATTAGTAGGATTAGACACTTTATTTGTGTTTCTATGTTGATTTTCAGCAAAGTTATGCCTATTTCAATATTTTACGTTCCGCGGCGGCGGGCATCTAGGATTTTCAGTGAAAACGAGTATTTGCCATGGGTGGATTCGAGTGGACTTTGTTGTGTGGTTAGAGATACCTCCAAAGAACCCATTTCAGGTGAAATTGCTTTGTTAACATTTTTGTCCAACCTCGGCACTTTATTGCCTGGCCTAAAAGCCGCCTTGGGCGGGGGGATAGTTACCCTATTTCAACCTCTTTCGGGGTTGGGCACCCGCCATTGATCGAAGGTAGATTATGTTAGGTGGGTAATTTCTGATATAGCCTAATTACTTGATCGAAGGTAGATTATGTTAGGTGGGTGATTTCTGATAATAGCCTAATTACTTGATCGAAGATAGATTATGTTTGGTGGGTGACTTCTGATATAACTACCTGATCGAAGGTAGATTATGTTAGGAAGCTGATTTCTGATAAAACTCGAATTTTGAAGCTGCCAAACAACACTTGCCCGTATGCACGTAAAAAATGACGGAAGAGGAGCTCGTGTGACACTGGCTTAGAGCTCCTGTAGACAGAGAGAGTAGACATCTCGATAGTATAACATAGCTATCATTAGACGATTATATGCAGCTTAGAAAGGATACGTGAAAGTTAAAAGGGTTAATGACTAACCAAACCATACCTCTGACATCCATATGCCCTACCTTATCAGAATAATATCGTCTCATAACAACCAGAATACACAGTCAAAACGCATCATAATATTCAAAGGGGTAAATGTTCGTCAACTCTGGCCGAACAGCTTCCTCATACAAGTTATATTGGAATTATGTCACCTAAAAGTATCCGTTAAGGGGGCATGGTTCACTTTTTGGTCGATTTTATCATATATTAATGATTTGTTTAGTTTCCTCGCTAGACCTCCATCAAACTTACAACAACATCCATTAGATCCCCCTTCTAGATGAATTTGTACATTTTTCGGTAGAAATATGTCCCGGCCGAAGGCCGATTCTTCCAAAATTACAGGCTCACTATCGTTCGCCAGGAAATTATTGACACCTAAATAGCTAAAAAGTCTTAATGTTGACAAGGAAATGGGGCGGAAGGCCTTAAAATCGACACACAAATGGGGCAAACATCTAAAATATGAAAACTAAACATGAGGGAGAAGGGGATCTAAATAAACGACCCATTTCCCGTTAGCATATTAGTAACTGATCTTAGTGCAATATTAGTCACCATATGTCCTCATATATTGAGCTGGTGGAAATTCGTTTTATAAATTTGGACGTCCTGGAATTGCAATTGTAGGTGACCATCGCCAAACCACCACCACCATAAAGTAGTACTCAGTTAGATAGTCACCTCTACATATGTTCTAATAAACAAGAAAACAAATATATAAATAAAACAAAAATATATATATATTGTATATATTATACTGTAAATATACGAATAAATATCTCTTAAATATTGGTATATTGGAGGAGGGCAAAGTTGATTGAGTTGTTATTGTCATTGCAGAAAACTTTATGGTATGTTGGGGTGAAAAGGGGATGTTGTGTGTTTTGTTTGTGTGCTGTGTTAAGGTGAGAAAGTGTTGTGTATTTGTTGTGTATTTGTTGTGTTTGTGTTGGTGTAGTGTTGGGGTGAGAAGGTGCTGAGTATTGTGTTGTGTTTGTGTGTGTGTGTGTTGGGTTTGTGTGTGCGTGTCGGGGTGAAAAGGTGCTGAGTCTTGTGTTTGTGTGTGTTGTGGGTGATGTGCTTGTGTGTGTGTGTTGTGTTTAATGAGTTTTGTGTTTGTGTGTATTGTGTTTCTGTGTGTGTGAGTGTTGTGTTTTTGTGTGTGTTTTGTTTTTTGTGTGTGTTGTGTTTGTGGGTGTTATATTGGGGTGAGAAGGTGATGTGTGTGTGTTTTGTGTGTGTGTATGTTTTGTGTTTGTGTGTGTTTTGTGGTTGTGTGTGTTTTGTGGTTGTGTGAGTGTTGGGTTTGTGTGTTGTGCTTGTGAGTGTTGTGTTGCGGTAAGGTGCTGTGTGTGTGTGTGTGTGTATGTTGTGTTTGTGTGTGCTTTATTAGTATGTGTGTACGATGGGGGAGGGGGGTAGTGAATGTGTGTGTGAATAATTACATATGCTTGTGTATCTTTCAGTAGGAATATATGTGTGTGCGTGTTGATGTGGATATGTCTTTGTGTGCATGTAAGTGTGTGGGTGGGTGTTTAAGTATGTGCATATCAGTGACTGTTGATATAGGTGTATAATAATAATAATAATAATAATAAACGGTTTATTAAAGAATGGCAGCCTCATGAGCTGAAAATACACTTTTTACAATTTAGTGGATGAACATGAGATGTACAGATATGAAAATGGTAAGCTCAGTTTACAATGTGTGAGTATAATATACTTTACATTAAAAACAGAAATTAATACAATAATTATGCTAGTGTAAAATACAAATTATCATAAATTAACCATGAGAGTAAGTGATTTACAGTGCATATACAGTACACATTTATTTTACTTATATATATACAGAACATACATATATACACATACGTACACACATACATACGCATATATATACATACATATATAAGAACATAAGAACATGCAGTAAGTGTGCACATGCCCGTATACATAAATGCTCACGTATGCAAACAAACATACATACATACAAAAACTGTTCTGGTAGGGTCAGGTGAGGCTAATAATGGGAGTTAAATCCTTGGGAGAGATTAAATGAGGGAATTGGAAAAGAGTTAATGGGGCAACGGACTGTAGGTCAGGTAAAGCCAATTAGAATGGAATGTCAAACGTCGGAAGAGATCAAATGAGGAGTTTGATAAGGGTAAAGGCGAAACGGCCTACGGGTCCGTAAAGGTAGGATCAGGTAAAGCCTACTACAATGGGAGATAATCCTCGGTAGAGAACAAAATAATGATATAAAATAAGTAGAGACAGCTTGGGGGAATTATAGTATATGGGACATTCTTTAGTGTAGGTGTGTGTGTGTGTGTGTTTGTTTGTGTGTGTGTGTGTGTGTGTGTGATAGAATACTCTCAGCCGGGATCGAGCCTCGAACCACAAACAGTATACACTATAGACACATACATAATATATAGATAATTAATGCATACATACATACACATATACGCACACATACATACACATATACTGTACATACATAAATGCACATATACATATATACACATATACATAAACATACTCAAGCAAATCCATACATATATTCTAATACACACATGCACACGCACTTATGCATACATTATTAAAGGTGGGCGCATATATATGGTGTGACAGGCCGTCACTACATATTATTAATAATATTTACAATGGTTGGGATAGGACTATTTTTGTATCTGTCAGTTCTTGCCCTTATTGGTTGGAGTGTGTTGAAGTGACGAGATGCACGTGTTGGTCTAGGGGCTTCTGGTGGACGTAAGTTTCTGTGTCGTGGGTGAACAAGCAGCTTAGATGCAAACTGTTTGAGTGTGTTGTAGTGGTTGGTTGAAAGTGCAGGTATGCTAAGGGTGGTGAGAGATTCCTTGTACCCTGGGTATGTGCCACCCAGGATGATCCTGCATGCCCTCCTGTGCACTCTCTCCAATTGACGTTGTTGTGTCAGGGTTAGAGAGGAGGACCAGGCGGGAGAGGCGTAGGTGAGCTTAGGGAGTATGAAGATGTTATATATACTCTTCAGCTCATTCTCCGGCGCCCCCAGGGATCTCAGCCGCCTTAGCATAAACAACTTGTATGTGGCGGTCCTGACTGTGGTAGACACATGTTTCTTCCAGTTCAGCTTGTTGTCCACAGTGATTCCGAGGAGTTTGGTGGACTCAACAAGCTGAAGGGGATGAGGACCAATTGTGACAGTGGTTGGAGGAAGGTCGGTAATGTAGGTGTTGATGTGCATGACCACTGTCTTGTCATGATTGATGGTCACATAATTGTCTGTGGTCCAGGCTTGAAGACGGTCGAGGATGTCTTGTAGGGGGTCATAGTTAGGGGAGGTGTTATCGACAGTAATGCCAACTGTCGAGTCGTCCACGTACTTCCAGTGGAATGGAGTGTCCTTTAGGGCATCATTGATCAAGATGAGGAACAATAGAGGCCCCATCTTTGTGCCCTGTGGGACTCCACATGTGCTGTCTAGGAAGGTGGAGATGAAGCCTTGATATCGCACTGCTTGCCGTCTGTCACTAAGGAAGTCGGTCAACCACGCAACCAGGGTAGGATGTAGCCCCAACTTTATGGCCTTGTTGATGATGATGGTCAAATGCTTTCCTAAAGTCAATAAAGGCAAGAGCGAGGGAAGTCTTTCTCTTCTCAAGATTTGTGTAAATATAATCTAGGAAGCTAATAAGACAGTGAGTGGTGGAGGAGGTTTTTACGTTGCCAAACTGTTGGGGATCTATTAAGTGATGGATTTGTGAGTAAGCCCAGGTGAATACAAAGTCCTCACATATTAGACTAGGGATGGGCGTTATGGCAACTGGTCTGAGTTCATTAAGAGAATGTGGGGAGGGGGTTTTGGGAATTGGAGTGACGTATGAAGTTTTCCAGTCTGCAGGGCATTTACTTTGCCTTAAGGAGGCATTAATTATCGAGCAAAGGGGGGTGGCAAATTCAACTGAAAATTCTTTGTATATTTTCATGGGTAGGTCTACTGGGGTTGTTGATCTTTTTTATTTGAAACTGGAAAGCTTTTTAGCCACTTCATAATTATTGTTGAACAGTTGCTGGAGGGGAAGGGGATGGGAGGAAGACAGGGAGGTTGGTGCGGTCTAGTTTGGGGAGGGTCTGGCATATGGTAGAGAAGTGATTATTTATCAGTTCAGGTGCATCTTCACGAGGGACATGGGAGACACAGGGGATCGAAGGAGTCCCACTACTTAAGCCACAAAGATTCTTGATTTTAGAGTACCACTGACTGATATTGGTTTGTTTTGAATGATGAATCTTTGTAGGGTAGTAGGACTTCTTTGCCCAACGGATCTCCCTTTTCACAATGTTGCGTAGGCCCTTGTAGCGATTGTTGTCCGTGTAGAAGGCCTTATTCCGATTCTGCATCAGTCACTTGATCCGAGGAGTAATCCATGGGACGTCAGAGGGGTGCATTTTGGTCCTCTTGGTGGGGAAGAAGTGGTGGTAGATACGAAGTTGTCCCATTTGGCATTGACATCTTCTTCAGTGAGAACCTCCGTCCACGGGTAATGAACCAACCACTGCCCGAACCTCTGCATTGCAGAGTCTGGCGTTGGTCGGTAGGTCCGGATGACGGGGGTCTGTTGATGGGAGGTGGTAGGGGCAGGTGACCAGAACACAGAGAGATGAGTACTGCGTCCCACAGGAGGTAAAGGTTCAGGTGGGAGGTACTGCTCATCCATGTCCGTCAAGATAAGGTCAAGAGTGTTGTGGTTGTGGGTGGGGAAGTCAACAATTTGTGAAAGATGCAGCTGTTCTTGAATCTCACTGGTGTCTAGTTCATTGAAATCCCCACAAACCACCAACTTGGCTGATGGAAATTGGAGTTTGAGATCATCACATGTATCGATGATGTGGTTGATTAGTGCGGGGCCGGTGGGTGAGCGTGGTGGGTGTTAGATCACACAGTAGATAATGGAGGCAGTGTGACGAGGGTGGGAGGGGGGATTAACTCTCACCCAGAGTGCTTCGATTCACTCCGGGACCTCAATATCCAGGCGAGATGCACACAGCTGTTTCCGGGCGAAAATAGCTACTCCTCCCCCCCTCCTTTCTGTCCGAAGTTTGTGAAAGAGGTTGTAGTCTTGTATCACGCATATTTCTGGGGTGATTTGCCATGCTTCAGTAACTGCTACAATATCAGCACAATTTTTTTTTTTTTTTTTTTTCTATGTGATTGAGGGAGGCAAAAGGCATAACTGCCTATAGCGAGTGCCTCCCCCATAGTTGAAAGAGTGACAGGGCCAAAATCAAGGGACGTTCGAGCCAAAATGCCTGGACACACAGAGTTTGAAGCAATTTAAGTCATAGGAAGAGGGAAAGACTGATTCTGGGAGAGAGTTCCAGAGCTCAGATGTTGAGTAGAAGAAAGTTTGAGAGTAACGTTTCACTCTTGGGTTGAAGAGTTGCACAGAGTAGGGGTGGGATTGAGTTGCAAGACGGGTACCACGTGTCCTACGTAAAGGAGGTGGTATGCACTGGGATAGCTCTGAGGAACACTGATTATTATAGTAGCGATAGAATAGCGAGAGAGATGCAACATTGCGGCGGAGAGAGAGAGATTGCAGAGAGTTGGTGAGTGGACGGGAGTTAATGATACGAAAGGCCTTCCTTTCAACTTTGTCTAGGAGAGCGGTGTGAGAGGAACCTCCCCACACATGTGAACAATACTCAATACAAGGGCGCACTATGCCCCTGTACAGAGCAAGAAGCTGTGCAGGGGAAAAGAACCCCCTAAGGCGGTTGAGCACACCCAGCTTCTGGGAGGCTGCCTTAGCAAGACTGGTAATATGGTCCTTCCAAATGAGAGCAGAAAAAAGAGACACCAAGAATATTGAGAGAAGATGAAGGGTTGATTTTTGTATTGTTGAAGAATAAGGGATAGTCCGCTGGGAGATCCTGACGGGTAGATAGATGGAGAAATTGGGTTTTGGAAGCATTAAAGTTAACAAGGTTTTCTCTGCCCCAATTGGAAATAGTATTTAGATCAGAATTTAAGAGTTCTATGGCTTCATTACGTTTGTCGTTGAGGGATTGCTGGCTGGGGCGTTCTGAAAAACTAATGGAGTAGTGTAAGGTTGAGTCGTCTGCGTATGAATGGATGGGAATTAACACCTTACGCGGCCTATGCGGTTTATTTATGTGTACCGCCCAGCGGGGTGTTTTAGCCAATAGGGCTGTTTACGTGATCATTTTCATGCCTAAATAAGTCCCACAACGTAAAAAAGTATCTATCCTGAAAGGGCATAAACAGAGCTTTCGAATGACACCATAACGATCCTTGTATGATGGATAGTTTTCTTGCAAAACCGTGCAACGCGAGTGCAAAAAGCAGGTAATTCGGTACTTTCGGTACATAATTGAGTATGTAGCGAGTGAGAGAGGGAGGAGGGAGCTGACATTTGTGTCAGTAGGTTCGCCGCGGTGGTCTGGAGCAGTCATACGCTCGCTAGTCTCCTGCCACCACTTGTCTCTCTCTCAGCCACATTACGTGCTGAAATTGCCACTCGAGTTATGTCGAGCGCCGCCTCATAGTCCAGCTTTATTTAACTCGACTTAAGTGGTGAGCCGCTTTTTAAGGGTTAAGGTACAGTTAAGGAGATCATTTATAAAAATTAGAAAGAGAATAGGAGATAGGACAGAGCCCTGAGGAACACCGGAGTTTATAGGGTGAGGAAGTGAACAATGGCCGTCCACAACCGCAGCTATGGAACGGCCGGAAAGGAAATTAGAGACAAAGGCACAGATGGAGGGATAGAAACCGAAGGAGGGTAGTTTAGAAATTAAAGATTT
Source organism: Paralithodes platypus (assembly GCA_032716605.1). Taxonomy (NCBI): domain Eukaryota; kingdom Metazoa; phylum Arthropoda; class Malacostraca; order Decapoda; family Lithodidae; genus Paralithodes; species Paralithodes platypus. The sequence continues at coordinate 13,944,080 of CM064534.1, forward strand.
ATGCCAGACTCTATCGAAGGCTTTCGATATGTCTAGTGCAATAGAAAAAGTCTCACCGAAGTCCCGAAAGGAGGATGACCAAGAGTTAGTAAGATATGAAAGAAGATCACCAGTAGAGCGACCCTTAAGGAAGCCATACTGGCGATCTGAGAGCAGATTATGAGAAGAGAAATGCTTAAGAAATTTGGAAGCAAGAATAGTTTCAAAAACTTTAGAAAGACAAGAGATAAGAGCAATTGGACGATAGTTGGAGGGTTGAGAGCGGTCACCCTTCTTTGGGACAGGTTGAATGTGAGCAAACTTCCAGCATGAAGGGAAGACGTTAGAGGATAGACAGAGACGAAAGAGTTTGCCTAGGCAGGGAGTCAGCACGGAAGCACAGTTTTTGAGAACAACAGGAGGAACACCGTCCGGACCGTACGCCTTATTAGTGTTAAGCCCAGAGAGGGTAGAAAGTACATCTTTAGAAGAGATTAGGATATTAGGCATAAGTAAGAGAGAGGAGGGCGGAGAGGGAGGAATAGCACCGGAATCATCCAAGGTGGAGTTTCTAGCAAAAGTTTGAGCGAAGAGTTTAGCTTTGTCAGAGGAAGAAGTGATGGTTGTGCCATCAGAGTGGGAAAGGGGAGGGAAAGACGAGGAAGAGAAATTGTTGGAGAGGTTTTTGGCTAGATGCCAGAAAGCTTGGGAAGAGCTAGAGTTGGATAGTTCAGTGCATTTATTATTGATGAAAGAGTGTTTGGCAAGTCGAAGAACAGATTTGGTTTGATTCCGGGCAGAAACATATGAAGAATGAGAGTCTTGAGTTTTAAGGCGTCGGTACCGTTTAAATGCTTCCTCCTTATTGCGGACAGCAGTAGAACAGGCGTGAGTAAACCAAGATTTTTTAGCATTAGTCTGAGAGAAAGAGAATGGAATGTATGCTTCCATGCCCGATAGGATTACCTCGGTAATGCGTTCAGCACTCTCCGAGGGTCCTCGGCCATGGAAGCAGAAATCATTCCATGGGAAATCAAAGAAGTACTGCCGAAGAGCCTCCCAGTCGGCAGCGCCAAAGTGCCACAAGCGCCGCCGGCTAGGAGGATCGGGTGGCTGTACTGGAGAGATAGGACAGGTGATAGAGATAAGTTTATGGTCGGAGGAGCCCAAAGGAGAGAAAAGATCGACAGTATAAGAAGAAGGGTTAGAAGTTAGAAACAGGTCAAGAATGTTGGGCCGATCTCCGATGCGATCCGGGATACGGGTGGGTTGCTGAACTAACTGCTCTAGGTCATTTAGGATAGAAAAGACGTAGGCTTGTTCACCAGGTGGATCAGTAGTGTGAGAGGAGAGCCATTGGTGGTGGTGAACGTTGAAATCTCCTAATATGGAGATTTCTGAGAAAGGAGAAATGGATAGAATGTGTTCCACTGTAGAGTTTAGATAGTCAAAGAATTTCGGAAAGTTGGTAGAGTTAGGGGAAAGATAGACAGCACAGAAATATTTAGTAAGAGAATGACAGGAAAGTTTGAGCCATAAAGTTGAGAATTCAGAGGAGTCGAAATCGGGAACACGAGAGCAAGTGAGTTTGTTGTGCACATATGCACAACATCCGCCTTTGGCTTTGAAACTAGGATAGAGAAAGTAGGAGGATACAGAGAAGGGGTTGCTGGATGTTGCTACAGACACCTGGGTTTCGGTGAGGAAGAGAAGATCAGGTTTGTAGGAGGAGAGATGGTGCTCAACAGAGTGAAAGTTAGAGGAAAGTCCGCGAATGTTGCAGAAATTAATAGAAAGAGTAACAGGCCGAGGTCCAGGTAATTGTGTGGGGTCGTCAGGGGATGGTCGGTCGGGTGAGGGGGCATTTATGGTCCCCCCTCCTGGGGACTCCGAGGCTGGGCTAAAATTCATCATTTTGTGTTTGTTTAATTTTGGTGTGGAGGAATGAAGTGTGGTGTGCATGTTTAGTGTAGTGAAGTGGATAGGAGGAGGAGGTGTTTGTGAGAGCTAGCTGGATTGCTCTCAGTGTAAATGAGGCACAAAGAAAATCAGTAAGAGAGGCCAAGCAAATGAAACAGGAGTTCCAGTGACTCTTTATCACATGCCTATAACCTCACCTGGGTCTAGCCCTGATCGATTGGTGCCTACAATCTCCCCACCACAAATTGGTTTAACTGTCACAATAAGTTCGTAGAGTTTTTTGCACAAAGAGGTGACATTGGACAGTAGCAACGATGGGAGGTTATACCAAATACAGGGAACCGCAAAATGTGCGTATGGTTTCTTTACTGTCACTTTTTTAGGTTCTTTTTTGTGTGTTTTTATGATAGGAATTCGCTTTGTGTATGTGTGTGTGTGTGTGTGTGTGTGTGTGTATGTATGTATGTATGTAGCATGAAAGCTATTTTTCACTATGTCAATCTAAACTTATACATTATTGCAAATGTTTTCCTTTTATATATTCCATCCCTATCCCGTTTTCTGATATGTAAATATCATAAGAAAAGTCACCTTCAAACACTGCCTCTTATTTTGAATGTTCCATTACCTATTACCATACGTTATTATTTTTATTGAATACATTGTTTTCATTTCATACATTTATTTGTGTCACTTTCTGGTGAAATTGCCCTTAATCTTATATTCTTATATCTACAGCAGAACAGTTTTGTTTCAAGAGGACAGTGGTTATTTGTTTGGGTCTATATATATATATATATATATATATATATATATATATATATATATATATATATATGTTTCCCAGCTCTCAGTGGGGTTCGAACCGTCAATCGTCAGACGATAGCCGACGCTTTAATCAACTACACCACGGCAGTCTATGTGGTGTAGTTGATTAACACTTAAAGAACGGGGCCCGACTTAAGTCAGTATCTAAAAAGCAGCAAGTTAGGAGCATTATTAAGGCTTTTAAAGGGTTAAAATCGAGTGCAAATGGCCGTGAGCGCAGCAGGCCACACGGCCGACACCCAGGGCTTACCGCCGCCCACTGACTCACGCTCCCTCTGTTCTCGAGAGGCCGGCAGTGTAGCCAGTAGTGAGCGTAGCTGGAAAAAATATGCCGCTATATGCTAAACTCCCATGTTGGTGGTACCACTGTATCAAAACGACGAGTGCTACGTAGCTCGTTCTGGTCTCATTTTGAAGCTTGTAGCGCCTAGTTTTTTGCTGAATACATTTCTTTCCGTGCAGATACTTGATTGATCATTCAGGAGGGCCTGAATATGCCCAAAATAGCCCAAAACCCCCCCGCTAGACGAGGGTTAAAGCGTCGGCTATCGTCTGACGGTTGACGGTTTGAACCCCACTGAGAGCTTGGAAACATTTAGTGGCTCACGTGTATTTGTGATATATACTCAATATATATATATATATATATATATGTTGGTAAAGCCAGGTAATAAATTTTCTTTAATACATACGAGGTTGAAAGAAATGGCAATTTCTGCGTTGGAAATTTTATTATTCAAAGTTTCCAGGTCTCTGATGAGTTTTCGCTGGGTGGCAGGAAGTAGATGAAGGAAATGAGCAAAATTCATGGTGGTACAGGGTCACATCAAAGTACATGAAGATACAGGATATACGACGCGTTTCACTGGACAACCAGCATTATCAAGTAAGGAAGGAATGATATAAAAGGTAAACAGGAAGGGTATATATAGAGGGTGGAGGATCAGAGATGGCGGAAAACAGGGGGCAAAAGTCTGCGATTGGTGGAAGGCTAAACTAGGAGAGAGAAAGGGGGTAACCGCTTCACGCATGCGCACTGGATGCGGGATGGTGGTCGATAGGTGGGGTCGAAGCTGATTGGCTTCGTGTCGAGGGGCGTGGCCTAAGTTGTGTGGCGCCTGCAGAAGACGAAGCTGAAGGAGGTAGCGTCAAGGGCACCGGGGGGCGAGGAGGGGTGTTAGGTCCTGTAGGGTAGTGCCTTTTGGCAGAAGGAAGGATCTGAAGGTCCAGAGTTTGGTTGTTGATGTTGGGATGTAAGGCTTGGATATATAAAGCTTCGAGTATAGGTAATCTCCTTGGGTCACTTTCTTTATCGAGTATGGTGGTGTGTTTCTCTAACTCGTTGGGTGTGAGGTGAGGGTAGTTAGGGGTGAGATAGTGGTCTTTGATGGCTCCAGCCTGAAGGTGAAGAGTTAACCGACGTGAAAGACGAGTCTGCGTCATACCAATATAGGAATGAGGTCCACAGTCCTCATAATTACAGGTATGTTGGTCGTTCTCCGCAACAAACCAGCCTCCACCAAGATAAAGAGCCCGATGACCGACGATCACGTCATTTACCAACATACCTGTAATTATGAGGACTGTGGACCTCATTCCTATATTGTATGACGCAGACTCGTCTTTCACGTCGGTTAACTCATCACCTTCAGGCTGGAGCCATCAAAGACCACTATCTCACCCCTAACCACCCTCACCTCACACGCAACGAGTTAGAGAAACACACCACCATACTCGATAAAGAAAGTGACCCTAGGAGATTACCTATACTCGAAGCTTTATATATCCAAGCCTTACATCCCAACATCAACAACCAAACTCTGGACCTTCAGATCCTTCCTTCTGCCAAAAGGCACTACCCTACAGGACCTAACACCCCTCCTCGCCCCCCGGTGCCCTTGACGCAGCCCCCCGCGCTACCTCCTTCAGCTTCGTCTTCTGCAGGCGCCACACAACTTAGGCCACGCCCCTCGACACGCAGCCAATCAGCTTCGACCCCACCTATCGACCACCATCCCGCATCCAGTGCGCATGCGTGAAGCGGTTACCCCCTTTCTCTCTCCTAGTTTAGCCTTCCACCAATCGCAGACTTTTGCCCCCTGTTTTCCGCCACCTCTGATCCTCCACCCTCTATATATACCCTTCCTGTTTACCTTTTATATCATTCCTTCCTTACTTGATAATGCTGGTTGTCCAGTGA
>CM064534.1:13954006-14264006 GCA_032716605.1 Paralithodes platypus
TGAGCGCGCAAATACATGTTTTTGCATGTTTTTGCCTACCTATTTCCCCTCCTGTAATTCCGACTTTCGGCCACCCCGTAAGACCCCTTAATGACCTGGGGGATCGTTTATTTTGTGGTTTTTCCTTTATTTCTAACCTATTCCAGGTGTTTTCTGGAAAAATACATTTTTTGACAACCTGCTGGTCCTGGGGTGTACATTTATATTATATTGCCTGGGGCTCAGTGGGTTCACGAGAACACTTGTAACTAATCTATCTAAAGTATGTTTCTGAAAAGGGTAGTATCGCAGCAAAGTTTATCCCATACCCACAACAAATAATATTAATAATAATAATAATAATAATAATAATAATATTTATCATAATATTTATAATCCTACTACTACTACTACTAGTAATAATAATAATAATAATAATAATAATAAAGGGTGTGCTATAAGGTAGGTGTGGTAGCAGTGTGGAGATTATTAAACCTTAATTAGAAGAGTTTGGAAAAATAGTTGGTCTATAAAGATACTCCGGCCTGACTGGGAACTGCTCGGTGTCACGCAAGTTTTTTTTTTTTATATGTTGTATTATTTGTTTTCCTATGTGTTTGAAGGAGACAAAAGGTAAGGTTGTCTGTATCAAGTGTCTCCCCCAAAGTTGAAAGAGTTTTTTTTTTGTTATGAGTTGGAAAGAAGTGTGGTATGCTTGTTTGGTGTAGTGACATGAACAGGAGGAGGTTTAGGTGTTTGTGAGAGCTAGCTGGAATATACTCTCAGTGCAGATGAGACCCAAACAGAAACATTGAGGGAGGCCACTGTTGTGCAAGAAGTATGTTTTCTCTTGGCTGCGGTGGATGAAATGGTGCCGTTGTATGGGCATATCCCTCAACATCTTCACCTGTATTTATCTATATATTGATAGACGCCCTAATAACCGAGGGGGTGGCCACGAATGAATAGTCTCCATGAAATACCTGTTGTTGCTTTATTTCCTTTGTACTCCTGTCATCCTTTACCGGAGACACGTGGGGAATATTCTTATATATCCTTTACCACATGGGTAGCCTATTCTGGCTATCATTAGACTATTATATACAATGCATGAAGGATCTGTGGGGAATATATGGGTAAAGATCATCTCAATGTTCCCTTTGACTTCCATACACCCTTCTGAATCTAAATGAAATTGTTTAATAATAACCAGAAAACCGAAAGCAAATGCGTCATCGTATCTTCTAAGGGTTAAGTTTAGGATTAAATAATAACAGTAGTTATCCTTTCCAACTTTACAGGTAAGACTTTTTATGTTACACGTATATTTGTTGTTGTATTTGATCATTTATTATTATTTATTATTTTTGTTATATTCATTCTTGCCAGTGTTTAAGCCCTTCATCGCGATAACACCTTTTTACCTATAATTCTGGCTAAAACTAGACGATGTTGTGTAGTTTAAAATGTTCCTATGTTATTCAGAGGGATTATTGAGATCGTATTTACCCCCTGGAGTCCTAGTAGTATATTGAAAACTAAAGAAAATCGTCTGACGGTAACCATTATCTGATGAAAATGACGTCATCGTACTAAAGAGATTAAGGGGAGTTGGGTCGTTTTTATGAACCCCTTCTTCCTTATGTTTAGCACCATTAGTTTTCAGATGTTATGACGTTCGGCTCATTAGTATGGCGATCTAAAGTTCTTTGCCTCATTTCTTTGTCATTATTAAGACTTTTCGCGTCATTGAGGAGTCGATTTTTTCCTGGCGAGCGATAGCAAGCCTGTAATATAATAGGAACCGGCTTCGGCCTGGACATGTTTTCTATCGGACAATGTACACATTTATCTTGAATGGGGACCTTGGGGAAGTGTATCTTTTAAGCTTGATGAAGGTCAAGGGAGGAAACATAAAATTAGTAATATACATAAATGAACAATAAATACACCCAACAATAAGCGGAGGAATTTGTGGGTATGGGTTCAACTTTGCTGCTCTATTACCCTTTTATGATGCATACATTAGGTGGATTAGTTTCAAGTATTCTCGTGATTATTAATAAGTCTGTTGTTTCTTGTTTTCCCACTGTACTCATTTGTAGTCCTTTATTTGAGAATGTAAACCATTATAATTCGTTTTGCACATTCGTATATATATCCATTGTATGTTTGTTTTTCACAATAACATCTATCTATATATATATATATCTATTGCCGAGCGCCATGATCCCCAAAGGGGTGGACACGAACGAAACGCCCTCATACACATCTGTCCCCAGTCAATCGACGCCCCTCCTTCCATACAGCACCGCTTTCGTTCATATACTTCTTAACTCCATCCTTCCACCTCTCCCTCTCTGTCCTTCCACCTCACTCTCGTACACTCTCTTAGTCATTCTCTCGCTTCCCATACGTTTCACATTGCCGAACCATCTCAAAGTGTTCCTTTTCACACTTTCCGACACATTTACATCCACACCACACCTCTCTCGTACTTCCTCATTCGTCTGTCTATCCTTCCATGTAACTCTGCACGCACTTCTCAAGTAACTCATTTCCACCCCTCTCACTTTTGGTTTGAGTCTCTCCACCAACGTCCATGCTTCGCTTCCGTAAGTCAATGTTGTGATTACCACACTGCCATGCAAAGACTTCTTTACTTCCATGCTAACCACCATATTTCTTGTTACTGATTTCAGTGTTCCTACAACCCTCTTTCCCTGTTGCATCCTCTCCCACACATCTTCATCCAAACTCCCATCGTTACTCAACACGGTGCACAAATATTTAAATGAGATGACATTCTTCATAGCCTGACCGTTCAACCTCACTTCACACTCTGTGGCTGCACCATAACCTTGCTCTTCCCCACCTTCAGATTAATTTTGTCACACACTGTTCCAAACATAATTACCAGACCCTGAAACTCCCATTCACTGTCGCTCCTCAGAACTGTATCATCGGCAAACATCAGTACATACAACTTCCCCTTGCTTCCCTCTCTTATCAGTGGTACACCAACACCCACTGTTCTTCCTTGTATTTCTTTCATGACTCCATCCATATATATATATATATATATATATATATATATATATATATTGATTAACCATGGGGTCATCACACACCCTTGCTTTAACCCAACATTCAGATCAAAGAACTCTCTCTGCTCATTCTCCACATGTACTGACGCCTTTGCACCCTCATACATACTCTTTGCTGCTTTCAGCAACTTGCCATCTACTCCATAATGCTCAGTACTTTACACATACATTCCTTAGTCACTTAGCAGCAGTGACATAAATCATCCAACGCCAAGAAAAAAACAGAGGCAACCGAGGACCACCAGCGAAAAGGACCGGAGACAGCGAGGACCGAGGACAGCCATGAACATAAATGTAGATCCGACAAGAACCAAAAATATTATTAAAGCGCGTTCCGCGAGTTCTAAAATAACAAATTTAAAGGTTTTCTATGCAAACGCTCGTAGCATACGCAATAAATTTTCAGATTTAGAGGAGCTAGTGTTTACAGAAAATTATGATGTGATTGGCATAACAGAATCTTGGCTCAATACAGAAGATAGAGACTTTTTAGCAGAGTATTCACTTCCCGGTTATGTAATGTTCGAGAAAAGCCGAATAAATCGAAATGGAGGTGGCGTTTTACTTTATATCAAAGAAAGTCTTAACCCTACCCTCTTGTCAAAACCTCAAATTGTGAACGTCGACTCATCTTTTGTGCTAATAAAGAATAATAAAGGTACCAAAATAATACTTGCATTAATATACAGACCTCCAGCTCAATCAGTGCAAACTGACCGAGAAATTTACGAACAAATTGCAGATGTAAGTAACTCACAAGATACCGTAATTTTTGGTGACTTTAATTTACCTGTGACCAATTGGGGCGATACTCTTACTTCACACTCCGGACATGACTTGTATACGAACTTGCAAGAGAGTTCGCTTTATCAATTTGTTGGAACGCCGACCCGTGGTAATAACGTTCTTGACATTGTACTTGCAACAAAAGAAGAATTAATAGAGAATTTGAATGTTGGTGATGAATTCAGTAACAGCGACCATCATACGATAACTTTCACTTTAAAGTTTACTAGTAACGAACCAAATAGTAGCATCGAAAAAGTCCCTAATTTCAAGAAAGCAAACTTCCATAAACTTAGAGCTATGTTTAAAGAAACTGACTGGAGCTTTTTAATTCACAATAACGACATAAATACATCTTGGAAGTTATTCGAAGCCACTTACCTAAAAGCAGTGCAAGACTGCATCCCATCGAAAACTCGGCGTCCAGGCCATAATAATAAGCCCAAATGGTGGAATAAAGATATTTCAAACTGCCTGCTTGCTAAAAAATTTGCTAATGATAGATTAAAATCCTCACAAAATGACGAAGAACGGCTGAAATTTGTAGAGCTACGACGCAAAGCCAAAAAGTTAATTAAGCAAAGTAAAAAGACCTTAGAGTTACATATTGCGAATCAAAGTAAAACAAACCCGAAAGAATTCTATAGTTATATCAGAAAGAAAAAAGTAGTTACTTCAACTGTTGGACCGTTAGTCGATGAAAATGGAGAATACACCAAACGCGAAGAACAAATGAGTAATGCCCTCAATACCTTCTTTGCATCAGTTTTTACAACAGAAGACCTCAGTGATATCCCTACACCATCGCCGATTCAGATTGATAATTCAGATGTTTTAAGCAATATCACCGTTACTGAGAGAGAAGTATTGAATTGTTTAGATAAAGTCAAGGTAAATAAAACGCCTGGACCTGATACAATCTCGCCTAGAGTTCTAAAGGAAGCTAAGGATGAGCTCTCTAAACCACTGACATTACTATTCAATAAATCCTTGCAGTCTGGAACTATGCCCGATCAGTGGAAGCTAGCCAACGTAACACCGATATTCAAAAAAGGCAGCAAATCCCTATCCAGTAACTATCGTCCAATTAGCTTAACCTCAGTTGTATGTAAAATGCTAGAAACGGTCATACGAGACAGACTCGTAAATCACTTAGAGGAAAATAACATACTTAAAGATACTCAACACGGCTTTCGTAAAAAACGTTCCTGTTTAACAAACCTCTTAGACTTCTTCCACGATATCCTCAACCTCTACGATGAGAGTAAAGCTGTAGATATTATATACCTTGATTTTCAAAAGGCCTTTGACAAAGTTCCCCACAAACGTTTACTGCTAAAACTAAAAGCGCATGGAATACAAGACGGTGTGTTGAAATGGATAGAAAATTGGCTCAGCGACAGAAAGCAAAGAGTAGTCATAAACGGTAAGGCATCAAAATGGACCAATGTAAGTAGCGGGGTACCCCAGGGATCGGTACTAGGACCAATTCTCTTTCTAATTTACATCAACGACATAGATGAGGGTCTCACCTGTACAATCTCAAAATTTGCTGACGATACAAAAATTGCAAATAGCGTACTCTCAAAAGAACAAGTTGACGATATGCAACACAATCTAGATAAATTGTCATGTTGGGCCCAAATTTGGCAAATGAGTTTCAATGCGGATAAATGTAAAGTACTACATATCGGATACCTAAATGAGAAAGCAAACTATTCGATGAATGGCACTCAGCTTAAGAATGTAAACAGAGAAACCGATCAGGGAGTAACAATATTGAGTAACCTAAAACCGAGTCAACAATGTTCAGAAGTTGTTAAGAAGGCAAACAAAATAATTGGCTTTATAGGCAGGTCATTTGAGCATAAATCCAAAGAAGTTATCCTAACCATTTACAATTCCTTAGTCCGCCCTCTTCTGGAATACTGCGTTCAATCCTGGTGCCCTTATTACCAAAAAGATATAAACAAGCTAGAACGAGTTCAACGTAGAGTTACCAAAATGATACCTAGCCTAAAGAACAAACCATACGAAGAGCGTCTTAGAGAATTAAATCTATTTCCTTTAACCCAGCGCAGATTAAGAGGCGACTTAATTCAAGTGTTCAAAATCATCAAAGGCATCGACAATATGAACTGTAGTAAGTACTTCACTATCGACCAATCTAATTACACGCGGGGAAACGGTTGCAAAATTATTGGTAAATCTTTTAACTCGCACGAATCTAAGAATTTCTTCTTCAATCGAGTTGTCAACTTGTGGAATGGGCTTCCCCGAAACGTTATAGACTGCATCACCGTTGATTCATTTAAACTCCGCCTAGACAAATATCTCGCATCAAACCCGCGACTGACTGCGTTTGTAAATGAATAACTTTATTTTATCCCCCCCTCAGTTACTAACCCATCTGTCCCCTACTAACTTCCTAATCCTGCCACGGACATTAGTTCCAGGGCAGTAATTCCCTTTCCAATGTTCCCTTACCCACTCTAAACCACTGTTTGGACACTTGATCCTCAGTGTTTTGGAGGACAAGCAACCTAGAAGGGTCACTGGATCTGTTGTTGCTTGATTTCCTTTGTACTCCTTTGTACTCCTTTGTACTCCTTATCAACTGTCATAGGCCTTCGCCAAATCCATAAAGGCAGCATACAACTTTTGTCGCTTCTCCAGATATTTCTCCACAACATATTTAAGGGCAAAAATCTGCTCTACACATCCTCTTCCCTTACACAGGGTAACTTTTATGCCTGTCTTCCAGTTATCATATGCACTCCCCTTCTCCCATGCTGGTTTACACATTGTAAATACCCATTTGATCATTATCTCACCACCTACCGCAACATTTCCCCACACACTCCATCTATTCCTGATGCTGTCCCCATTTTTACTCTTTTCATGGCTTCACACACTTCTGACCTCCTGATCCCCACCTCCTCCTGTCCTACTTCTCTTCTTCTCCCTCCCATACCCCCATCCAACTATTTTTGCTGGTGCTTCATTCCTTACATTTATCAATTCGTTGAAGTACTCCCTCTATCTTTCGACTCGCTCTTGCTTCTCGGCTATCACTCCCCCATTCTTATCTTTCACACCCTTGCTACCCTACTTAACTTTCTTGACCTCTTTCCAGAACAGGATCTTACACCCCCTCCATTTTACACTTAGATTCCTTTCAAATTCCTCATGTACTCTTTTACTTTCCTTCACTACTCTCTTCACCTATATAGGCTTTCTTCTTGTAGTCAACAGTTATTTTTTACCTGTTCAGTCCATCATTCTGTACCCATCACTCCCCTCCCTCTTCTCCTTACTCAAAACACCTCCTCACATGCTGTACATATCTTTTCCTTAAATACTTTGGTCACCTACTCCACTTCCACCATACCCTCCAGGTCAAACCTACCTAGTCGTCTCTCTACTGCTCTCATTAACTCTTCCATGATCTCCTCCTCCTGCATAGTACATGAATATTACTAATGCTATTGAATTAACCTCGTGTCAGTCGACTAAACCATCCATTTTGTTTTCTCTATCATCCACTTTTTGTTCATCCATGGTTCTTTTTCGAAGCATTTATCTTCGTCCTTTCCTTGTAATGCATACTGTTTATATATATATATATATATATATATATATATATATATATTTATATAAACAGTATATATATATAATTGTATATATATATATATATATATATATATATATATATATATACTTTATAATGCATTCTATCCTACACCAGAAACCTTCTTACCAATAGTCATGCAGGTCTTGCAATGGCTCCCCTGTGAAACGTCATCAGCGGAAAATAACTTACTTTTATATCCCGGTCTTGAATTCAGGATCTGCTTTAGAGCAAAACCACAGATGTAATTGCGTGGATATCTTAAGTGTGTTGAATATATATATATATACCGGTATATATATATATATATATATATATATATATATATATATATATATATATATACTGTATATAATTATAAATACATATATATATTTTTATTTTGTATTTTTTATATATTCCGTCTACTCCCTCTCGGACAAGGCTGAGAGCCTATACATTCAACCACACATTCAAGGGTGAAGTCCGTGAGGTCTCATTCCAGCATAGGGATTGAGACATGTGAAGCACACTTTGAGACGCACCCAGCCCCGCTATCTTGCCTTCGCAAGATGCACGGGACCCGGCTGCCCATTCACGGCTCGAAGTAACCCCATCTCTGGAGCTGCCTTGCCCCGGTGCTTCACTGTCTCACCCACTAGACTCGAACCCTCACTCTAAGAACGCCACCTATTGAGGAAGGAACTCACTAGGCATCGCCCCTCTGTTGCATATTATGAATATGAGAATATTCATACAGTGCTATTTAATCAGGGAACAATGAGAGTATTTTTGTGGCGTTTTGGTGGGCTGATACTAGGTACAGCACAAATTCCATCCCAATAATATCTTCCTATTGATACATCGGGATTTGAACCAGGGACCATATATATATATATATATATATAATTATATATATATATATATACCGGTATATATATATATATATATATATATATATATATATATATATATATATATATATATATATATATATATTGTATATATATATATACTGTATATATTAAATATATATTAACAAATTAAGTGTATATGATGGAAAGTAGGTTTTCCCATTTTGCGATTTATGGCAAAAGGTTAACTGGTTACCATGAAGCTTTTTAACCCTCTAGCCGGCTTAGAGAATCATGGCCTAAACAGCGGGTCCTTATTTTTATTTTTATTTTTTATTTTTTAAGAGACAATGAACGAAGGAAGGAAAAACACAGATAAAACAAAAAGGTCCATGTGCCTAAAGGCATCCTCCATTCAAAAAATGTTTGTAACAACTGGATTTAAACATTTGTAGATTGTAAGTTTGTGGAAAGCAATTCGAGGGAAGTGAATTCCAAAGAGTAGTAGCTCTGGGGATAAATGAATTCTGATAAGCAGAAGTTCTGCATTGTGGAGGAGAAAGTGTAAATTCATGGGCGCTCTCAGCTGCCCTAGTTCTACGGGGAAAGATGTGCAGAGGAGGCACAATTGAAGCAAGTTCCTCGGAACAATTGCTGTGAAAATATCTGTAGAATAATGCAAGGGATGCAACGTTTCTTTGTATGGATAATGTAGGAAGGTCCTGTGTGATTGCAGGGTTATTGATTAATCTAATAGCTTTATTTTGAATTTTGTCCAACTGCCTCAATGCAACCACTCCCACTTCCACCCAACAGAGGTGAACAGTAATTCATCTGAGAACGTACATGACTTTTATATATTACGGCCAACTGCTCGTCAGTGAAGAATTCTCGAACTCTGTACAGGAGTCCCAGTTTTTTAGAGGCATTCTTAGCAATGCTTCTAACATAATGTGTCCAGCTCAAGTTAGTAGTTGATGTTACACCGAGAATGTCAATACTAGGGGAAGTGGGAATATTTACATCATTAAAAAATATATGGGAATCAGTGAGATTCTGTCGGTTAGAAAATTGAATATACTTGGTTTTCTGTGCATTAAAGGAAACTAGGTTATTTTGTCCCCATTCATTAATTCTAGAAAGGTCCTGGTTCAGAGAAATTGCAGTGTTTATTTTTGAATTTATAAGATCGGGTTGGGTGAAAGAATTGGTAAATGTGAAGGAACTGTGGAGTGTTGAGTCATCTGCGTAGGAATGTATTGGATTATGAGTGGTAGATATGAGATCATTGGTATGAATGAGGAACAGAGTTGGGGCCAAAACTGATCCCTGGGGAACACCAGCATTTATTGAGTGAAATTGAGAATAAAGGCCATCTACCATTACACGTATTTTTCTGTTATGAAGATAAGAAGAAATTAGTGGAACTAATGATGCAAGGCCATAGTGTGACATCTTCGACAATAAGGATTGATGCCAGACTCTATCAAATGCCTTTGATATATCCAGTGCTATTGTATGTGTTTCACCATGTTGGTCTGTAGCTTGGTTGATTTGATGCGTAAGAAGGCAAAGAATGTCTGCAGTTGATCGACATCGTCTAAAACCATATTGCCTATCACTGATTACTTTATTATTCTCAAGATGCTTAATAATGTGATCATTTAATATAATTTCAAAGACTTTACCAAGAGTGGAAGTTATAGCTATTGGTCTGTAGTTTGATGGATCTGAAGAGGCACCTTTTTTAGGAACTGGATTGATGTTTGCTTCTTTCCAGGGTACTGGGAAGCATGAGGTATGAGTACACAGACGGAACATTTTTGCCAATACAGGAGCGAGCACCAAGGAGCAATTCTTAAGTACTATTGGAGGAATTTCATCTGGACCAGGAGCCTTATCTACTGAGAGATTCTGCAAAATAGTTTTGACATGTCTGGTGTGGATCTTAAGTGAGGGAATTTCAGGCGAATTAAAATTAAGTACAGGGACATCTTGATTTATTTCATCTAAGGTTGAGTTGGTGGAGAAAATATCCGCAAGAAGGTTAGCTTTACCTCGTGGGTCACTTACAAGATTGCCAGTCGGAGATTTTAATGATGGAATGGATGAAGCAGTAGTGAAGTTGGATTTGAATGAGTTAAGAGTAGACCAATATATTTTTTTATCATTTGGATTATTTAGAAGTTTATTTGCCTGATTGTGGAGAAAGTTTGATTTAGTTAGGTTTAATACAGTTTTGGCATGATTTCTGATGTTTCTAAAGTAATTAAAGGCTTCATGTGTTTTTGATCTTGTGTATGCATTGTAGGCTATTGCTTTTTGTTCAGTTACTCTAGCACAATTATGGTCAAACCATTTAGGTGAATTAGATCTTTTATTGTACTTTTGATGAGGAATAAAAGTTGCCATTCCAATGTTTACAAAATCTTGTATGTGGCTCAAGGTGGAGTGTGCATCATTAGAAAAGAAAGAGGTCCAGAAAATATCAATAAAGAAACCTTGAAGACCCTCCCAGTCTGCCCTATCGTAATGCCATTTAGTCACCAAAACAGGTTCAGAGTGGGAAGGTGTGGTAGGTGATAGACAGGTGGCCTGTATCAGACAGTGATCAGAAGATCCCAGCGGGGACCTCACTGTAACATCATAATTTTCTGAATTGGTTGCCACTCGACCTATGTCGAGCGCCGCCACATAGTCCAGCTTTATTTAACTCAACTTATGTTGCTCGCCGCTAATTAAGGGTTAAAAATAAGTCCAGTAGGTGGGAATTATGATTAGGATTATCTGGTACACGGGTGGGTTGGTTGACTAGTTGAGTGAGATTACATGAGTCTGCAAATAGCTCACATTCAAGATCAGCATCATCAGTCCTGGCTGAATGAGTGAGCCATTCAATATTATGGACATTAAAATCACCCAACACAGTGATTTCAGAAGAAGCATTTAAGTTGAGAACACTGAGTTGTGAGGACAGAGAATCAAAAAGACTTTGCTCTGGAGGAGTATTTGGGGAACGGTAGATGCAACATATGTATTTAAATTTACCAGCAGAAATTAATAATCAAAATAAGGACAATTGAAACTAGTAACCTCCTCCAGGGCAATTTCAGATTTTGCGAAGCAACATACACCTCCTTTAGTTCTGGAATTTTGGAGCAGTTGATAACCTGGAAAATTAAATCTAGACGTGTCAGATGTGAATGTTACTTGAGTCTCTGTCAAAAAAAGGAGAGTAGGGGATTCTGTTTGAAGAAATTGGTGTACAGAATAGATGTTAGAGTGAAGTCCCCTTATATTACTAAAGAAAAAGCTGCACCGACGAGCAGCTTTGGGACGTTGCAATGCTCTTGACACAGTCGCATGATGACGACCAGGAGGGCCCTGTGTCAATGACCCAACCCTGCCGGGGGTGGATATCCGAGGGACCACCAGGTTTGCTCTTAACAATTGTACTGCCATATTTATTAGGTAAGTGTATGGTGTTACATGTATGATATGTAGTGGGAAGAGTAGTGTTTTATGGATAGAGGATAACGATGTAGGGCAATTTCGTGAAGTTGGATGTGTATGTTATATAAAGAGGGTTTTCCTGATAACCCTGATGTGTGAGGCAGAAAGATATGTATCCAGCTACCAAGGCCTGGGAGAGAAAATGGAATTCAGGTTATTCCCTGAGTCTCCCGAAACCTTGGCGGTAGTACTTCCGACTTAAGTCGCAAGAGATGTTGAGCACATTATCGGTTCTGAGAGAGAGTCCACGTCGTGGGAGGACCACAGGCGGGCTCTGACCGCTTGGCCCGGGCCTAGCGAGGTAACTGGTGGTACTACCACACCCTTACACAAGGTAATATCTCTGGAATTAACCGTAATTTAGGGATTTTGCACTCGTATGGCAACATCGTTGCAAGCGAACCTGTGGTCGTAAAAGGATGATTCAGGTGTCATTGGAAAGCTCTATTATCTCCCTTTCACAGATACATAATTGTATTATGCTTTGGCTCTTCTTTATGCATGAAAAAGAGCATGGAATGAAGCTCGTTTAGGGTAAATATGCCCGCTTGGCAGGTAGTAGATATTACAAAAGGACCCGATTTTCGGGGGTTAATGACATAAATAATAATTAAAATATATACAACATAATACACAGAGTATATATAGTGCTTCATAATCTGTACTAATGACTCCATTATTTCATAAATTTTCATTAGAGTTAATTTTGAACTCCATATATTTTCAAGGAAATAAGGCAGTTTACAGAGAGGTGCTTAACCTCTACTGTACAGGAGGATACAGTAATATAAGTCCCTCCAAGTCTCAAGCAATGTGGCCAAAATGGCAAGATAGAACAACCTATTACCTCAAGAGATGAAGGAAGACTGACTCCCCCAGCCTTCAGTGGGTTTTATATAAGCTGAGAAGTGTTGCCATATCGAGAGCAGTGCTCAAACGGTCGTGGTACCAGGTACAGCCTGATACAGGCAGTTACAAGGAAAGTACATTACTGACGGCTCCTAGCCGTCGCTGGGACTGGGGAGTGACTTATCTACTGACGGCTAGTAACCGTAGCTGGGATTGGACGGGTTAAATAAAAAATAAAAAATATGGGAGTGTCTTCATTCTGGCTTAGTTAATATTTTGCATTTTGTCCTTAGATAATCTTCTTCGTTATTGTATTTACTAATTAGAAGATGAGGTCTGGCAGTGTTGTTTTAAAATACCCATACTGGCAACGTTTACACGATTATATTCAGCTATTCAACTATAGCAATTAATCCTCTTAGCTACCATATATTTGTCCTAAGCTTCATATAATCGTCTAAATGCAGCTGTATTAAATAACAAAAGACGTTTATCAGAATAATTAGTATGAAAGTTACTGTAAATCAATGCAAGATATACAGTGCCTTTTTGTATACATAATTGCAGGATTTTGTCTTCGAGTAACTTTATTTCGAAGTAATGTTATTAAGGCTGCTGGAGTCATAGTGGAAATTTGTATTTATTTGATCATTTATATATTTACACACACACACACACATATATACTGTATATATATATATATATATATATATATATATATATATATATATATATATATATATATATATATATATATATATATATATATATATATATATATATATATATATATTAGTAAAGCCAGGTAATACATTTTCTTTAATACATACGAGGTTGAAAGAAATGGCAATTTCTGCGTTGGCAATTATATTATTCAAAGTTTCCAGGTCTCTGATGAGTTTTCGCTGGGTGGCAGGAAGTAGATGAATGAGATTAGCAAAATTCATGGTGGTACAGGGTTACATTAATGTACATGATGATACAGGATATACGACGCGTTTCACTGGACAACCAGCATTATCAAGTAAGGATAGAATGATATAAAAGGTAAACAGGAAGGGTATATATAGAGGGTGGAGGATCAGAGGAGGCAAAAATCAGGGGGCAAAAGTCTGCTATTGGTGGAGGAGTATTCTAGGAGAGAAAAAGAAATAACCGCTTCACGCATGCGCACTGGATGCGGGAAGGTGGTGGTCAGTGGCTCGCCCCACGGTGCTCTTGACGCAGCCCCCCGCACTACCTCCTTCAGCTTCGTCTTCTGCCGGCGCCACACGTACTACGCAACTTAGTCCATGCCCCTCGACACGCAGCCAATCAGCTTCGACCCCGCCAACCGACCACCACCTTCCCGCATCCAGTGTGCATGCATGACGCGGTCCTCACTTTTTCTCTCCTAGAATACCCCTCCACCAATAGCAGACTTTTGCCACCTAATTTTCGCCTCCTCTGATCCTCCACCCTCTATATATACCCTTCCTGTTTACCTTTTATTTCATTCTATCCTTACTTGATAATGCTGGTTGTCCAGTGAAACGCGTCGTATATCCTGCATCATCATGTACATTAATGTAACCTTGTACCACCATGAATTTTGCTAATCTCATTCATCTACTTCCTGCCACCCAGCGAAAACTCATCAAAGACCTGGAAACTTTGAATAATAAAATTTCCAACGCAGAAATTGCCATTTCTTTCAACCTCATATGTATTAAAGAATATATATATATATATATATATATATATATATATATATATTTATTGTGTGTGTGTGCGTGTGTGTGTGTGTGTGTGCTTTTAATTGGCTCCCTTGATCTCCATCAAGATTAAGTAAGAAATACCCCCAAGACCCCTTTTGAGATAAATGTGTACATTTTCCGGTAGAAAAATATCCTGGCCTCAGGACAAACCACGAAACCTAAATGGCAAATATACTCCTACCCTCCAGCCCCGGCTATGTATTCCATATATATTCCCCAAAACCCGGGGGTTTTGGCCGAAAAACGTCTACACCTAGGTTACCGTATCTTTGTTATTTTGACTGCTTCCGCATTCCCCCGCATCCCCAAGCGTAGATGTCTTTCGTACCTGTAGAATGGCATTAAGTAGAACTCTCTAAGTCAACTGGTTCAATTGTGATGACGATTTCACCGGAGATAACTTGGAACAGCCACTTTACACTACTTTTCGCTACTTAACAATAACATACAGGCACGCAAGAACAAGCGACGCACTCCTTCTTGTGGTCGGAGATGTGCGGCGTGGGTCCAGCCGGCTGTTGTTTACATGCGTCGGACGGACGCCTCGCACACCAAGCTTACAGGCTTTCAAGCTGCCGGAGCCTCAGCACCCTTCCGGGTTGCGGGGTTGTGCGTAGGGTGTTTGTTAAGGGTGCCTCAGAGCCCTACCGGGTCTGGAGGGTAATTAACATCATCAAGCTAATGGGCGAACGTCTTTAAATCTCCAAACAAATGGGGCTATGAGTGAACGAGAAAGGGGTACAGAAAATATCAAACTTCCACGTAATCATAGTTAACTATTGCTACTTCTCTAACTATATCTATGTGATAGGGTTTTATATATCTTACTCTAAAGCACAAACAAATACTTACATTTATGTTGAAAATTTAACACTCAACGAGCGGCCTAGGTGGTATATTTGACCGTGCCGCCCAGGGTTTTTTTTACCATAAATTGGGTTGTTTCCGTGCTCTTTTTCATGCATAAACAAGAGCCAGACCGTAATATAAGTATGTATCCCTGAAAGGGCGTAAATTGAGCTTTCCAATGACTCCCGAACCATCTTTCTACGATCACTGGTTGTCTTGTAACGATCGTGCAACCGAAGGGCAAAATCGCTAAAATACGGTCATTTTGTTACATAATTACGTGTTTAGTAGCGAGTGAGAGAGGGTGGAATAGAGTGGAGTAAATGTCAGTGGGCCCACGACGGTCGTGGCGAGCGGTCATGAGGTAACCTATGCTCCTCCCACCGCTCGGCTCTCTCGCAGAGCCAATATTGCGCCAAAATTGCACACAGACTTAAGTCGGGCCCGCCACATTGTCCAGCTTTTTAGATACGGACTTAAGTCGGGCCCCGATAGACAAGGGTTAATCATAAAGACAACGATATACAAATACATTTACTTCGGACATTTACTCATTATCTCAATTTTACCTGGAATATGTACAAATGTTTTCTAAAGATTTAAATGTTTATGAATGAATCATTTATGCCAGGGATTGTTAGTCATTTCTTTGCATTATACATAACTCAATAGCATATTCAGTCAATTAATGATCATTATTGTTTGTTTTTAGTTTGAAAGAGCACAAGTATTCTTTTTGTTGTAATAACAATTTCAACTAGCAAAGCCAATTACCTTTTTTATTGTGCTAGACATATCGAAGGCCTTTGAGAGAGTCTGGCACATAATTTTAATTTCTAATCTACCCTCCTTCGGTTTCAATCCCTCTATCTATGGCTTTGTCTCTAATTTCCTTTCCGGCTGTTCCATAGCTGCGGTTGTGGACGGCCATCGCTCACTTTGTCATCCTATCAACTCCGGTGTTCCTCAGGGCTCTGTCATATCTCCCATTCTCTTTCTAGTTTTCTTAAATGATCTTCTCAACTGTACCTTCAGTCCCATCCATTCATACGCAGACGACTCTAACTTACACTACTCATTTAGTTGTACAGAATGCCTCAGCCAGCAATCCCTCAAAGACAAACATAATGAAGCCATGCAACACTTATCTTCTGATCTAACTACTATTTCCAATTGGGGCAGAGAAAACCTTGTTCCCTATAATGCTTCCAGAACCCAATTTCTTCATCTTACTACCCGTCCGGAACTCCCAGAGGACTATCCATTCCACTTCAACAATACAAAAATCAATCCTTCATCTTCTCTCAATATTCTTGGTGTCTCTTTTTCTTCTGCTCTCACTTAGAAGGACCATACTACCAGTCTTGCTAAGGCAGCCTCCCAGAAGCTGGGTGTGCTCAACCGCCTCAAGGGGTTCTTTATCCCTGCACAGCTTTTTGCTCTGTACAGGGGCACAGTGCATCCTTGAATTAAGCATTGTTCACATGTGTGGGGAGGATCCTCTCACACCGCACTCCTAGACAAAGTAGAAAGGAAGGCCATCCATGCACCAACTCTCTGCAATCTCGCTCTCACCGCCGCAATGTTGCATTTCTCTCCCTATTCTATCGCTACTACAACAATCAATGTTCCCAAGAGATTTCCCAGTGCATATAACCTCTTCTACGTAGGGTACATAGTACCCGCCATGCAACGCATGAGTGAAACGTTATTCTCAGTCATTCTTCTATTCAACTGCTGAACTCTGGAACTCTCTCCCAGAATCAGTCTTTCCCTCTTCCTATGACTTAAATTGCTTCAAACTCCGTGTATCCAGGCATTTTGGCTCGAACGTTCCTTGATTTTGGCCCTGTCACTCTTTCAATTCTGGGGGAGTCAATCGCTACAGGCAGTTCTGCCTTTTGTTTCCCTCACTCACATAGACAAAACAAACTTTTATATTTCGGTTTACACACACACATACACACACACACACACACACACACTCACTCACTCACACTATTCGGAAGCAGGCACCCAGGAATACAAGAAAATACTCTCAGAGTTGGCGCCGTTGTCAAATGATAATCTTTTTGTGAAAAGATTAATTGCCTGAGAGAGAGAGAGAGAGAGAAAGAGAGAGAGAGACAGACATACAGACAGAGAGAGAGAGAGAACGAGAGAGTGAGTGATTGTGTGTGTTTGTGTATCAGACCTATTGTATGTTAAGTATTGACTAATAGGGGCATAATTGAATGACCCAGTTACTGACGTGATACACACACACACACACACACACACACACACACATATATATATACGGGCATATATATATATATATATATATATATATATATATATATATATATATATATATATATATATGATAGTAAAGCCAGGTAATAAATTGTCTTTAATACATACGAGGTTGAAAGAAATGACAATTTCTGCATTGGCAATTTTATTCAAAGTTTCCAGGTCTCTGATGAGTTTTCGCTGGGTGGCAGGAAGTAGATGAATGAGATTAGCAAAATTCATGGTGGTACAGGGTTACATTAATGTACATGATGATACAGGATATACGACGTGTTTCACTGGACAACCAGCATTATCAAGTAAGGATAGAATGAAATAAAAGGAATGAATGAATGAATGAATGAATATAGAAAAGGTGGGTGAGGGTGAAAGAAGGGAAGTTTTTATTGGTTAAGTAGGAGAGACAGTGATAATAGTGGGAGAAATAGGGTGTCGGGGCTTGACCCAACGTGCGTGAGTTGAATAATTGAGCTGGGGTTGAGTTGATTTAGTTGGAGAAGTTACTTTAATGAGATTCAGGATGGCTTGCCAAGAAGGGGGCAAGGGATGGGGAGCAAGTTAATTGTGGGTGGTATAAGATCGAAAGTGCTTGCATGTTTTGGGGTTGTATTTTTGGGTGGTAGTAATTCGAAAATGGTATAAAAGGGGAGGTAATTTTGGGTGGCATTGAGTCAAAAGGGGTACTGCTGGGGAAGTCTGTCAGTGGCAGAACCTGTAAGAAGGCTGTACTGTTATTATTATAGAAGTTACGTTAAATGGTTGTTGTCTTGTACTTTGTCTGTGAAATTATACATTTTAATGGGAAGTGAAGCTAGGAATCTAGGTCAAGAGTGGTAGGGAGGCTGGACTGTGGACGAGCCGGCATGACCCACCATAAAAGGTAAACAGGAAGGGTATATATATAGAGGGTGAAGGATCAGAGGAGGCGAAAATCAGGGGGCAAAAGTCTCCTATTGGTGGAGGGGTATTCTAGGAGAGAAAAAGAAAGAACCGCTTCACGCATGCGCACTGGATGCGGGAAGGTGGTGGTCCGTAGGCGGGGTCGAAGCTGATTGGCTGCGTGTCGAGGGGCGTGGCCTAAGTTGCGTAGTACGTGTGGCGCCGGCAGAAGACGAAGCTGAAGGAGGTAGCGCGGGGGGCTGCGTCAAGGGCACCGCGGGGCGAGCCACCGACCACCACCTTCCAGCATCCAGTGCGCATGTGTTAAGCAGCGGTTCTTTCTTTTTCTCTCCCAGAATACTCCTCCACCAATAGCAGACTTTTGCCCCCTGATTTTCGCCTCCTCTGATCCTCCACCCTCTATATATACCCTTCCTGTTTACCTTTTATATCATTCTATCCTTACTTGATAATGCTGGTTGTCCAGTGAAACGCGTCGTATATCCTGTATCATCATGTACATTAATGTAACCCTGTACCACCATGAATTCTGATAATCTCATTCATCTACTTCCTGCCACCCAGCGAAAACTCATCAGAGACCTGGAAACTTTGAATAATAAAATTGCCAACGCAGAAATTGCCATTTCTTTCAACCTCGTATGTATTAAAGAAAAAACAAAATATATATATATATATATATGTATATATATATATACATATATATATGTACTCCTCTCAAAGCACAACATTTAGTAGCTATATTTCACTTGCTTACAGAATATTCATTGTCCCACATTTTATCGGTGAAAATGTGGAGGGAAAGTACGGGCGGACTGCACAGTAAGTAACCTTCACCTACGGTGATATTCCACATATTATTATTTTTGTTTTTGTTGTTGTTGTAATCTTATATAATAACCTTTCCTCTTGCCGTTCATAATTTTTTTTAAATAAAAACAAAAATTATTATGGGTGAAAACCAACTGAGAGGGAATATATTGGTGCGGCTGGGATTCTATAAAAGCAAAAAACTATCGTTATAGATTTATTTCTATAAAATCCAGTATTAATGATAGCATATTCTAAACACCGCCATCATGTTAGGCGGAAAAAATAGCTGTGATTTAGTATGAAAGTAAAAATAACGACAAAAAACCGATATACCGGTACCGGTATATCTCATATAGTTTATAATATAACAGTGCGTTTAAACTCCACAGCTAGGCTACACTTCGTGATGAATCATATTTTCTCTAATTGTGGAAGGTAACATTTATTGATATAAACCTATCTTGTGCAAAAGGATCGATATAAACATAGCTTGTGTAAGGATGGAATCGTCGAAAACGCAGGAACAATTTCCTCTATCTAAACCCATCCACCCACACAATCACTACATGGTGTTAAATTATTCAATAACACTTAGTATTTTTAAGTCTAGCCCATATATACTGTATGTATAAGGCGATACTTAGTGTAGGTTTAAGTCTAGCACATATATACTGTATGTATAAGGCGATACTTAGTGTAGGTTTAAGTCTAGCCCATATATACTGTATGTATAAGGCGATACTTAGTGTAGGTTTAAGTCTAGCCCATATATACTGTATGTATAAGGCGATACTTAGTGTAGGTTTAAGTCTAGCCCATATATACTGTATGTATAAGGCGATACTTAGTGTAGGTTTAAGTCTAGCACATATATACTGTATGTATAAGGCGATACTTAGTGTAGGTTTAAGTCTAGCCCATATATACTGTATGTATAAGGCGATACTTAGTGTAGGTTTAAGTCTAGCACATATATACTGTATGTATAAGGCGATACTTAGTGTAGGTTTAAGTCTAGCCCATATATACTGTATGTATAAGGCGATACTTAGTGTAGGTTTAAGTCTAGCCCATATATACTGTATGTATAAGGCGATACTTAGTGTAGGTTTAAGTCTAGCCCATATATACTGTATGTATAAGGCGATACTTAGTGTAGGTTTAAGTCTAGCCCATATATACTGTATGTATAAGGCGATACTTAGTGTAGGTTTAAGTCTAGCCCATATATACTGTATGTATAAGGCGATACTTAGTGTAGGTTTAAGTCTAGCCCATATACTGTATGTATAAGGCGATACTTAGTGTAGGTTTTAACTTTTGAAATGGTTTGACGTCAAGTGTTGATTAAAATACAAACTCGATGGGTTGTATTTTGTCAATCGGGTAGTTTTGTGGTTGCGGGATTTTTGCGGGTAGATTGTAATACAATAGGCTAAATACATCGGAGATTTCACCATATTGATTCACTAAACCTGTATACAGTATATGCACTGAAATTAAAAGTATGTACCGGTAGCTTGTGCTATGTGCCTTTAAGGGGAGGTATTTAGTTTGTTCCCTACGTTTTCATCAAGCTTAAAATTACACCCCCTAGACCCCCTTTCAAGATAAATTTGTACATTTTTCGGTAGAAAAATGTACCGGCCGGAGGCCGGTTGGTCTTAAATTACAGGCTCGCTATCGCTCGCCAGGAAAAAATCGACACCTTAATGGCACGAAAGGCCTTAAAATTGACAGAAATGGGGCAACATGTCTTAAAATATCAAAACTACTAGGGCGAACGTCTTAAAATCTCAAAAGCAATGGGGCTAAACATGAGGGAGAAACGGGTCCAGAAAAAAATCCCTCAAGTGGAAATCTCCCCTTAATATTCTGTTCTCAAAGATTTCGGTTTTCATGCGCCGTTCTGCTGTCGCAACAAGGCTTATAATCATTAGTTAATAAAGCTAGTTTAATGGAGTTTCCTTTGGCTTTTACTATTATAAACACTACTGTATTAGGTAAAATGAAATTCAATTCCATAGAGCACAATTATAATAACATTTATTGCATACCGTGTATCAGTGGCGGTCGATATAGCCACACAAGAACAAGAACACACTCACTCACTCGACAACGTTCTAACCACTCCTCTCCCCGACCTGTACGCAGAGTCCCGCCACCACAGGTTTCTGGGTTTACACCAGTGAGGAACGGTGCACGGCCAACGCAGAAAAGGTCTCATCTACCAGTCACAATGTCAAACAGATTTGAGATATTGGTAGAGATGGAAGACGAACCAGAAGAGACCAGGCTCGTTAGGGATTCCATCCTACGAGGACAGGTCGAAGAGTTCTGCGACAGAGTCCCAAATCAACGAAAAAGATTTTGCATCCCAGGAGCTGGACTGGACGACATTGTGGAAGCCTTCGAAGATACCACAAATGATGCAAATGAAAATACCCTTTTTGTCATCCATGCTGGTTCAAATGACGTCATGCGCACCAGATCCGAAGAGTTGATGGAGAAATATCGCAAGATGATCCAGCACTACAAAAACAAGTCAAGGAATATCATCATCTCAGGCATTCTCCCCAAGATCGACGCACCTGACAAATTCTACGACAAGGCCTTCAGCACAAATAGCCGACTAAAATATTTGTGTCTGAGGGAAGAAGTTGAATTCATCAACCTCTGGGACAACTTCTACAACCAGCCAACTCTGTTCCGCAAGGATGGCACTCATCTAAACCCTGTGGGTTCAGCACGCATGGGTCGTCTCCTACACGAAGCAGTCCGCAGCCATGGATCAAAAAACGCCATCCGAGAAGAAGCAGCAGTGACGTAAATCATCCAACGCCAAGAAAAAAACAGAGGCAACCGAGGACCACCAGCGATAAGGACCGAAGACAGCGAGGACCGAGGACAGCCATGAACATAAATGTAGATCCGACAAAAATCAAAAATATTATTAAAGAGCGTTCCGTGAGTTCTAAAATAACAAATTTAAAGGTTTTCTATGCAAACGCTCGTAGCATACGCAATAAATTTTCAGATTTAGAGGAGCTAGTGTTTACAGAAAATTATGATGTGATTGGCATAACAGAATCTTGGCTCAATACAGAAGATAGAGACTTTTTAGCAGAGTATTCACTTCCCGGTTATGTAATGTTTGAGAAAAGCCGAATAAATCGAAATGGAGGTGGCGTTTTACTTTATATCAAAGAAAGTCTTAACCCTACCCTCTTGTCAAAACCTCAAATTGTGAACGTCGACGCATCTTTTGTGCTAATAAAGAATAATAAAGGTACAAAAATAATACTTGCATTAATATACAGACCTCCAGCTCAATCAGTGCAATCTGACTGAGAAATTTATGAACAAATTGCAGATGTAAGTAACTCACAAGATGCCGTAATTTTTGGCAACTTTAATTTACCTGTGACCAAGTGGGGCGATACTCTTACTTCACACTCCGGACATGACTTGTATACGAACTTGCAAGAGAGTTCGCTTATCAATTTGTTCGAACGCCGACCCGTGGTAATAACGTTCTTGACATTGTACTTGCAACAAAAGAAGAATTAATAGAGAATTTGAATGTTGGTGATGAATTCAGTAACAGCGACCATCGTACGATAACTTTCACTTTAAAGTTTACTAGTAACGAACCAAATAATAGCATAAAAAAAGTCCCTAATTTCAAGAAAGCAAACTTCCATAAACTTAGAGCTATGTTTAAAGAAACTGACTGGAGCTTTTTAATTAACAATAACGACATAAATACATCTTGGAAGTTATTCGAAACCACTTACCTAAAAGCAGTGCAAGACTGCATACCATCGAAAATACGGCGTCCAGGCCATAATAATAAGCCCAAATGGTGGAATAAAGATATTTCAAACTGCCTCCTTGCTAAAAAATTTGCTAATGATAGATTAAAATCCTCACAAAATGACGAAGAACGGGTGAAATTTGTAAAGCTACGACGCAAAGCCAAAAAGTTAATTAAGCAAAGTAAAAAGACCTTAGAGTTACATATTGCGAATCAAAGTAAAACAAACCCGAAAGAATTCTATAGTTATATCAGAAAGAAAAAAGTAGTTACTTCAACTGTTGGACCGTTAGTCGATGAAAATGGAGAATACACCAAAGACGAAGTACAAATGAGTAATGCCCTCAATACCTTCTTTGCATCAGTTTTTACAACAGAAGACCTCAGTGATATCCCTACACCATCGCCGATTCAAATTGATAATTCAGATGTTCTAAGCAATAATGCCTGGACCTGATACAATCTCGCCTAGAGTTCTAAAGGAAGCTAAGGATGAGCTCTCCAAACCACTGACATTACTATTCAATAAATCCTTGCAGTCTGGAACTATGCCTGATCAGTGGAAGCTAGCCAACGTAACACCGATATTCAAAAAAGGCAGCAAATCCCTACCCCGTAACTATCGTCCAATTAGCTTAACCCCAGTTGTATGTAAAATGCTAGAAACGGTCATACGAGACAGACTCGTAAATCACTTAGAGGAAAATAACATACTTAAAGATACTCAACACGGCTTTCGTAAATAACGTTCCTGTTTAACAAACCTCTTAGACTTCTTCCACAATATCCTCAACCTCTACGATGAGAGTAAAGCTATAGATATTATATACCTTGATTTTCAAAAGGCCTTTGACAAAGTTCCCCACAAACGTTTACTGCTAAAACTAAAAGCGCATGGAATACAAGACGGTGTGTTGAAATGGATAGAAAATTGGCTCAGCGACAGAAAGCAGAGAGTAGTCATAAACGGTAAGGCATCTAAATGGACCAATGTAAGTAGCGGGGTACCCCAGGGATCGGTACTAGGACCAATTATCTTTCTAATTTACATCAACGACATAGATGAGGGTCTCACCTGTACAATCTCAAAATTTCCTGACGATACAAAAATTGCAAATAGCGTACTCTCAAAAGAACAAGTTGACGATATGCAACACAATCTAGATAAATTGTCATGTTGGGCCCAAATTTGGCAAATGAGTTTCAATGCGGATAAATGTAAAGTACTACATATCGGATACCTAAATGAGAAAGCAAACTATTCGATGCATGGCACTCAGCTTAAGAATGTAAACAGAGAAACCGATCTGGGAGTAACAATATCGAGTAACCTAAAACCGAGTCAACAATGTTCAGAAGTTGTTAAGAAGGCAAACAAAATAATTGGCTTTATAGGCAGGTCATTTGAGCATAAATCCAAAGAAGTTATCCTAACCCTTTACAATTCCTTAGTCCGCCCTCTTCTGGAATACTGCGTTCAATCCTGGTGCCCTTATTACCAAAAAGATATATACAAGCTAGAACGAGTTCAACGTAGAGTTACCAAAATGATACCTAGCCTAAAGAACAAACCATACGAAGAGCGTCTTAGAGAATTAAATCTATTTCCTTTAACCCAGCGCAGATTAACACCTTACGAGCGGCCTATGCGGTTTATTTATATGTACCGCACAGCGGGGTGTTTTTAGCCAAAATAGGGCTGTTTACGTGATCATTTTCATGCCTAAATAAGACCCAGAACGTAAAACAAGTACCTATCCCTGAAAGGGCATAAACAGAGCTTTCGAATGACACCATAACGATCCTTGTATGATGGATAGTTTTCTTGCAATAACCGTGCAACGCGAGTGCAAAAAGCAGGTAATTCGGTACTTTCGGTACATAATTGAGTATGTAGCGAGTGAGAGAGGGAGGAGGGAGCTGAGATTTGTGTCAGTAGGTTCGCCGCGGTGGTCTGGAGCAGTCATACGCTCGCTAGTCTCCTGCCACCACTTGTCTCTCTCTCTCAGCCACATTACGTGCTGAAATTGCCACTCGACCTATGTCGAGCGCCGCCACATAGTCCAGCTTTATTTAACTCGACTTATGTTGCTCGCCGCTAATTAAGGGTTAAGAGATGACTTAATTCAAGTGTTCAAAATCATCAAAGGCATCGACAATATGAACTGTAGTAAGTACTTCACTATCGACCAATCTAATTACACGGGCGGAAACGGTTGCAAAATTATTGGTAAATCTTTTAACTCACACGAATCAAAGAATTTCTTCTTCAATCGAGTTGTCAACTTGTGGAATGGGCTTCCCCGAAACGTTATAGACTGCATTACCGTTGATTCATTTAAACTCCGCCTAGACAAATATCTCGCATCAAACCCGCGACTGACTGCATTTGTAAATGAATAACTTTATTTTATCCCCTCCTCAGTTACTAACCCATCTGTCCCTACTAACTTCCTAATCCTGCCATGGACATTAGTCCCAGGGCAGTAATTCCCTTTCCAATGTTCCCTTACCCACTCTAAACCACTGTTTGGACACTTGATCGTCAGTGTTTTGGAGGACAAGTAACCTAGAAGGGTCACTAGGTCTGATGTTGCTTGATTTCCTTTGTACTCCTCTGACAATTAACACACACACACGTGTTTCGGTAATCATACCGGTACACTGATTTTGTATTTGAACTTATTAACTCGTTTGATATAAGTTGATTATGAAATAATATATACGGTATACTGTATACTATATACGGTATATACGGTATAGGCCTATACCATATCAGGTCTGTATTTATTAATCATGTGCGTAATTATAGTGTTGTCCGAATAATCCACTAATCCGAAGCACTGTCGGTCCGCTGCCATTCGGATTACATGAATTTTACTGTAATATATTATAACTATTTATACCCCGACGCCGCCACGTCGATGCCGATGCAACCTGATGCAGACACGCCAGACCCACGTCATCGACAGGATGTACCCGATGTTACCACGCCAAAAGTCCCTCTGCGATTTGTTTGGACAACCCCCAACAAATCGTCTCCAAGCGCGATTTGCCACATCCCGCCACGTAGGTAACCCGCCGCTCCCGGATGACCCTGACACACGTTGGCGATTGCACCACGTTGTGTCCGGATATTCAAATCTGGGTACATCGGGACCAATATCGTGAATGTGTGAAAGGGCCTTAAGTGTGTTTGTGAGATATACTGAATATATATATAATTTTCAGAATACCTACTAATACTTTGAGTTCATTTCTCATTAATTTGTAATATATATGTCCCTTAAAACTCCCAGTACCACCTACGGAATTTATGGCGACAGAAATAACCTTAAGAGCCCAGTCTTTTAATTAACGACCGCAGCCGCCATTTTTGCTTATTTGGTAATATAATGTATAGTGAAATGAAAATATTTGCACGTTCATGAACACTTAAGATATCTATTATACTGTACTGTATATATATATATATATATATATATATATATATATATATATACAGTATAGTATATATATATATATATATATATATATATATATATATATATATATATATATATATATATATATATATATATATATATGTATATATATATATATATATAATATATATATATATATATATATATATATACCGGTATATATATATATATATATTTTTTTTTTCCCGAAACAAAAGCACTCTACATCTTGTTTTTCCAAGTCATCAAGTACACATTATTCACTATTCCCAAAGAATCTGAGAACAATTTAGTTTGGCTCTCATTAGAGTATTTAATTATTATGTTCTCTCCACCAACCAACTCTACTCCTAAAATCGATTAATGAAATTAACAACCATATGTGGCAGTCCGGGAATTCGAACCTAGGATGCTCACACCGAAAATCAACACACTATGCACTTCACCACGAAGACGGTTAAAGAATACTGCACAAGCCTACGATTTATTATGCAGTTTCGAATCCTGCATACCAATCTTAGCATGTACAATATCCCATGTGCACTATCGGATTTAGGAAGAATCAGTGGACATTATATGGGTAGACACTATCTCAATTAACCCACTGACTTTCATGTACTCTTCCTAATCTGAATAAAATTCTCTATAATCACCAGAAAACATAAATTACATACGTGATTGTTAATGTGGCCACTTTTTTGCTCCATTTAAGGGTGGATTTCCACTTGTGGGATTTATTTTCTGGACCCCTTTTTCCCTCTTAAGACGTTCGCCCCATTAGTTTGGTGATTTATAAGAACTTTCGCCCTATTTATATCAATATTAAGACCTTTCGTGCCATTAGACCTTTCGTGCCATTTAGGTGTCTATTTTTTCCTGGCGATTGTTTAATTTAAAGGGAACTGTCTTTTGGCCGGGACATTTTTCAACCGAAAAATGTACACACTTATCTTGAAAGAGTGTCTAGGGGATGTAATTTTAATTTTGATGGAGGTCTAGGGAACAAACTAAAAACCTCCCCTTAATCCAAGTTATTTGTGAATGGTTCTGTTGACTTTTGAAAACCACAGACTTTTAGTTGGTTGTTGCAAATTGAGGATCTGTGGATAATAAGATTTCTTAGGCCTTGCGAATTTCTCTGATACCTTAACCCCTTCTGTACCGACGACGTCCTTTTGATTTTATTCTAGCTATATTTAGAGGATTTTGGCAGTTTAAGAAGGATCTGTGGTAGTAAAAAGGGTGAAGTGAGATAGTTCGATGCCTTTTATTTGCTGGAGGCCCTTTTTAAACTGGATATAATCGTCCAATAGTAACCAGATTAAAGTTAAAAATACGTTTCCGGTACAGAAGGGGTTAATGCGAAGTCAAAGTTATCCTGGACTGTTTTCATATCATCTGACGGGGGGGGTCACAGGCTTTGTTTATTTGTCTTTCTCTCCTTTTCTCGCTTTCCCTGGCTTGTATCCATTCGGCCCCATTCAGCCAACTGTTTTATAAGACGATTGTCCCCATCCAGGTGTCGATTTCTTCCTGGCGAGCGATAGCAAGCCATCATTGTATGGAGAAATCCAGCTTCGCCGGAGAATTTGTTCTATACAAAAATGTAAACATTTAGCTGGCTATCAAAATAAAAATATATATAATTATGCTGGCTCGCTACCGCTCACCAGGAAAATATTGACACCTGGATGGGAGTAAGCGTCTTAAAACAGTAGGCTGAATGGGGCCGAATGGATACAAGCCAAAGAGAGAGGGAGAGAAAGAGAAAAAAACGAGGTGGGCTCCCTTAATGAATCACGAACTTTACAAATTAATAATATATCATAACAGTGTACGCCTCCTCCTTGCCTGGTTTGTATATATAACCCTTTGAGGATCGATGGCTCACTCTCTGTTTGGTTTGTATATATAACCCTCTGAGGATCGATGGCTCACTCTCTGTTTGGTTTATATATATAACCCTCTGAGGATCGATGGCTCACTCTCTGTTTGGTTTGTATATATAACCCTCTGAGGATCGATGGCTCACTCTTTGTTTGGTTTGTATATATAACCCTCTGAGGATCGATGGCTCACTCTCTGTTTGGTTTGTATATATAACCCTCTGAGGATCGATGGCTCACTCTCTGTTTGGTTTGTATATATAACCATCTGAGGATCGATGGCTCACTCTCTGTTTGGTTTGTATATATAACCCTCTGAGGATCGATGGCTCACTCTCTGTTTGGTTTGTATATATAACCCTCTGAGGATCGATGGCTCACTCTCTGTTTGGTTTGTATATAAAACCCTCTGAGGATCGATGGCTCACTCTCTGTTTGGTTTGTATATATAGCCCTCTGAGGATCGATGGCTCACTCTCTGTTTTGTTTTGTGGCTATTAAGGGGAGACTGGCCGTTTGTTTGGTCTATTAAATCATGTATTCATATATGTGTTTAGTTTCATCCCTAGACCTCCATCAACCTTAGAAAAACACCCCCTTGACCCCCCTTCAAGATAAATGTGTACATTTTTCGGTAGAAGAATGTCCCGGCCGAAGGCCGGTTCCTCTTAAGATTGCAGGCTCGCTAACGCTCACCATGAAAAAATCTAAACCTAAATGGCACGAAAGGTCTTAAAATTGACAACGAAATGGGTCGAAAGGTGTTAAAAGCGCCAAACTAATGGGCGTTCGCGAACGTCTTATAATCTCAAAACTAGTGGGGCTATACATTAGGGAGAAGGGGGATCCCGAAAAACGGACTGCCTCCCCTTAATAGACGATTTTATTTTGATTAGGAAGGGTATATGGAAGTCCGAGGGTCAATTGAGTATTTACCCTTATACATCCCAAAGATCGTTCCTAAGTTGCATAAAATCGTCTAATGATAGCCAGAAATATAGACATAAATGCGTCTTAAATCTTCAAGGGGTTAAGTACGAAGAATATATATGAAACGTGTAAAATATGAACAGGTGTATATACGAAGTGAACTGTGTTTGGCATAAAACGTCTTTGATGCATAGCAATTAGTTGACAGTTAGATTTAAACATAACAATTGCCGACTTGCGAGTTTCGTTCTATAAGGAAGTTGGAGCTGTAGACAACGATATTTAACAGAATTACCAGCTAAAATACGGTTGTAGTACATATATAAATACATAGCACCCTATTCAACATACTATTTATCCATCTGAAACGTTTATTATTATTGCATGTCTGTTTAATATCGATGTTTACGGCCTCAACTTCCTTATAGCCTGAAACTCGCAAGTGGTCAATTGAAGGTGTTAGGTTGTTGTTAGGTATATGATATCTATCGTGTACATGAACTAATATGTGGGGCTCGGAATGGTTGTGTACGATAAATCTTCAGTAATTGTATTAGCGCAACGCATTTTGTATGAATATATGTAACACCCCGTTCTTAACATTAATCATCAATTACAAACCCCAATGTACTTGAATAAACTAATGAAAGCATATGGTCCTCCCGGGAGTCGAGCTCGGGACACCACACCCAGAACATAAGCATCTAATCGGGACACCACCCCCAGAACATAAGCATCTAAACCATTATACCACCAACACAGTTAAAAGTTGAGTACACGATCACGATTAATATCCATTTTCGAATTCTGGATATCAATCTAATCATGTACTCAGACCCAACTGCATTATGGAAAGCGTAATGTTTTAGTGAGAGGAAAGAACATTGAATGGGGCCAAGATTACTAATAAGGACAGTATTGGCTTTAATACTGTATATACTGGGAAATAAATGCGTTCGTACAAACTGTGATAGGTACGAAGACATTCAGTTGCAATGTCAACATAATTTAACTGAAAACCAACAGATTCGAGAAGTCGGTTGGCCCAAGTTCATTTTAAGAGGAGATGGGTCGTTTTTTCTAGATCCCCTTCTCCTTCATGTTTAACCCTATTAGTTTTCAGATTTTAAGATGTTTCCCTTGTTAGTTTGTCGATTTTAAGACCTTCCGCCCCATTCCTTTGTCAATATTTAGACCTTTCGGGCTGTTTAGTCGATGTTTGTTTTCCTGGCGAAAGATAGTGAGCCTGTAATTTTTGGAAGAACCGGTCTTTTCCTACCGAAAAATGTTCAAATTAATCTAGAAGGGGGATCTAATCGATGTGGGTTTTTTTTAAGTATGATAAACTACAAAATATATTTAATGAATTTAAAAATCGACCAAAAAGTGAACCATCTCCCCTTAATTGTTGCAGAGTAAAACGCTAGTCAAGTATGAAACCGACCTATTGTGTATGCTAATTAGAGGAACGATATAGTGTTTCTTTTTTCCCCATTGACTATTGGAATAAAGTAGAACATTCACATGGAAAGCACGATGTTAACGGAGAGTATTGTTTTGTTTTTCGACTCTGGACATTAAACTGAAAGGGGGAAACATTAACAACACAACATAATCTCTTGAAGGGGAGATGGCTAACATTTCTGGTCCTCCTTCTTCCTCATGTTTAGCCTCATTAGTTTCCAGATTTTATGACGTTAGGCCCATAAGTTTGGCGATTTCAAGACCTTTTGCCCCTTTTTTGTGTCAATATTAAGACGTTTCGTGTTATTTAGGTGTCGATTTTTTTCCTGGCAAGCGATAGCGAGCCTCTTATTTCAGAGGATCCGACCTTCGGCTTGGACATTTTTCTTTCAAAATATGTACACATTTTTCTTGAAGGTGGCAACAAGTGTGGAGAATGAGCAAAGCAAGTTCTTTGATTTGATTGTTGGGTTGAAACAGGGGTGTGTGATGTCACCGGGGTTGTTTACTGTATATATGGATGGAGTCATGAAAGAAATACAAGGAAGAGCAGTGGATAATGGTGTATCACTGATAAGGGAGGGAAATGAGTGGAAGCTACCTGTACTGCTGTTTGCTAATGATACAGTTCTGATGAGCGATAATGAATGGGAGTTGCAGGGTCTGGTAAATATGTTTGAAACAGTGTGCGAAAAAAACGGAATCTGAAGGTAAATGAGAGGGAGAGCAAGGTTATGGTCTTCGAAAGGGGTGAAGCCACAGAGTGTGAGGTGAAGTTGAACGGTCAGGCTATGGAGAATGTCAGCTCATTTAAATACCTGGGCAGTGTGTTGAGTAAATATGGGACTATGGATGAAGAAGTGCGGGAGAGGGTGCAACAGAGGAAGAGGAATGTTGGAACGCTGAAAGCAGTAACAAGAAATAGGGTGGTCAGTATGGAAGTGAAGAAGTCCTTGCATGACAGTGTGGTAATCCCGACACTGACTTACGGAAGCAGCGAAGCATGAACGTTTGTGGAGAAACTCAGACCAAGAATGAGAGGGGTGGAAATGAGTTAATTACTTGTGAAATGCGTGTGAAGTTACATGGAGGGATAGACAGACGAATGAGGAAGTAAGAAGGAGGTGTGGTGTGGAGGTAGATGTGCTGGAAAGTGTGAAAAGGAACACCTTGAGATGGTTCGGCCATATGGAACGTTTGGGAAGCGAGAGAATGACTAAGAGGGTGTACGAGAGCGAGGTGGAAGGACAGAGAGGGAGAGGTAAACTGAATGAGAGGTGGAAGGATGGAGTCAAGAAGTATATGGATGAAGGCGGTGCTGGTTGGGAGGAGGGGCGTCGACTGACTGGGGACAGAGGTGCATGGGGGCGTTTTGTTCGTGGCCACCCCTTCAAGCATCACGGCGTCAGGCAATAGATAGATATATTATCTTGAAGGAGGGTCTTGGGGGAAGGGGGGGCGGGGGGGGGGGGGGTAAGCTTGATTGAGCTCTAGGGAGGAAACTAATATAGAAAAACAAAAATCATAAATGAGCAAATAAATACGGCCATCTCCCTTTAATGGAGAGCATTGTTATTGCGACCATGGACAACAGACTGTAAGGGGGAACCATTACCACACAACACCATCACTACTCGTGCAACTCATTATATGTTCAGTGGCGCAAATAAGTCATGACTCAGCTGTCATTGCGTTTGGCTCGCTCTGTGCTGTAGTAATGTCTGTCAGATGTTGAATAGGATGGGTAAGTGTAGGAGCATGTTGGTATATCTCACTCAAAAACAAGAAATCATGTGTCAATATTGCTGATACCAATGATTGATCAAAACATAATTGGTGCCGAGCCATCACTTATTAGGCCAACTGTACCCTCTAAGGATCGATGACGCACTTCTTTTCTGTGTTTTGGCTATTATTATACAATGTTATTTAGATTAGTAAGGGTATATGGAAGTCAGAGGGTTAATGGAGGTTGTCTTCACCCTATTAATTCCCACAGATCCTTCGTAAGCTATATAAAATCGTCTCATAATAGCCAAGATAAACTGTCAAAGCGCGTCATGATCCTCAAGCGGTTATTAGAACACGATAAACAATTGCTTAAGGGGGTCACCGGCTTGTTTGTTATCTTTCTCTCCTTTTCTTTCTTTCCCTGGGTTGTATCCATTCGGCCCCATTCAGCCTACTGTTTTAAGACGTTTATCCCCATCCAGGTGTCGATTTCTTCCTGGCGAGCGAGAGCGAGCCAGCATTTTTTGGAAAAATCCGGCTTCGCCGGAGACATTTTTCTATCGAAAAATTTAAAAATTTAGCTTGCTGTCAAAACAAAAATGTATATATGCTGGCTCGCTACCGCTTGCCAGGAAAATATTGACACCTGGATGGGGGTAAGCGTCTTAAAACAGTAGGCTGAGTGGGGCTGAATGGATACAAGCCAAAGAGAGAGGGAGAGAAAGAGAACAAAAACGAGGTGGGCTCCCGGGGAGATGGCTGTTTTTTTGCTGGACCCCCTTCTCCCTCGTGTTTAATCCCATTGGTGTTTAGATTATAAGACGTTCGAGTCATTAGTTTGGCGATATTCAGACCTTTCACCCCATTTCTTTGTCAATATTTAGGCCTTTCGTGTAATGTAGGTGTCGATTTTTTTCCTGGCGAGCGGTAGCGAGCCTGTAGTTTTAGGAGACACGTAAGGACTTTTACCGGAAAATCTTCTACCGAAAAATGTACAAATTTATATTGGAAAGGGGTCTATCGGGTGTTTTCTTTAGTTTAATGGATGTCTAGGGAGAAAACTGGAAAAATAATAAATCAATTAAAAAATCGATCGGAAAGTGAACCATATGGGGGATGGTTGGAAAGTGAACCATATGGGGGATGGTTGGAAAGTGAACCATATGGGGGATGGTTGGAAAGTGAACCATATGGGGGATGGTTGGAAAGTGAACCATATGGGGGATGGTGGGAAAGTGAACCATATGGGGGATGGTGGGAAAGTGAACCATATGGGGGATGGTGGGAAAGTGAACCATATGGGGGATGGTTGGAAAGTGAACCAT
The DNA here is from genome assembly GCA_032716605.1 of Paralithodes platypus. Classification (NCBI taxonomy): domain Eukaryota; kingdom Metazoa; phylum Arthropoda; class Malacostraca; order Decapoda; family Lithodidae; genus Paralithodes; species Paralithodes platypus. Next base: position 13,987,936 of record CM064534.1, read on the forward strand.
ATGGGGGATGGTTGGAAAGTGAACCATATGGGGGATGGCTGGAAAGTGAACCATATGGGGGATGGTTGGAAAGTGAACCATATGGGGGATGGTTGGAAAGTGAACCATATGGGGGATGGTTGGAAAGGTGTACCATATGGGGGATGGTTGGAAAGTGAACCATATGGGGGATGGTTGGAAAGTGAACCATATGGGGGATGGTTGGAAAGTGAACCATATGGGGGATGGTTCACTTTTCGGTCGATTTATTAATTTATTTATTATTTTTCCAGTAACGGTAGTATAGCAGTTGTTATGAAAGACACAGGTAATTTGACAACAACCTTGTGCATTATGACTACCCCGAGAAAGTTAACTCCTTCTGTACCGGAGACGTCCTTTCAACTTTATTCTGGCTTCTATTAGATGATAGTATTCAGTTCAAAAAGGGTCTCCAGCAATTAACAGGCTTCGACCAACAGTATCTTACTTAACTCTTTTTACTACCACTGATCCTTCTTAAACTGCATACAATCGTCTAAATATAGTTATAATAACCTTTTAAAGACGTCGCCGGTACAGAAGGGGTTAATCACCATGAATGTAAGACTTTCATAAACATCTTGTCTTTAAGGACACGTTATATTATGTATTATTACCGGTACATATATTTGTTTGTATTTATATTATTACCGGTACATATATTTGTTTGTATTAATATTATTACCGGTACATATATTTGTTTGTATTTATATTATTACCGGTACATATATTTGTTTGTATTTATATTATTACCGGTACATATATTTGTTTGTATTTATATTATTACCGGTACATATATTTGTTTGTATTTATATTATTACCGGTACATATATTTGTTTGTATTTATATTATTACCGGTACATATATTTGTTTGTATTTATATTATTACCGGTACATATATTTGTTTGTATTTATATTATTACCGGTACATATATTGTTTGTATTTATATTATTACCGGTACATATATTTGTTTGTATTTATATTATTACCGGTACATATATTTGTTTGTATTTATATTATTACCGGTACATATATTTGTTTGTATTTATATTATTACCGGTACATATATTTGTTTGTATTTATATTATTACCGGTACATATATTTGTTTGTATTTATATTATTACCGGTACATATATTTGTTTGTATTTATATTATTACCGGTACATATATTTGTTTGTATTTATATTATTACCGGTACATATATTTGTTTGTATTTATATTATTACCGGTACATATATTTGTTTGTATTTATATTATTACCGGTACATATATTTGTTTGTATTTATATTATTACCGGTACATATATTTGTTTGTATTTATATTATTACCGGTACATATATTTGTTTGTATTTATATTACCGGTACATATATTTGTTTGTATTTATATTATTACCGGTACATATATTTGTTTGTATTTATATTATTACCGGTACATATATTTGTTTGTATTTATATTATTACCGGTACATATATTTGTTTGTATTTATATTATTACCGGTACATATATTTGTTTGTATTTATATTATTACCGGTACATATATTTGTTTGTATTTATATTATTACCGGTACATATATTTGTTTGTATTTATATTATTACCGGTACATATATTTGTTTGTATTTATATTATTACTGGTACATATATTTGTTTGTATTTATATTATTACCGGTACATATATTTGTTTGTATTTATATTATTACCGGTACATATATCTGTTTGTATTTATATTATTACCGGTACATATATCTGTTTGTATTTATATTATTACCGGTACATATATTTGTTTGTATTGATATTATTACCGGTACATATATTTGTTTGTATTGATATTATTACCGGTACATATATTTGTTTGTATTTATATTATTACCGGTACATATATCTGTTTGTATTTATATTATTACCGGTACATATATCTGTTTGTATTTATATTATTACCGGTACATATATTTGTTTGTATTTATATTATTACCGGTACATATATTTGTTTGTATTTATATTATTACCGGTACATATATTTGTTTGTATTTATATTATTACCGGTACATATATTTGTTTGTATTTATATTATTACCGGTACATATATTTGTTTGTATTTATATTATTACCGGTACATATATTTGTTTGTATTTATATTATTACCGGTACATATATTTGTTTGTATTTATATTATTACCGGTACATATATTTGTTTGTATTTATATTATTACCGGTACATATATCTGTTTGTATTTATATTATTACCGGTACATATATTTGTTTGTATTTATATTATTACCGGTACATATATTTGTTTGTATTTATATTATTACCGGTACATATATTTGTTTGTATTTATATTATTACCGGTACATATATTTGTTTGTATTTATATTATTACCGGTACATATATTTGTTTGTATTTATATTATTACCGGTACATATATTTGTTTGTATTTATATTATTACCGGTACATATATTTGTTTGTATTTATATTATTACCGGTACATATATTTGTTTGCGGTTTGTCCCTAGACCTCTATCAAGCTTAGCAAAACAAAAATACAAAACAAAAATCAAGACCCCTCTTTGATATAAATGTGTAAATTATTCGATAAACAAATGTCCCAGCTGAAGGCCGGTTTCTCCAATATTTCAGGCTCGCTATCACTCGCCAGGAAAAAAACATCTACTGTATCCTACACCTAAATGACACAAACAGTCTTAATGTTGACAAATAGATTGGGCAAAACTTCTTACAATCGCCAAACTAATGGGCCGAACGTCTTATAATCTGATGAGGCTAAACATGAGGAAGAAGGTGAACCAGAAAAATGAGCCATCTCCTTAACCCTTAATTAGCGGCGAGCAACATAAGTCGAGTTAAATAAAGCTGGACTATGTGGCGGCGCTCGACATAGGTCGAGTGGCAATTTCAGCACGTAATGTGGCTGAGAGAGAGAGACAAGTGGTGGCAGGAGACTAGCGAGCGTATGACTGCTCCAGACCACCGCGGCGAACCTACTGACACAAATCTCAGCTCCCTCCTCCCTCTCTCACTCGCTACATATTCAATTATGTACCGAAAGTACCGAATTACCTGCTTTTTGCACTCGCGTTGCACGGTTATTGCAAGAAAACTATCCATCATACAAGGATCGTTATGGTGTCATTCAAAAGCTCTGTTTATGCCCTTTCAGGGATAGGTACTTGTTTTACGTTCTGGGTCTTATTTAGGGATGAAAATGATCACGTAAACAGCCCTATTTTGGCTAAAAACACCCCGCTGTGCGGTACATATAAATAAACCGCATAGGCCGCTCGTAAGGTGTTAATAAAAGCCGAGTCAAGGAGGGCGTGTTCCCAGACTGACGCCATTGTTGTTATGAGGTCATGAGTATATTGGTGTAATGGTTAGGGTCTGGGTTTATACTGCTGAATACTACTACTTGGTATAATATTACCTTCATATCTCTCTCCTTTTCCTGCTTTCGCTCTCTCTCTCTCTCTCTCTCTCTCTCTCTCTCTCTCTCTCTCTCTCTCTCTCTCTCTCATATATATATATATATATATATATAAAATAAGTGAAACAATAATATACACATAAATATATAAACTAGGTGTTAATATGATGCAGAGTCATAGTAGTTTCATATTGTTCCATTAAGTATCGATAAATTAGCTGTTAACACCTTACGAGCGGCCTATGCGGTTTATTTATGTGTACCGCCCAGCGGGGTGTTTTTAGCCAAAATAGGGCTGTTTACGTGATCATTTTCATGCCTAAATAAGACCCAGAACGTAAAACAAGTACCTATCCCTGAAAGGGCATAAACAGAGCTTTCGAATGACACCATAACGATCCTTGTATGATGGATAGTTTTCTTGCAATATCCGTGCAACGCGAGTGCAAAAAGCAGGTAATTCGGTACTTTCGGTACATAATTGAGTATGTAGCGAGTGAGAGAGGGAGGAGGGAGCTGAGATTTGTGTCAGTAGGTTCGCCGCGGTGGTCTGGAGCAGTCATACGCTCGCTAGTCTCCTGCCACCACTTGTCTCTCTCTCTCAGCCACATTACGTGCTGAAATTGCCACTCGAGTTATGTCGAGCGCCGCCACATAGTCCAGCTTTATTTAACTCGACTTATGTTGCTCGCTGCTAATTAAGGGTTAATAAGGGGAGACTCCAGTTTATATTCTAAATTAAATTTCTAGAAGAGACTCATTGCTGGCCTTTTACCACATGTCTGCTATTGGTATAACGGTGACTCACTGATATTTTCATCGTCCTATGTCCACGCGCGCGCGCGTGAGCGCATTTTTAGTTTTTTGTGCCAAATATCTAGTGATCCGAAAACCACTTTACAAAATTGTTTTATATTGTGCATGAGGTACCCTATATAGACTGTCTACAACTCCTCAAAAGCATATTGCCAAGTTGATACGTGATAATGGTTAAAACCGCAGGTAAATTATCAATATAACTAATTTACCCAATTTTTTACCATAAATAAATCATTTGAGTATGGAAAATATTTCCCAAACTCAAAAAGCTTCCGAGGGAGTGTGTATGTATACTTGTTCTACTTATATGGCGAAATTGGAGACAATCGGACAGTAAATGGCTGATTCATCATCATATTAGGTGAATAAACATGCACTATTCATGAATAAAGATTGAAATTTACTCGTAAGTAAAACTTATTCTAGGTTGAGCCCGTGAGCAATTTTCCTTGAGTTACCCCTACAATGGCTTCTTCCCGTCTAGTGCCACCCGCTTGCAAAGAAAACCTGATAATTTGGGGGACTAAACTATTTTATATTATTATTTATAAGACAAAAAATGACAAAAACTAACATTTTGGGGCCCCCCCAAGGAGGCCCTAGGGATATCCTATGGGTGTTTATGCCCTCATATGACCATTTCTATTGCATACAGCATCCCTTTAGGCTACAGACACCAAACAAAAAATTGTGTGGCTGAACAAAAAAAATCTCGTTTTTCGGGGGTCGAGGTCGAACCCCCGGCCCGGGGGGTTATGGATGCGATATGTTTTTTTGTTCCTTCCTATGCTATTCTCCTATGTTGAAAGAAGCAGTTTACAGAGAGAACACAAAAACTTGAAATGTTGTCCAGAGCCAAAAAAAAAACTGGAGTCTGGATGTTCAATTTATCGTCAGCTGAACAGAAACATAGTATAGTGTCAATCTTAAGTACTCGCCTAGTTCTACCTTACTTTACTTAACCCAACAGTATTGGTTGAGTTGGCACTGGTTGAGAGCAACTGGTCTACTGATTGAGAGCTACTGGTTGAAATGGTCTACTGGTTGAGAGGTACTGGTTGTAATGGTCTACTGGTTGAGAGCTACTGGATGTAATGGTCTACTGGTTGAGAGGTACTGGTTGTAATGGTCTACTGGTTGAGAGCTACTGGTTGTAATGGTCTACCGGTTGAAAACTACTGGTTGAAATGGTCTACTGGTTGAGAGGTACTGGTTGTAATGGTCTACTGGTTGAGAGCTAAAGGTTGTAATGGTCTACCGGTTGAAAGCTACTGGTTGAAATGGTCTACTGGTTGAGAGGTACTGGTTGTAATGGTCTACTGGTTGAGAGCTACTGGTTGTAATGGTCTACTGGTTGAGAGCTACTGGTTGTAATGATCTACTGGTTGAGAGCTACTGGTTGTAATGGTCTACTGGTTGAGAGGTACTGGTTGTTATGGTCTACCGGTGGAGTGGCCCGGTCGCTTGCAGCCACAAATACAAAATAATACAGAGGAAAGCAAGCAACAGCAGGCACAACACCCACATCTTCCAATAAACCGATATATATGGTGTTTAAGAGAGCCCACCTTTTTTTCTCTTTCTCTCCCTCTCTCTTTGGCTTGTATCCATTCGGCCCCATTCAATCTACTGTTTTAAGACATTTACCCCCATCCAGGTGTCAATATTTCCCTGGCGAGCGGTAGCGAGCCAGCATATTTATGTTTTTGTTGACAGCAAAGCTAATTTTTTTCATTTTTAGATAGACATTTTTTCCGTCAAAGCCGGATTTCTCCATACAATGCTGGCGAGCGATAAATCGACACCTGGATGGGGATAAACGTCGTAAACCAGTAGGCTGAATGGGGTCGAATGGATACAAGCCAGGGAAAGAGAGAAAAGGAGAAAGAGATAAAATAAACAATGACGGTGACCCCCCCCTTAAGACTCTCAGAACCACCAACTCAAAACACATCATTGCAATTAGGTCACACCAGCGATTTTTCCGTAAATTTTTTCGGGCAATCGTAGTCTGGCAGCTTCACAGTTTAAGGGGAGGTATGTTGTTGTCTTTATCCCCCTTCTTCCTCGTGTTTAGCCCCATTAGTTTTCAGATTTTAAGACGATCACCCCATTAGTTTGTCGATTTTAAGATCTTTCGTCCCATTCATTTATCAATATCAATACCTTTTGTGCCATTTAGGTGTCGAATATATCCTGGCGAGGGATAGCGAGCCTATAAGAGGAACTGGTCTTCGGCCGAGACATTTTTCTACGAAAAATGTACAAATTTATCTTGAAGGGGGTCTTGCGGTTGTTTTTTAAGCTTGATAGAGGTCTATGGAGCAAAAAAAATCCTCCCTTAAGATGGTAATTAGTCAATTTCTCGCTAGCTTAAAACAACAACAGCTATAGGTCCCTTAAGTTTCATAAGACTTCAACTAGCTAACATCTTCGATCTAGTTTCCGATTCCAATACGAAAGCACCTCACAATAGTACGACATAAAGCTTGCTCATCGACAATTACCGGGAAATGCCTCTTGTGACACCACCTTAAGGATACACCTAAATAAAAGCAAACAATCGTACAAACAAAATAAATACATTTTACGATATGAATTACAAATATAATTAAACTAACACCCCAGCTATGGGGTATGTGCCTGTGTATATACATACATACACACATGCATACAACACCCTACATATATATTATAGTATACAGTACATGAGAGTATAAGGGTAAAGTACATTTCATCAGGAAGTAAATCAAACAAGTGATTGAATATATATCAAATAATACAAGACAGATAGCATTTATATATATATATATATATATATATATATATAGTTTATGATAATGAAAATTCCAAAACATGAAGCAGCTTTAAAAGGCGAGTTTTCTAAAGAAATTTACATATCAGGACCCAGGAGTGCAAATTTGGGCGTTTCTCTCTCTCTCTCTCTCTCTCTCTCTCTCTATGTGTGTGTGTACGAAATGGAAAACTATTGTTCCCTATGTTCCCCAAAACGTATAACCTATAAATGTGTTCGTATTGTATATTTCACCCATTGACCAACACGTGATATGTAGATGTCTATAGAAAACTCAACTTCCAACACTGCCTCGTGTTTTGCCTTTAACGTTAACATTTATATTTCTCAGTATTATTTGTATTTGATAAATGTAAACACTTTAATACAGTTATGTGTTTTACTCCCACGTGTTATCCACCAGTTAATATATCAAATATACCTACAGTATAATATATTGTTTTTGCAATTGGATCATATTATTTTTGTTTTCTTTTATGTATATACAGCATGTTTTCCATATACATACATATGTATATATATATATATATATATATATATATATATATATATATATATATATATATATATATATATATATATATATATATATATATATATATATATATATATATATATATATATATATATATATATATATATATATTGTTACGACTGAGGTTTAAATATATCAGGGCTCTTATTCATTGGACTAGTAATGGCATAAATGCTACAACGGAAAGCGCTAGATCCAACCTCTGATGTATTTTCCCAGTGAACAAAGAACACAAATACTCTCCGAGTTCTATATGCAATAATAGGCTATCAAACTCTCAGTAAATGTGCGTCTACTCTAGGCTTAATGTTATGTGAAAACAGCCTATTACCTACCTATAACCGAAGGTGCTTGGTTATGGTATGCAAAGTAAGGTGGTAAGAGAAGTTACAGCTTACGTTACTTTAATCAATAAATGTCAGGCACTCCTGCATGAAAGAAAGTGCACTAAAGTCCTTCAACACTAACAAGGAATCTTCTTTAAATGTTAGATGCTATAAAGATGCTCGTATCGGAAATGGAACTCAAAAAGGCAGGCAGCGGAACAATGCTCGTGCAGGCTATGCACACAAAAAGGCAGAATATATAATGCCGTCGGAGCCAAGAATATCCTAAACACTACAACAATAATAATCGCCACGACAATGCAGTATTCCTATCAACAAAAAGAGCCTAAGTCGTTTGTGTCTCCATACATCAAACTAGGCTGCGAAATGCTTGTGTAATCATAAACGGGTATGCATAAAAAGAGTAATTGGATTAATATACTTAATGTCTACTATGACTGATAAAGTCTAGCTAGAGTCAATGATACGAGATACTGGTGCGCATGGCATGCCGCATAGCCTAGTGCAAATCTCAAGTCTGTGTGTCAAATATTACGTTATAGGGAAGGGTAGCTCTCTTGAGAAACCTTAATACCGAAGTATTAAGAGTTCTCCTGGCGTACCTCAAAGATAAACAACCGAGCCTAGAACAGTGCAGAATGGTATAGGCAAAAAGCCCTCATTCGTGCATGCTCTACTCTCAATGGCACACAGACTAGAATTTACCCAATCAATTCCAGTTCTCAGGTATGTCGTGCAGCTTTTACCTAAAGCCAGCACTCATAGGAAACAATACCTTATAATATCAGACCCCTAGTCTAGCATTATCTAATCCAGCAGAACACTAATAATTATAGGAAGTGGTAATAAACAATATGAATGCCAACCAATGCTTTGTGATCAACTTATCTTAACAACTAACATACATGGGTTATATCAGACCTTAACGCACAATACAACTGGCCAGCATGAAGCTGATTTTGCAGAGTTAACCAGAGGGGGTATAATATTAATAAAAGGTGGTGAAAGATATGGAAAATGAAAGAGATAGGCAGAGGAAAAGATTCTCAGGTGCAGACAGGGGACAGGTATCAAAGGATAAAGAGGGATGCGTTCTAGAAACCAGATCTGAGGGAGAGAGTGGCGAGGAACCTGTATATATACCGGGACTAGTTTGCACCGCGCAGAGTAAAGCGGTAACAAGTCCTCTAGCCACTAGCAAAGAAGCTAGCAACATGGTAAGGACCTCCCTCAACCAACCCCCACGAGGCAGCCAGCCGTGACGTAATCGAGCGGGACAAAAACACTGCGCGCCCCTTCTCACTCTGTTCTACTCTCTCTCTCTCTCCCAGATCCCATCATTACTAGTTAATGATAAAACATATACTTTACAATTAAATATATAAAGCCTTGACATGGGTGAAAACAAAGAGCCTTTCTGGACTGCGCATGACACAAGCTTTCATATGAAATAAAGCACACCCTAATACATAAACTGTAGCCACATCCACTGCCCTGGCGATCCTAGCAAGTCACTGTAGGACAAGCCATGCGGTTCTAACGGAGTGGTTAACGTCACACCCCCCCCCAATACTTTTCTCAGAGGCCCCAAGGCTCACAAAAATCTGATGGTTAGAACCCATGCTATATCTCTACTTCCCATCACCCAGCGGCAGTAAAATATCTGGCACAGTTCCTCAACAAAACATTTTACAAAATTATAACCCTCCCCAACACAATAGGTTAAATTATATGTAGTTATGCTCCTCAAGAGCGAGCTCCTCTAGCCCAGCATTCTGAGAGGAGTGCAACTCAGAATTACTGCTATAACATACTGAAAAAATTCAACTATCAAAGAAAGAGTTTTTATTTGATTTTTATATTTTTTAATTTGTTTATTTCGGCTGCACTATAGGGGCAAGCCTAGTTTTTTCTTCTATACCAAACGCTCAACTCCTGCTTTACGACCCAATACGCTGGGCTACAACCGCGAGCCAACAAGCTCCAAGCGCAAAATACTATTCAAACTAAAGCAGGAGGCTACCCGTGTGTCAATCTACCCAGGATCATATACCCTTGAAAGACAATCTGCAACCACGTTGTCACAACCGGCAATATGGCGTATGTCCAGGTTATATACCAATAACCTTAGTGACCACCTGGTCAGCCTCATATTCCGATTGTGAAACTGGTCCAAGAACTTGGGAGGGTGATGATCTGTGTGGACTACAACGACCGGACCATAGGCTGGAACATAGACCTCGAAATGCCCCAGCGCAAGCACAACCGCCAGCAGCTCCTCCTCGACAACAGAGCAGCTCCCCTGGGCCGAATTGTACTTCTCCGAGCAGAAACTAACAGGATGCTCCAGCCCATCATCGTCCTTTTCCACAAGGACGGCACCAGCCCCCACACCACTAGCCTCCATTGCTAGTTGGAAAGGTAGGCTAAAGTCAGGGGCCCTGAGGATCGGGTGAGTGCACACCAGGTGTTTTACTTCTCTAAACTATATGCTGGCTCGCTACCGCTCGCCAGGAAAATATTGACACCTGCATGGGGGTAAACGTCCTAAAACAGTAGGCTGAATGAGGCCTAATGGATACAAGCCAAAGAGAGAGAGAGAAAGAGAGAAAAAAGCTAGGTGGGCTCCCTTAACCCGTTGAGACCCAGCGTCGCACGTGTTGCGTCGGCAGTCTTTGATCACCAACTCCCAGCGACGCATCACGTGCGTCCCGACATATAAAAAACACTTACGTGGCTCGTAAGGTAGGAAATGGCGGGAGAATAGGAGGGGGCGGTACCGTAGTGTGTGGGGGAGCCGGGCCAGTAGGTGTGAGCGGGCCGAGACAGCCGCGCGCGGCTGGTGGTGGTGGGCTTAGTGGGGATAGTTTACACCCCTAGTTTACCGCCATTTTGAACCTTCATTTCTCCGGTCGTATGGGAGCTAGAGGCTTGAGATTTATGTGAGATACTCCTTAGGATGTATGCCGTACAATGCCATACTCAGTTTTTACCCTAGTGCTCCCGGGCGGGTGGTCATGCGGGGGAGACGAACTATTGAAACCCCCCCCCCCCCCGCCCCCAAAGACCGAAATGAGTTTTTTTTTATTTGTGTGTTCATTTCTCACCATTCTCTTCCATTTTGGCTCAACAAATTTTTTTGAAGCTCCCCCCCCCCCCCCAACCACCCACCGGCCCCCCCCCAAAAAAAAAATGTCAGAGGTGATTTTTTTTTGTTTTTTTTTCATTTCTCATCCTTGTCTTCCATTTTGGCAAACAAAAAAAATAAGTGAAAATGGCTTGGGACTGGGGTGAACAAAATATTATAACTAGCCGGGGCTCAACGGGTTAAACCCGCAATACATCAACACATCAAACACCCCCTACGTCACACCAATCCACTCTAATGTTCCTGACAAGCAAAACCCCCTGGCATTAAAGGAGTATAAAGATGTACAAAGGTAATCAAGCAACAACAGGTCTTGCGACCCCTCGAAGCTACTTGCTCTCTTAGTTACTGCTGTTTTAAGCGCCCAACAATTTCTCAGAGAGGATATGCACAGTGTGAATTAAATTAAGTTAATAATATAACATACCATACTAAGGAAATAAAGTATTAATTTACAAATGCAGTCAACCGTGTATTTAACACCTTACGAGCGGCCTATGCGGTTTATTTATATGTACCGCACAGCGGGGTGTTTTTAGCCAAAATAGGGCTGTTTACGTGATCATTTTCATGCCTAAATAAGACCCAGAACGTAAAACAAGTACCTATCCCTGAAAGGGCATAAACAGAGCTTTCGAATGACACCATAACGATCCTTGTATGATGGATAGTTTTCTTGCAATAACCGTGCAACGCGAGTGCAAAAAGCAGGTAATTCGGTACTTTCGGTACATAATTGAGTATGTAGCGAGTGAGAGAGGGAGGAGGGAGCTGAGATTTGTGTCAGTAGGTTCGCCGCGGTGGTCTGGACAGTCATACGCTCGCTAGTCTCCTGCCACCACTTGTCTCTCTCTCTCAGCCACATTACGTGCTGAAATTGCCACTCGACCTATGTCGAGCGCCGCCACATAGTCCAGCTTTATTTAACTCGACTTATGTTGCTCGCCGCTAATTATGGGTTAAGGCAAGGTGCTTGACTAGGCGAACTTTAAAATAATTAACGGTGTTACAGTCTATAACATCTCGGGGAAGCCCATTCCACCGATTGACAACTCGATTAGAGAAAAAGTTTTTAGATTTCAAAGACTTGAACCTTGGATACTCACACCAAAATTCCGCGCACTAGCCATTACGCTATCAACACAGTTATAGGTTTATGCACAACCCTACGAAATTAATGCGTTATACATTACCGAATTCCTGGAACTGTACGTAGCCATGTTGAGAGAGAGAGAGAGAGAGAGAGTCCTACATGCTATTGTGACGTCTACCAGCGTTGGCAGAATCTCCTCTCGTTGGCCACTAGCGCTCGCCAGGGACATCGAAATGGGCTACAGTTATCAGAGAGTGTTGTTCTTTCTTTCCTAGTAATCACATTGTCACAGACAGTACAGTGGTGGTCTTTGTTTTCGTCAGTGACAACGGGTTATATTTTATATCAACAGTAGTTATAATAGTACCAGCGTGTGAATGAGAAAATTTTTCAGAGCGAGGAGGTAGTAAGTGTCTGTATGTACGGGTGCATTCCTGCCTCTCGCTCGCCATTGGACGGCGTGTCTGGCTGTGTCCTATGACGCCTGCTGTCTTGTGATGTCTCGCCCCGTGATTGGCCGACCATCGCGCCTTTGTGGTCTCCTGTGTAACTTACCTCCTCCATGAGTGTCCCCAGGAGCTGTCCTCGTCAGGACAGGCTTGGCGCACATGCTTCTAACATCCCTTTGCATACTCTCTCCCGATCACCACCTTTATCACTGTTTCTCTCACTCGATTCTCTCTTTCCATACTCTAACCTTTATTAACTGCACAACACTCCCCTTGGGTTCTGCATACGGTTTTCATAGCCGGCCCATTGTATTGCATGCGCCGTCCTCAGAGATATTTACATGTACTTAGAATAGGTTTGAGGGTTCTTAGTTAGTATAGGTTAAGAACATTGTGTGTCTCCATTATTGATTTAGTGTTTCTGCTCTTTTATTTAATGCTAGACTGGGATAAGGTAACTGTAGTCTTTGTCTCCGATGTGTGTACGGTTTGCTTATACCTACACGACTTCGACCGGTTCTGTGGTAGCCTGGGTTGTCTTTTCGGTTGCATCCTTTGTGAGTGCAGCATTGTGTTGACTGAGGGTTTTGGCCTGTACCAGTTCCACACTTTGCTGCCTCTTTGCTTGTCTTTAGAGGGTCGCCAGGATTTTTTTTTTTTTTTTCTATGTGATTGAGGGAGGCAAAAGGCATAACTGCCTATAGCGAGTGCCTCCCCCATAGTTGAAAGAGTGACAGGGCCAAAATCAAGGGACGTTCGAGCCAAAATGCCTGGACACACGGAGTTTGAAGCAATTTAAGTCATAGGAAGAGGGAAAGACTGATTCTGGGAGAGAGTTCCAGAGCTCAGCTGTTGAGTAGAAGAAAGTTTGAGAGTAACGTTTCACTCTTGAATAGAACCAGAGGATAGAACCAGATACTTGTGATCTGCATCTATCGAGAGAGCCCCCTAGTCAATTAACGTAACTTAAAGGATGCAGTCTTAAGGACATCACTAGGCTACGAGCCTGTCTTGCTCAACCCCAGTTCCTTACCTAGAGTATCCCAGCTAGACATTATTAATCTAGTAGACACTTGTTAGTATTTAATATAAGCTCTTTGATATGTGCGCATTATTATTCACAGCATTTATTAGACTAGGTTGTTGCTGAGCCGCACAACCATAGCATACTGTTTCGTTGATGAGGAAGTACTTCTTTTAGTGTCGAGCATTGCTACCGTTGCGCATTTATAGTATTCTCGTGTCAGTTAACATTATATGGCCTATCTTTTAGTGTATTCGATTTACACGTGTGGTGTCCTGCCTCCTGCCTTTATATAGTTCTAAATCAGTACGAGCATCTTATGAGCATCAGACTTTTTTCAGAAGTTTCCAGGTCTATGCTGTAGGACTATACTTCACTTTCTTTCAGATAGGAGTGAAGAGTTTATTGTTGTTTAGAGTAACTGTATTGAAGCATCTTTTTATTGTATTAAATCTTGCAGTGATTTAATTGATCTTTCCATAGATTCCTTTTTATGCATTTTAACGTAACTTGCATCTTGTTTGTTATCAGGCTATACCAGTGCAGGTTAGCCTGAAGTAGAGAACATTTATGCCCAGTTAAGGATACCCCGCTATCGCAGATTAACCCTGGAGGGTATAGGTGTTTTGTTCGCCGGCATATAAGTACGAGGGTTTGGATCTAGCGTACCGTTGTTGCATAGTGCCCTATTACTAGTCCAATCATTGAGTGCCCTTGTTTTATTCGTAGTCCCAGTCGTAACACTATATCCAAAACCATTTTACCACAAACTTGCCTTTCGCAGTTGTATATTTCTCTCAACTTTTTACTCTTTTTACGGCTCTCCTTTTTTCACCACATTTCCATTCTTCTTTCACTGCATTTTCACTCTTTCACCATGTTATCACTTCACCATAATTTCACTTTCACCATAATGTTCACTCACTCACCATAATGTTCACTCGTTCACCATAATGTTCACTCGTTCACCATAATGTTCACTCGTTCACTATAATGTTCACTCGTTCACCATAATGTTCACTCGTTCACCATAATGTTCACTCGTTCACCATAATGTTCTCTCGTTCACCATAATGTTCACTCGTTCACCATAATTTTACTCTTTCACCATAATGTTAACTCTTTCACCATAATGTTCACTCGTTCACCATAATGTTCACTCGTTCACCATAATGTTCACTCTTTCACAATAATTTAACTCGTTCACCATAATGTTCACTCGTTCACCATAATGTTCACTCGTTCACCATTATGTTCACTCGTTCACCATAATTTTACTCTTTCACCATAATTTAACTTTTTCACCAAATGTCTATTCCACTTTCACCACCTTTTACACTCTTTCAGCATACTATCACTCTTCACTACTTAGCCATCAATAACCTCACTTTCACCCTCTGAGGATCGATGACGCACTTCTTAGTTTTGTTTTCTGGCTATTATTAGACGATTTTATTCACATTAGGAAGGGTATATGGAAGTCAGAGGGTTGATTGAGATGGTCTATAACCTTTTAATACCCACAGATCCTTCCCAAGCTGCATACAATCGTCTAATTATAGCAAAAAATAAACTGCTAAAACGCATCAGAGCTTCAAGGGGTTAACTTCTTCCGCAGAATCGCTCACCCTCTATATTGTTTCTCACCTTCCAACACAATTGCACTCTTTATCAGCAACATTTTCAGTCATCCCCCAGAATATGATTTTATTCTATTATTATAGTATAATTATAGTTGTTGTCCCTTTAAATTAAAAATACTCCTGATATTTGGTTTTGGATATAATGTATAAATATACCGTTTATATATAATATATATATATATATTATATACTGTATATATATATATATATATATATATATATACTGTATATATAGGAAGGAAAGCCTTTCGCATCATTAACTCCCGTCCACTCACCAACTCTCTACAATCTCTCTCTCTTCGCCACAATGTTGCATCTCTCTCACTATTCTATCGCTACTACAATAATCAGTGTTCCTCGGAGCTTTCCCAGTTTATACCACCTCCTCTACGTAGGGTACGTAGTACCCGCCTTGCAACACAATCCCATATATATCAAATAATACAAGACAGATAGCATATATATATATATATATATATATATATATATATATATAGTTTATGATAATGAAAATTCCAAAACATGAAGCAGCTTTAAAAGGCGAGTTTTCTAAAGAAATTTACATATCAGGACCCAGGAGTGCAAATTTGGGCGTTTCTCTCTCTCTCTCTCTCTCTCTATGTGTGTGTGTACGAAATGGAAAACTATTGTTCCCTATGTTTCCCAAAACTTATAACCTATAAATGTGTTCGTATTGTATATTTCACCCATTGACCAACACGTGATATGTAGATGTCTATAGAAAACTCAACTTCCAACACTGCCTCGTGTTTTGCCTTTAACGTTAACATTTATATTTCTCAGTATTATTTGTATTTGATAAATGTAAACACTTTAATACAGTTATGTGTTTTACTCCCACGTGTTATCCACCAGTTAATATATCAAATATACCTACAGTATAATATATTGTTTTTGCAATTGGATCATATTATTTTTGTTTTCTTTTATGTATATACAGCATGTTTTCCATATACATACATATGTATAATATATATATATATATATATATATATATATATATATATATATATATATATATATATATATATATATATATATATATATATATATATATATATATATATATATATTATATATATATATATATATATATATAAATATATATATATATTGTTACGACTGAGGTTTAAATATATCAGGGCTCTTATTCATTGGACTAGTAATGGCATAAATGCTACAACGGAAAGCGCTAGATCCAACCTCTGATGTATTTTCCCAGTGAACAAAGAACACAAATACTCTCCGAGTTCTATATGCAATAATAGGCTATCAAACTCTCAGTAAATGTGCGTCTACTCTAGGCTTAATGTTATGTGAAAACAGCCTATTACCTACCTATAACCGAAGGTGCTTGGTTATGGTATGCAAAGTAAGGTGGTAAGAGAAGTTACAGCTTACGTTACTTTAATCAATAAATGTCAGGCACTCCTGCATGAAAGAAAGTGCACTAAAGTCCTTCAACACTAACAAGGAATCTTCTTTAAATGTTAGATGCTATAAAGATGCTCGTATCGGAAATGGAACTCAAAAAGGCAGGCAGCGGAACAATGCTCGTGCAGGCTATGCACACAAAAAGGCAGAATATATAATGCCGTCGGAGCCAAGAATATCCTAAACACTACAACAATAATAATCGCCACGACAATGCAGTATTCCTATCAACAAAAAGAGCCTAAGTCGTTTGTGTCTCCATACATCAAACTAGGCTGCGAAATGCTTGTGTAATCATAAACGGGTATGCATAAAAAGAGTAATTGGATTAATATACTTAATGTCTACTATGACTGATAAAGTCTAGCTAGAGTCAATGATACGAGATACTGGTGCGCATGGCATGCCGCATAGCCTAGTGCAAATCTCAAGTCTGTGTGTCAAATATTACGTTATAGGGAAGGGTAGCTCTCTTGAGAAACCTTAATACCGAAGTATTAAGAGTTCTCCTGGCGTACCTCAAAGATAAACAACCGAGCCTAGAACAGTGCAGAATGGTATAGGCAAAAAGCCCTCATTCGTGCATGCTCTACTCTCAATGGCACACAGACTAGAATTTACCCAATCAATTCCAGTTCTCAGGTATGTCGTGCAGCTTTTACCTAAAGCCAGCACTCATAGGAAACAATACCTTATAATATCAGACCCCTAGTCTAGCATTATCTAATCCAGCAGAACACTAATAATTATAGGAAGTGGTAATAAACAATATGAATGCCAACCAATGCTTTGTGATCAACTTATCTTAACAACTAACATACATGGGTTATATCAGACCTTAACGCACAATACAACTGGCCAGCATGAAGCTGATTTTGCAGAGTTAACCAGAGGGGGTATAATATTAATAAAAGGTGGTGAAAGATATGGAAAATGAAAGAGATAGGCAGAGGAAAAGATTCTCAGGTGCAGACAGGGGACAGGTATCAAAGGATAAAGAGGGATGCGTTCTAGAAACCAGATCTGAGGGAGAGAGTGGCGAGGAACCTGTATATATACCGGGACTAGTTTGCACCGCGCAGAGTAAAGCGGTAACAAGTCCTCTAGCCACTAGCAAAGAAGCTAGCAACATGGTAAGGACCTCCCTCAACCAACCCCCACGAGGCAGCCAGCCGTGACGTAATCGAGCGGGACAAAAACACTGCGCGCCCCTTCTCACTCTGTTCTACTCTCTCTCTCTCTCCCAGATCCCATCATTACTAGTTAATGATAAAACATATACTTTACAATTAAATATATAAAGCCTTGACATGGGTGAAAACAAAGAGCCTTTCTGGACTGCGCATGACACAAGCTTTCATATGAAATAAAGCACACCCTAATACATAAACTGTAGCCACATCCACTGCCCTGGCGATCCTAGCAAGTCACTGTAGGACAAGCCATGCGGTTCTAACGGAGTGGTTAACGTCACACCCCCCCCCAATACTTTTCTCAGAGGCCCCAAGGCTCACAAAAATCTGATGGTTAGAACCCATGCTATATCTCTACTTCCCATCACCCAGCGGCAGTAAAATATCTGGCACAGTTCCTCAACAAAACATTTTACAAAATTATAACCCTCCCCAACACAATAGGTTAAATTATATGTAGTTATGCTCCTCAAGAGCGAGCTCCTCTAGCCCAGCATTCTGAGAGGAGTGCAACTCAGAATTACTGCTATAACATACTGAAAAAATTCAACTATCAAAGAAAGAGTTTTTATTTGAATTTTATATTTTTTAATTTGTTTATTTCGGCTGCACTATAGGGGCAAGCCTAGTTTTTTCTTCTATACCAAACGCTCAACTCCTGCTTTACGACCCAATACGCTGGGCTACAACCGCGAGCCAACAAGCTCCAAGCGCAAAATACTATTCAAACTAAAGCAGGAGGCTACCCGTGTGTCAATCTACCCAGGATCATATACCCTTGAAAGACAATCTGCAACCACGTTGTCACAACCGGCAATATGGCGTATGTCCAGGTTATATACCAATAACCTTAGTGACCACCTGGTCAGCCTCATATTCCGATTGTGAAACTGGTCGAAGAACTTGGGAGGGTGATGATCTGTGTGGACTACAACGACCGGACCATAGGCTGGAACATAGACCTCGAAATGCCCCAGCGCAAGCACAACCGCCAGCAGCTCCTCCTCGACAACAGAGCAGCTCCCCTGGGCCGAATTGTACTTCTCCGAGCAGAAACTAACAGGATGCTCCAGCCCATCATCGTCCTTTTCCACAAGGACGGCACCAGCCCCCACACCACTAGCCTCCATTGCTAGTTGGAAAGGTAGGCTAAAGTCAGGGGCCCTGAGGATCGGGTGAGTGCACACCAGGTGTTTTACTTCTCTAAACTATATGCTGGCTCGCTACCGCTCGCCAGGAAAATATTGACACCTGCATGGGGGTAAACGTCCTAAAACAGTAGGCTGAATGAGGCCTAATGGATACAAGCCAAAGAGAGAGAGAGAGAAAGAGAAAAAAGCTAGGTGGGCTCCCTTAACCCGTTGAGACCCAGCGTCGCACGTGTTGCGTCGGCAGTCTTTGATCACCAACTCCCAGCGACGCATCACGTGCGTCCGACATATAAAAAACACTTACGTGGCTCGTAAGGTAGGAAATGGCGGGAGAATAGGAGGGGGCGGTACCGTAGTGTGTGGGGGAGCCGGGCCAGTAGGTGTGAGCGGGCCGAGACAGCCGCGCGGCTGGTGGTGGTGGGCTTAGTGGGGATAGTTTACACCCCTAGTTTACCGCCATTTTGAACCTTCATTACTCCGGTCGTATGGGAGCTAGAGGCTTGAGATTTATGTGAGATACTCCTTAGGATGTATGCCGTACAATGCCATACTCAGTTTTTACCCTAGTGCTCCCGGGCGGGTGGTCATGCGGGGGAGACAAACTATTGAAACCCCCCCCCCCCGCCCCCCAAATGACCGACATGAGTTTTTTTTTATTTGTGTGTTCATTTCTCACCATTCTCTTCCATTTTGGCTCAACAAATTTTTTTGAAGCTCCCCCCCCCCAACCACCCACCGGCCCCCCCCCCCCAAAAAAAAATGTCAGAGGTGATTTTTTTTTGTTTTTTTTTTCATTTCTCATCCTTGTCTTCCATTTTGGCAAACAAAAAAAATAAGTGAAAATGGCTTGGGACTGGGGTGAACAAAATATTATAACTAGCCGGGGCTCAACGGGTTAAACCCGCAATACATCAACACATCAAACACCCCCTACGTCACACCAATCCACTCTAATGTTCCTGACAAGCAAAACCCCCTGGCATTAAAGGAGTATAAAGATGTACAAAGGTAATCAAGCAACAACAGGTCTTGCGACCCCTCGAAGCTACTTGCTCTCTTAGTTACTGCTGTTTTAAGCGCCCAACAATTTCTCAGAGAGGATATGCACAGTGTGAATTAAATTAAGTTAATAATATAACATACCATACTAAGGAAATAAAGTATTAATTTACAAATGCAGTCAACCGTGTATTTAACACCTTACGAGCGGCCTATGCGGTTTATTTATATGTACCGCACAGCGGGGTGTTTTTAGCCAAAATAGGGCTGTTTACGTGATCATTTTCATGCCTAAATAAGACCCAGAACGTAAAACAAGTACCTATCCCTGAAAGGGCATAAACAGAGCTTTCGAATGACACCATAACGATCCTTGTATGATGGATAGTTTTCTTGCAATAACCGTGCAACGCGAGTGCAAAAAGCAGGTAATTCGGTACTTTCGGTACATAATTGAGTATGTAGCGAGTGAGAGAGGGAGGAGGGAGCTGAGATTTGTGTCAGTAGGTTCGCCGCGGTGGTCTGGAGCAGTCATACGCTCGCTAGTCTCCTGCCACCACTTGTCTCTCTCTCTCAGCCACATTACGTGCTGAAATTGCCACTCGAGTTATGTCGAGCGCCGCCACATAGTCCAGCTTTATTTAACTCGACTTATGTTGCTCGCCGCTAATTATGGGTTAAGGCAAGGTGCTTGACTAGGCGAACTTTAAAATAATTAACGGTGTTACAGTCTATAACATCTCGGGGAAGCCCATTCCACCGATTGACAACTCGATTAGAGAAAAAGTTTTTTGATTTCAAAGACTTGAACCTTGGATACTCACACCAAAATTCCGCGCACTAGCCATTACGCTATCAACACAGTTATAGGTTTATGCACAACCCTACGAAATTAATGCGTTATACATTACCGAATTCCTGGAACTGTACGTAGCCATGTTGAGAGAGAGAGAGAGAGAGAGTCCTACATGCTATTGTGACGTCTACCAGCGTTGGCAGAATCTCCTCTCGTTGGCCACTAGCGCTCGCCAGGGACATCGAAATAGGCTACAGTTATCAGAGAGTGTTGTTCTTTCTTTCCTAGTAATCACATTGTCACAGACAGTACAGTGGTGGTCTTTGTTTTCGTCAGTGACAACGGGTTATATTTTATATCAACAGTAGTTATAATAGTACCAGCGTGTGAATGAGAAAATTTTTCAGAGCGAGGAGGTAGTAAGTGTCTGTATGTACGGGTGCATTCCTGCCTCTCGCTCGCCATTGGACGGCGTGTCTGGCTGTGTCCTATGACGCCTGCTGTCTTGTGATGTCTCGCCCCGTGATTGGCCGACCATCGCGCCTTTGTGGTCTCCTGTGTAACTTACCTCCTCCATGAGTGTCCCCAGGAGCTGTCCTCGTCAGGACAGGCTTGGCGCACATGCTTCTAACATCCCTTTGCATACTCTCTCCCGATCACCACCTTTATCACTGTTTCTCTCACTCGATTCTCTCTTTCCATACTCTAACCTTTATTAACTGCACAACACTCCCCTTGGGTTCTGCATACGGTTTTCATAGCCGGCCCATTGTATTGCATGCGCCGTCCTCAGAGATATTTACATGTACTTAGAATAGGTTTGAGGGTTCTTAGTTAGTATAGGTTAAGAACATTGTGTGTCTCCATTATTGATTTAGTGTTTCTGCTCTTTTATTTAATGCTAGACTGGGATAAGGTAACTGTAGTCTTTGTCTCCGATGTGTGTACGGTTTGCTTATACCTACACGACTTCGACCGGTTCTGTGGTAGCCTGGGTTGTCTTTTCGGTTGCATCCTTTGCGAGTGCAGCATTGTGTTGACTGAGGGTTTTGGCCTGTACCAGTTCCACACTTTGCTGCCTCTTTGCTTGTCTTTAGAGGGTCGCCAGGATTTTTTTTTTTTTTTCTATGTGATTGAGGGAGGCAAAAGGCATAACTGCCTATAGCGAGTGCCTCCCCCATAGTTGAAAGAGTGACAGGGCCAAAATCAAGGGACGTTCGAGCCAAAATGCCTGGACACACGGAGTTTGAAGCAATTTAAGTCATAGGAAGAGGGAAAGACTGATTCTGGGAGAGAGTTCCAGAGCTCAGCTGTTGAGTAGAAGAAAGTTTGAGAGTAACGTTTCACTCTTGAATAGAACCAGAGGATAGAACCAGATACTTGTGATCTGCATCTATCGAGAGAGCCCCCTAGTCAATTAACGTAACTTAAAGGATGCAGTCTTAAGGACATCGCTAGGCTACGAGCCTGTCTTGCTCAACCCCAGTTCCTTACCTAGAGTATCCCAGCTAGACATTATTAATCTAGTAGACACTTGTTAGTATTTAATATAAGCTCTTTGATATGTGCGCATTATTATTCACAGCATTTATTAGACTAGGTTGTTGCTGAGCCGCACAACCATAGCATACTGTTTCGTTGATGAGGAAGTACTTCTTTTAGTGTCGAGCATTGCTACCGTTGCGCATTTATAGTATTCTCGTGTCAGTTAACATTATATGGCCTATCTTTTAGTGTATTCGATTTACACGTGTGGTGTCCTGCCTCCTGCCTTTATATAGTTCTAAATCAGTACGAGCATCTTATGAGCATCAGACTTTTTTCAGAAGTTTCCAGGTCTATGCTGTAGGACTATACTTCACTTTCTTTCAGATAGGAGTGAAGAGTTTATTGTTGTTTAGAGTAACTGTATTGAAGCATCTTTTATTGTATTAAATCTTGCAGTGATTTAATTGATCTTTCCATAGATTCCTTTTTATGCATTTTAACGTAACTTGCATCTTGTTTGTTATCAGGCTATACCAGTGCAGGTTAGCCTGAAGTAGAGAACATTTATGCCCAGTTAAGGATACCCCGCTATCGCAGATTAACCCTGGAGGGTATAGGTGTTTTGTTCGCCGGCATATAAGTACGAGGGTTTGGATCTAGCGTACCGTTGTTGCATAGTGCCCTATTACTAGTCCAATCATTGAGTGCCCTTGTTTATTCGTAGTCCCAGTCGTAACACTATATCCAAAACCATTTTACCACAAACTTGCCTTTCGCAGTTGTATATTTCTCTCAACTTTTTACTCTTTTTACGGCTCTCCTTTTTTCACCACATTTCCATTCTTCTTTCACTGCATTTTCACTCTTTCACCATGTTATCACTTCACCATAATTTCACTTTCACCATAATGTTCACTCACTCACCATAATGTTCACTCGTTCACCATAATGTTCACTCGTTCACCATAATGTTCACTCGTTCACTATAATGTTCACTCGTTCACCATAATGTTCACTCGTTCACCATAATGTTCACTCGTTCACCATAATGTTCTCTCGTTCACCATAATGTTCACTCGTTCACCATAATTTTACTCTTTCACCATAATGTTAACTCTTTCACCATAATGTTCACTCGTTCACCATAATGTTCACTCGTTCACCATAATGTTCACTCTTTCACAATAATTTAACTCGTTCACCATAATGTTCACTCGTTCACCATAATGTTCACTCGTTCACCATTATGTTCACTCGTTTACCATAATTTTACTCTTTCACCATAATTTAACTTTTTCACCAAATGTCTATTCCACTTTCACCACCTTTTACACTCTTTCAGCATACTATCACTCTTCACTACTTAGCCATCAATAACCTCACTTTCACCCTCTGAGGATCGATGACGCACTTCTTAGTTTTGTTTTCTGGCTATTATTAGACGATTTTATTCACATTAGGAAGGGTATATGGAAGTCAGAGGGTTGATTGAGATGGTCTATAACCTTTTAATACCCACAGATCCTTCCCAAGCTGCATACAATCGTCTAATTATAGCAAAAAATAAACTGCTAAAACGCATCAGAGCTTCAAGGGGTTAACTTCTTCCGCAGAATCGCTCACCCTCTATATTGTTTCTCACCTTCCAACACAATTGCACTCTTTATCAGCAACATTTTCAGTCATCCCCCAGAATATGATTTTATTCTATTATTATAGTATAATTATAGTTGTTGTCCCTTTAAATTAAAAATACTCCTGATATTTGGTTTTGGATATAATGTATAAATATACCGTTTATATATAATATATATATATATTATATACTGTATATATATATATATATATATATATATACTGTATATATAGGAAGGAAAGCCTTTCGCATCATTAACTCCCGTCCACTCACCAACTCTCTACAATCTCTCTCTCTTCGCCACAATGTTGCATCTCTCTCACTATTCTATCGCTACTACAATAATCAGTGTTCCTCGGAGCTTTCCCAGTTTATACCACCTCCTCTACGTAGGGTACGTAGTACCCGCCTTGTAACACAATCCCACCCCTACTCTGTATATATACTGTATATATACTATATATATATATATATTACATCTCACGATTGTACTATGTTACTGCGCAATCATTATTACTCCTTTCATATAATTAGGGGAGACTCTACCCTTGTTTTTGTCTTAGGTCAAAATTTCAAGTTTTTGTGTTCTCTTTGTAAACTGCTTCTTTCAACATAGGAGAATAGCATAGGAAGGAACAAAAAAACATATCGCATCCATAACCCCCCGGGGCGGGGGTTCGCCCACGACCCCCCAATGTTTTCTTTTTTCCTTTCAACCAGCAAAAAAAAAAAAATTGTGTCTTTATTCTAAAGAGCTTCTGTAAGCAATATAAATGATTATATGAGGGCATAAACAGCCTTATTACATCCCTAAGGGACCCATTTGGGGTTCCCAATATCAAGGAATTTGGTCAACATTGAAAGGAATTTCGTCCTCACCTCTGGGTCATATCAATGTTTTTAATTAGTTTGCCATAAAAGTTCATTTTCTATTCGTAGCGCTCACGATAGAAAACGTTGATTTAGGATGGCTGACCATTATATCCCCCCCAAAATGATTCTAAGAGCTGAAATTCTAAGAATTTCATTTGCCAGCAATCATATATTGGCACTAACGAGTCAATTAACATTATTTTGTATTGCCCAAATACATTCCCCTTCTAACCACTACAAATAGGCCTATAAAGGAACATTTGCTCGTCGATTTGTGGCCGATTTCCCGAAAATTTCGGAGATTTGGTCATTTGGAAGTCAAAATCCAAATGTATCCCAAAGATAATTATATAATATATTTTTTTCAGCACCTTCTATTATTCAATATGGGAAAACGACGCTGTTAGATTGTAGGGGATGCTTGTAGGATACGCCATGCAAAAATTGCGGGAAATTTGAATTTTTTTCTGTGACCTATCGATTTTACAAATATTGCAATGAAATTCTGCGCTCACGCGCATGCGCACGTACATAAAGAGCTGATTTTTTCATCGAGTCAGTGTTATACCATTACCATATATATGGCAAAAGGCCAGCAATGAGTCTCTTATAGAAGCTGAGCTAGACAAAAAGGTAGAGTCTCCCCTTTTTAACACCTTATTAGCGGGCTAGCGGTCTATTTATATGTACCGCCCAGCGGGGTGTTTTTAGCCAAAATAGGGCTGTTTACGTGATCATTTTCATGCCTAAATAAGACCCAGAGCGTAAAACAAGTATCTATCCCTGAAAGGGCATAAACAGAGCTTTCCAATGACACCATAACGATCCTTTTATGACGGCTAGTTTTCTTGCAACAACCGCGCAACAGGAGTGCAAAAAGCATGTAATTCGGTACTTTCCCCATACTATTCAGTATGTAGCGAGTGAGAGAGGGAGGGAGGAGGTGGGATTCGTGTCAGTAGGTTCGCCGCGGTGGTCTGGAGCAGTCATACGCTCGCTACTCTCCTGCCACCACTTGTCTCTCTCTCTCAGCAACATTACGTGCTGAAATTGCCACACAACCTATGTCGCGCGCCGCCAGATAGTCCAGATTTATTTAACTCGACTTATGTTGCGCACCGATAGTTAGGGGTTAAGGTGAAATTACTTACAGGGAACAATACTAATGGGGGGGGGGCCTGTGCAATCTGAGGTTATCCATTGTAACTCCCTGGTCAGATTGTCATGAGTAAATTTCCTGCTTACACCCTTTAAAGCTTACCTCAACACTCCTGATTCCTCTCCACACTGTAACATGTAATAGAAGGGGTCTTGGTAAATTTCCATCATTCTAAGGGGTGTGGAAGAGCAGCAGAGCTAAGAGGTAGGGAGGAGTTTTGACGACAGATAGATACCAACGTTGGGGACGATAACATATCCCCGAGAGACTCCCTCATACAAAGGGTTTGCTCTAAACATTACTTTATAGTACTTCTGTATACCTTTTCGGATTGTTACTTAAATTTATTAAAGTGGTTTTGGACCAGAGATCTTTAATTTCCCCCTTTACCTATATATAATAATTATGTATAGAGTATAAGTGGGATGGTGGCGGCGATTATACCTATTATCTATCATTATCTATCAAACTACAAGCAGAGAGATCAACATATCTTCAATCAACCTTTAACTAACAAAATATCTACATCTCTTAAGGACATCGACACCTTCAGTCATCCTTATATAGAGTCAATAGTTAAACCATTTTGGATCGTAACTCAAAGCGTCCTAATACTCCTACCTGGAGTTACCCCTATGAATACATTTGACTACACATAAAAGTCGTATGTAACATGGTAGGCAGGGTGGTTCTCATTAATATTTTATTATTTGAGGCGGTTTACACCACGTTTTTTCGAAGAATACACTCAACCATTCTACCAATTTCCGGTATTCCAGTTCCGGTCTAACATTCTACCATTATCTACAATTTGGTCCAGTTTTATCCGGTCTACAATACCAATCATCTAGCAGCTCTACAATTATTGTGTCCTGAGTTCCTGTTCAAATTATATCTGTTAATTTCCAACCACAAACCACAAATTGGTTAAGTTAAAACCATTTCTACACTTCGAGATTCAACCGGTCTACCAATTCATCTATGGCGATTCCTGTGTGAGCTGCCGGTAGACGATTTCGGAGAGAGAGAGGGAGAGAGCTGAGCTGACGATACTGACCGCGCATTAACCCTCTCACATCCTTATGACGCAGAGGTTGCCAGATTAGCAATAATAAATAGATTACTCTCACTCTTATAATTACCTCTCCAAAATTAGTTTTCTGCCCACAGCTAACTCAAAGACAACTGCAGAGGTTGAAGTAAATAAACTAAAGGTTTGTAAATACCCCTGACGGTAACAAAGTCTTTAACCCTTCTTTAGCGGCCTATGCGGTTTATTTATGTGTACCGCCCAGCGGGGTGTTTTTAGCCAAAATAGGGCTGTTTACGTGATCATTTTCATGCCTAAATAAGACCCAGAACGTAAAACAAGTACCTATCCCTGAAAGGGCATAAACAGAGCTTTCGAATGACACCATAACGATCCTTGTATGATGGATAGTTTTCTTGCAATAACCGTGCAACGCGAGTGCAAAAAGCAGGTAATTCGGTACTTTCGGTACATAATTGAGTATGTAGCGAGTGAGAGAGGGAGGAGGGAGCTGAGATTTGTGTCAGTAGGTTCGCCGCGGTGGTCTGGAGCAGTCATACGCTCGCTAGTCTCCTGCCACCACTTGTCTCTCTCTCTCAGCCACATTACGTGCTGAAATTGCCACTCGACCTATGTCGAGCGCCGCCACATAGTCCAGCTTTATTTAACTCGACTTAAGTGGTGAGCCGCTTTTTAAGGGTTAAGGTATCCCTAATAGGCTCAAAATTGCATCAAGGATGTGAGAGGGTTAAGCTGACTGCTGACTTCTCAACACTCAGCTTGTTGTTCAACCCTGACCAGCCTCAATACCAGCTCACTCCTCCTAGCTGTGAAGGCTCATCAAAGTGTATTTAAAGGTGTGTACAGTGAATATCAAACGTCTATATATTACGGTCATTTATTTCCCGCATGTCTAGCGAGAGAAATTCAATTTGCTAATTATGTCTCATACAATGAGCCTTCCTAGATTTTGCGTGTTTTCCAACACATGTCAAATCGTTAGTGACATGGCGGTGACTTTATCATGTCGTTCAATCAAAACTTCAATTTCTCATCATGTCATTTCATATCTGTATTCTCATATGGATCATGTCATACCGCGACCTCCTGACCCGTCACATGATCGGGTCGACAGGCTCACTCAGCCAGTCTTGCTATCACCCTTGCAATGTGTATAAGTGCGTGAGTTATTCGGTAATTTCCAGATGTTATCCTTAAATTGTTATTCCTAAGTGATAACATTGTTTTTAAGACTTTATAGGGGTTAATTTCCCAAGTCAGTAATATTCATTTTTGTTCTTAAGTTTCTTATACCCGCATTTTGATCTAGGCGGTTGAGTTAAAACAATCTGAGTTAAAAACATCTGAGGTTTTAAAGTGATTCTAATATTCATTATTTAAAAACTTCTCTTTTTTTTTTTACAAGTGCTCGAGTTGCTTAGGCCTAAAAATATCGGTTTCGAATTCAACTCGCAGACAACCAAGGTAATTAAGCAGTTTTTATTTTATTTTTCTCAGTGCGTCTGTTTAACATCGTTTTTGTACGTACAGTGTGATTTTATTTTTTTCTTAACATCTAACAAGTTTATCATTTCCATCTTAATTTGTTTTCTTTCGCTCGCTGGAAGGCCTATATTGTGTTTTGTTTTATTAATACTATAGTCGATACTATTTAGCTTTCATTTGAGTGCGAGTTTGTAAAGATTAATTTTTGGGTTTTAATTAACATCATTCTGTCCAAATTTGTGGACTTGTTTTCGAGTTTCTTTTGAATTTAATTTTGGAAGTTTGATTGATTGATATTTTCTTGGAGTATTCTTTTTGGAATCGTTCAATTTTTTTTTTTTTTTTCGTTCGGTTGATCTGGGGAACTTCGGATAATATTCCAAAATATTTTCTTTTTTGTTGCCCATTTTTTGTGTTTTCGTGTTTGCCTTTTAATATTGCTACGGGCTATGTATAAATAGGTAATTTTCGTTCGCTAATCTTGTGGCAATATTTTTGTTCATGAGGATTTTCCTAAGCTGATTTTTTTTTCCCCTAGCGTTTAATTTCAAGTTAATTTTTTTTTGGATAACACGATATTGTTAGTCATGTGTTTTCCATTGTTTTTACGAGTAACTTACTGTACAATTGAGTCCAGTTAAATAATCTATAATTCTTTATGTTTGGCAGAATTTCTCGAGTTGAGATCTTACGTTTAATTACCGTGGAGTATTCTCAGTGCTCTATTAGAATACGAGAAGATTTCATTCTTGGGATTACTATTTTAATTTTTTCTTTGCCCAGTAGATTCAACATTTTATTTTTAGTTCCATATTTGTTTTTGCCTGAAACATTGGCTAGTTTGGCTAATATGGATGTTTGTTTTCACTGGCTAATCTCATTGAAAAGAGATCATTTTTGGAAAATAATGTTGGTGTATGTTTGGAAACTGAAATAAATTTTCCGGGTATATAGATCAATTCTATTTTCGTGGTCTTAATTGACAGATCGGCAATATAGGAGATAGGAAATATTATATATCCTATTGAGACTACCTTTGAAAATGGATTTTTCTCAACATTTATGTTTGGTGTGGAATTTTATGATTCTATGATAAAATATAATGTAGGAGTTAGTTTATTAATGTCGGTATGTACGGTACTTGAATATAATGTAGGAGTTAGTTTATTAATGTCGGTATGTACGGTACTTGAATATAATGTAGGAGTTAGTTTATTAATGCCGGTATGTACGGTACTTGAATATAATGTAGGAGTTAGTTTATTAATGTCGGTATGTACGGTACTTGAATATAATGTAGGAGTTAGTTTATTAATGTCGGTATGTACGGTACTTGAATATAATGTAGGAGTTAGTTTATTAATGTCGGTATGTACGGTACTTGAATATAATGTAGGAGTTAGTTTATTAATGTCGGTATGTACGGTACTTGAATATAATGTAGGAGTTAGTTTATTAATGTCGGTATGTACGGTACTTGAATATAATGTAGGAGTTAGTTTATTAATGTCGGTATGTACGGTACTTGAATATAATGTAGGAGTTAGTTTATTAATGTCGGTATGTACGGTACTTGAATATAATGTAGGAGTTAGTTTATTAATGTCGGTATGTACGGTACTTGAATTGACTTCTAAGCGTTTTTATTTTGGTTTTGTTTAATGTAGTTATTATGGAATATATTGTACACTAAGTTGAAACTTGGGTTTGGTTCGACGAGTGTGTGATTGTATTTGATATTTTAGGATTTGGCAATAGGAAATGCATTATATTGGAAAACGGGTAGCTCCCGGTTGAAAAAATTTATTAAAATTTTAGTTGAATATTCTATGTGATGTTATTTGCGAAATTATTTTTGTTTTAAGAATAGGAAGGGATTATATTGCACACCAAGGGGATTTGGATGTATGTGTTTCATATTGATATATATCATGTTCCTATAGATAGGATGTTTAATCCTTGTATTTAGTATCAGGTTTTAACTTTGTTTTTTTTGGTTTCATATTGTTTTTTGTTATATATAAACTTGGATGGTATTATGATATGCACCACGGGATTGTGGAATTGTGGTTATTACTACATGGTGTTATTTCCTATGGGTAGGAATTTTATTTTAATTATTTCACTACAATTGAATGTGTGATTTTTCCCTAGGATATTTTTTTTTTTTTTGCAGATGTATATTTTAGTTTTTTTTTTCACCTTGTTTTATGTCAGTATTACTTTCCCTTTTTTAAATTGTATTACTACAAACTTCATTGCATATTGGGTTTTTATTTTGTTGGGGTTTCTTATTGGGATTTTGTTTGCAGATAATACCTACTGTATAGTATTTTTCTTTTTGCAATTCTTTTTGTGCATTGTCTTGTCAATTATGCTTGCTTTGTTCAATGTTTATTCCATTCTTTATAATTTTACTATAACTTTATACTTTTGTTAACAAAATACTTAGAAAATGTCCAATTCCACTTTCGATTTTTGTCTTCAATTTGAATATCATAATAGTCTTATGTAACACATATATATATATATATATATATATATATTCTGGTGTTCCTCAGGGATCTGTCGTATCTCCTATTATCTACCTTGCACTGTTCAATTAGTTTCCCAGAACGCCCCAGTCAGCAAACCCTCAAAGGCAAACCTAATGAAGCCATAGAGCACTTATCTTCTGATCTAACTACAATCTCCAATTTGAGCTGAGAAAACCTTGTTACCTTTAATGCTTCCAAAACCCAATGTCTCCATCTATATACCCGCTGTGAACTCCCAGAGGACTATCCCTTATGTTTCAACAATACAAAAATCAACCCTTCATCTTCTCTCAGTATTTTTGTTGTCTCTTTTTCTTCTGCTCTCTCTTGAAAGGACCATATTACCAATCTTGCTAAGGCGGCCTCTCAGAACCTTGGTGTGCTCCACCGCCTTAAGGGGTTCTTTACCCCTGCACAGCTTCTTGCTCTGTACAGGGGCACAGTGCGTCCTTGTATCGGATATTAATCCTCTCACACAGCACTTCTAGACAAGGTAGAAAGGAAAGCCTTTGTATCATTAACTCCCGTCCACTCACCGACTCTCTGCAATCTCTCTCTCTTCGCTGCAATGTTGCATCTCTCTCGCTATTCTATCACTACTACAATAATCTGTGTTCCTCAGAACTCTCTCAGTGCATACCACCTCCTCTATGTAGGGTACGTAGTACCCGTCTTGCAACACAATCCCACCCCTACTCTGTACAACTTTCTAACTGAAGAATGAAACGTTACTCCCAAGCATTCTTCTATTCAACAGCTGAGCTCTGGAACTCGCTCCCTGAATCCATCTGTCCCTCATCTTATGACTTAAATTGTTTCAAACACAGTGTGTCCAGACATTTTGCTCAAACGTTCCTTGATTTTGGCCCTGTCACTCTTGAAACTCAAGGGGAGGCATGCATCACAGGCAGTTTTGCCTTTTGTCTCCCTCGTCCACATAGAAAAAAAAATAAAATAAAAAATATATATATATATATATATATATATACAGTATACTGTATATCTAAATTATTAAATCAGTTCGTGTCTGTTTGTCTGTCTGTCTGTGTGTTCTTAATAGGCGGCCGCAGTTTTGGACCTGGGGAGCTGAAACTTTGCATGTGGGTGTCAATTGACCTGGGTCAGGTCATAGAGGGGGCGAGGCCACGATCGGAGGTCGTTTCGTGGCCAAAATTGAAACAAACATGAACAAAATAGCCGTTTGGGGCAGAAGGAGGCCTCCGATCGAAAAGGTGTATGGAACGAAAGTTGTTTGCAGCCCCCCAAAATGGGGTACGGATGAGGTACGATCCAAAATCGGAGGTCATTTAGCGGCCGAAATCGAGGTCGCCGGTTAATGAGGCACAGGGAGGTAGAGGCCGGTGATTATGGTAGTAGTAGTATTGTGATGATTGTGGTAGTAGTGATTGATGATGGTAATTATGGTAGTAGTAGTAGTAGTAGTATATATATATATATATATATATATATATATATAGAGAGAGAGAGAGAGAGAGAGATTTATACAAAGATAGATAGAGATATATAGATATATAGATATATAAATATATAGAGATAGATATGTAAATATATTTATGTTATTAATTTGGACAAACAAATACTGCTCTGCAAATCTTTACTATATAGACTGTGTTCATGTATGTTGATGACATGTAAAATTTACTGGAAAATAAAAACGAAAATGTATATCATTTGCGGGAATACGAAAGAATAGATCAAAGCACATTATAAACAACACAAATAACAGATATATTCCAAAAATGATCGAAAACAGTAAAACACATAAAATAACGAACTGCAACAACGGCCCATATAAACCAGTTATAATCCTCGTCATACCAAACTAACCAAATTAAACACCCGGTAGGTCAAAGCATCAAACAGCCTCCGTCAGACCAAATCCACTCCAATATACAGTTCCTGACAAACAACATCACCAGGTATCAACTATCCCTGTGGCAGGAGTCCATTGATAGCGACAGGTAATTGATATTGTACGGGATTCTAAAACCAATTATTAGTTCACATTTTTTTTCCTCTGTGAAATAAGGCTTGTTGTTGTTGTTGTTGTTGTTCCCCAAGCTGCCTGGCCGAACAGCCCCAAGGCCCCGAGCAATTCCAAGGCCATAACCGAGCGCCCCCACAGAACCCTCCCTGCCGACCACAATAAAGCCTGGGTGACCGAAGCCACTCCATGGCGGGGAGCTGAGGAGGGTGCGGAAACGCCCGGGAAACCAAAGCCCCACCCAGGGCCCTGTGCCCCTCAGCAATTATGAAGAGAAAGTTGAGGGGCAAGGGGAAAATGTGACGCTTTGGCTTCCAATCTTGGTAGATTGGGAGGTCAATCCACGGAAAAGACGCCGTCACTTGAGATCTAGAAAATATATAAGTTAAAGGAACAGTCAGAGTAAGCTATGGGTATGGCAGAGATCGCTCAGTTCTCACTCTGATAGACCAGCCCATCATCACATGACTAGAACCCAATCCTCTCAGCATCAGCTAGGAAAGGCCCTAGAAAGCCGCCTTTGGCGGGGGGATAGCTCCCCTATTTCAACCCCTTTCGGGGTCGGGCACCCGCCCAATATGGCTTGTTGAATTACTTCTCTCTCTCTCTCTCTCTCTCATTAACCCCTTCTCTACCGGCGACGTCTTTTGAATTATATTATAGCTACATTTAGACGATTTTATGAAGGTTAGGAAGGATATATGGTAGCTAAAGGGATTAATTGAATAGTCTGTAGTCTTTGAACGAGTAAATGTCCTTCATAAGCGGTACAAGATCGTCTAATAGTTGCCAGAATATAATGAAAAGTACATCACCGGTACCGAAGGGGTTAATATGAATGAATCAGGAAGTATATACTGTAAAGGCAAGTTCCTTTTAAAACTAATGTATTTCTATCCTATATATAATCTTTCCTTGTAGGCATTTCCTGAACCTATTTTCCTATTTTCCGGTACGGCGTCTTAGTCGGGGGGAGTGGAGAGTGGGAAGAGAACTTTATATTTTGCTGTCCTATTTTTCTACTATAAACAGTCACTGTTTCTAGTAGTATTAATGCCAGATCACGTAATAGGGTCCCTACTAGGTTTCCAACTATTTACTATTAGCATTATCCAGAGGTTAGTCCTTCTCAGTGAAAGTTAAGAGGATATGGGTGGTTTGTCTGGTCCCCCTTCTTCCTCATCTATCTAACAATCTATTGCCTGACGCTGTGATCCCCGAAGGGGTGGCCACGAGCGAACAGCCCCCATTCACCTCTGTCCCCAGTCAGTCGACGCCCCTCCTCCAAACCAGCACTGCCTCCATCCATATACTTCCTTACTCCATCCTTCCACCTCTCCTTGGGTGCACCTCTCCCTCTCTGTCCTTCCACCTCGCTCTCGTACACCCTCTTAGTCATTCTCTCGCTTTCCATACGTTCCATATGGCCGAACCATCGCAAGTTGTTCCTTTTCACACTTTCCTGCACATCTATCTCCACACCACACCTCCTTCATACTTCCTCATTAGTCTGTCTAGCCCTCCATGTAACTCCGCACGCACTTCTCAAGTAGCTCATTTCCACCGCTCTCACTCTTGGTTAAGAGAATTGTGCGTGTGACTGCAACGGTAATTAAAAGCGGAGTTTTTGAATTTGTGCAATAGTTATGATTGTAGGTCCAAAATATGGTTCACTATCTTCACCATTACCAGCACCACTATCAGCATTACCACTATCATCATCACCACCATCATCATCACCACCTTCATCATTACCACTATCAGCATTACCACTATCATCATCACCACCATCATCATTACCACCATCATCATCACCACCTTCATTATTACCACCATCATCATCACCACTATCATCACCACCATCATCATTACCACCATTATCATCACCACTATCATCATTACCACTATCATCATCACCACTATCAACACCACCATCATCATTACCACCACCATAATTACCACCATCATCATTACCACTATCATCATTACCACTATCATCATCACCACCATCATCATTACCACCATCATCATCACCTCTATCTTCATTACCACATCTACCATCTAACCACCACAGTCCATCTTGTATTAACACTATCATCTTCACTACAAACATAATACTCTGAACCACCACCATCTACATTACGACTTACATCATCTTCACCAACACCATCTTTAGTATCACTAATCTCCATCATCTTCACCACTACCACTATCTTCACAATCTCTATCCACCACCATCTTCTCTATCACCACCACTAATCTCACCATCATTATTTATCTAGTTTGTCTCCTATTTGTTAGCAAGTTTTAAAGAACATGCAAACACGTGTATATTGTCAAATGATTTGTATAGTATGCTCATTAAATCGATATATTATAGCGGTACTAGCTTGACTATAAAACAAATCAATGTACTTCCCAAGGTTGTCAATTATATTTGCCCAAAAAATCGAAGAAAAGTTGTTATAATAGTTCGTTTTTTTGTTAGCTTTAAGCCAAACCTTGTGTCACATCTTGGTGAAAATGTATAGTTTTATAAAGTAATAGGGTGTCAAATAGTTTACTAGAAAAACATCATAAGATGTGGAGTGGTCTTGCCACTGGATTGGTAATCCAATGGACCCGGGTTCAAATCCCGATATGTCAATGGGAAGATATTATTGGGATTGAATTTGTGCAGTACCTAGCTAGTATCAGTGCATTACCACAAAGCCCACCGAAATGCCAACAAAAATACCCTCATTGTTCCCTGATTAAATAGCACTGTATGAATATTCCCATATTCAAAATATGCTACAGGGGGACAATGCCTAGTGAGTTCACTGCTCAATAGGTGGCGTTCTGAGAGTGAGGGTCTGAGTCTGGAGGGCGAGATAGTGAAGCACTTGAACGAAGCAATCAGCGGCTTCAGAGATGTAGCTGTTTCGAGCCATGAATGGATGCTTCACATATCTCACTCCCCAGACTGGAACAAGACCTCACGGGCTTCACCGTGTTGATCGGTGGAATGTAAAGGCTCGCAGCCTATGCCCGAGAGGGAGTAGTTGGAATATAGAAAAAAAAAAAAAAAAAAAGTAGACCACTAGGTTAGAAAAGGGGTACCGGTAGTTATCATTAGATACAGTCCAAACAAAAAAACGTTCCTGGCTGCGGACCCTCTTTCCTGACTGGAGTTTCTACTTGGCTGGCTGGGGACTCCACGCTCCTGTTTGGCGCCCCTGCTCTCAATGGCTGGGGCTACACCCCACGCCCCCTGGTTGGGGCCGCGACCTGCGCTCCCTGGCTGGAGTTTTTTCCTCTCGCGCTCTGTGGCTGGGGAAACTCTGCCTTCCGCGCTCATTGGTTTGGGGGTTTTGACTCCCACGCTCCCTGGCTGGGGGGTTTGCCTCTCATGCTCACTGGCTGGAGGGTTGCTTCCCATGTCCCTGGCTGGGGGGTTTGCCTCTTGCACTCCCTGACTGGGTGGTTTGCTGGGGGGTCTATAAGTCTAGCTGCCTTCCCGTCTGTGGGTCTATAATTCTAGCTGCCTTCCTGGCTGGGGGGTCTATAAGTCTAGCTGCCTTCCTGGCTGGGGGGTCTATAAATCTAGCTGCCTTCCTGGCTGGGGGGTCTATAAGTCTAGCTGCCTCCCTGGCTGGGGGGTCTATAAGTCTAGCTGCCTTCCTGGCTGGGGGGGTCTGTAAGTCTAGCTGCCTTCCTGGCTGGGGGGGTCTATAATTCTAGCTGCCTTCCTGGCTGGGGGGTCTATAAGTCTAGCTGCCTTCCTGGCTGGGGGTCTATAAGTCTAGCTGCCTTCCTGGCTGGGGGGGTCTATAAATCTAGCTGCCTTCCTGGCTGGGGGTGTCTGTAAATCTAGCTGCCTTCCTGGCTGGGGGTTCTATAAGTCTAGCTGCCTTCCTGGTTGGGGGGTCTATAAGTCTAGGTGCTTTCATGGCTGGGGGGTCTATAAGTCTAGCTGCCTTCCTGCCTGTGGGTCTATAAGTCTAGCTGCCTTCCTGGCTGGTGGGTCTATAAGTCTAGCTGCCTTCCTGGCTGGGGGGTCTATAAGTCTAGCTGCCTTCCGGCTGGGGGATCAATAAGTCTAGCTGCCTTCCTGGCTGGGGTTCTATAAATCTAGCTGCCTTCCTGGCTGGGCGGTCTATAAGTCTAGCTGCCTTCCTGGCTGGGGGGTCTATAAGTCTAGCTACCTTCCTGGCTGGTGGGTCTATAAGTCTAGCTGCCTTCCTGGCTGGTGGGTCTATAAGTCTAGCTGCCTTCCTGGCTGGGGGGTCAATAAGTCTAGCTGCCTTCCTGGCTGTGGTTTTATAAATCTAGCTGCCTTCCTGGCTGGGCGGTGTATAAGTCTGGCTGGGGGGTCTATAAGTCTAGCTGCCTTCCTGGCTGGGGGGTCTATAAGTCTAGCTGCCTTTATGCCTGTGGGTCTATAAGCTGGCTGGGGGGTCTATAAGTCTAGCTGCCTTCCTGGCTGGGGGGTCTATAAGTCTAGCTGCCTTCCTGGCTGGGGGGTTTATAAGTCTAGCTGCCTTCCTGGCTGGGGTGTCTATTTGTCTAGCTGCCTTCCTTGCTAGGGGATCTATAAGTCTAGCTGCCTTCCTGGTTGGGGAGTCTATAAGTGTAGCTGCCTTCCTGGCTGGGGGGGCGGGGTCTATAAGTCTAGCTGCCTTCCTGGCTGGGGTGTCTATTTGTCTAGCTGCCTTCCTTGCTAGGGGATCTATAAGTCTAGCTGCCTTCCTGGCTGGGGGGTCTATAAGTCTAGCTGCCTTCCTGGCTGGGGTGTCTATAAGTCTAGCTGTCTTCCTGGTTGGGGGGGTCTATAAGTCTAGCTGCCTTCCTGGCTGGGGAGTCTATAAGTCTAGCTGCATTCCTGGCTGGAGGGTCTATAAGTCTAGCTGCCTTCCTGGCTGGGGGGTCTATAAGGCTAGCTGCCATCCTGGCTGGGGAGTCTATAAGTCTAGCTGCCCTCCTGGCTGGGGGGTCTATAAGTCTAGCTGTCTTCCTGGCTGGGGGGTCTATAAGTCTAGCTGCCTTCCTGGCTGGGGGTCTATAAGTCTAGCTGCCTTCCTGGCTGGGGGGTCTATAAGTCTAGCTGCCTTCCTGGCTGGGGGGTCTATAAGTCTAGCTGCCTTCCTGGCTGGGGGGTCTATAAGTCTAGCTGCCTTCCTGGCTGGGGTGTCTATAAGTCTAGCTGCCTTCCTGGCTGGGGGGTCTATAAGTCTAGCTGCCTTCCTGGCTGGGGGTCTATAAGTCTAGCTGCCTTCCTGGCTGGGGGGTCTATAAGTCTAGCTGCCTTCCTGGCTGGGGGGTCTATAAGTCTAGCTGCCTTCCTGGCTGGGGGTCTATAAGTCTAGCTGCCTTCCTGGCTGGGGGTCTATAAGTCTAGCTGCCTTCCTGGCTGGGGGGTCTATAAGTCTAGCTGCCTTCCTGGCTGGGGGGTCTATAAGTCTAGCTGCCTTCCTGGCTGGGGGTCTATAAGTCTAGCTGCCTTCCTGGCTGGGGGGTCTATAAGTCTAGCTGCCTTCCTGGCTGGGGGTCTATAAGTCTAGCTGCCTTCCTGGCTGGGGGTCTATAAGTCTAGCTGCCTTCCTGGCTGGGGGGTCTATAAGTCTAGCTGCCTTCCTGGCTGGGGGTCTATAAGTCTAGCTGCCTTCCTGGCTGGGGGTCTATAAGTCTAGCTGCCTTCCTGGCTGGGGGTCTATAAGTCTAGCTGCCTTCCTGGCTGGGGGGTCTATAAGTCTAGCTGCCTTCCTGGCTGGGGTCTATAAGTCTAGCTGCCTTCCTGGCTGGGGGGTCTATAAGTCTAGCTGCCTTCCTGGCTGGGGGGTCTATAAGTCTAGCTGCCTTCCTGGCTGGGGGTCTATAAGTCTAGCTGCCTTCCTGGCTGGGGGGTCTATAAGTCTAGCTGCCTTCCTGGCTGGGGGTCTATAAGTCTAGCTGCCTTCCTGGCTGGGGGTCTATAAGTCTAGCTGCCTTCCTGGCTGGGGGTCTATAAGTCTAGCTGCCTTCCTGGCTGGGGGGTCTATAAGTCTAGCTGCCTTCCTGGCTGGGGGGTCTATAAGTCTAGCTGCCTTCCTGGCTGGGGGGTCTATAAGTCTAGCTGCCTTCCTGGCTGGGGGTCTATAAGTCTAGCTGCCTTCCTGGCTGGGGGTCTATAAGTCTAGCTGCCTTCCTGGCTGGGGGGTCTATAAGTCTAGCTGCCTTCCTGGCTGGGGGTCTATAAGTCTAGCTGCCTTCCTGGCTGGGGGGTCTATAAGTCTAGCTGCCTTCCTGGCTGGGGGGTCTATAAGTCTAGCTGCCTTCCTGGCTGGGGGTCTATAAGTCTAGCTGCCTTCCTGGCTGGGGGTCTATAAGTCTAGCTGCCTTCCTGGCTGGGGGTCTATAAGTCTAGCTGCCTTCCTGGCTGGGGGTCTATAAGTCTAGCTGCCTTCCTGGCTGGGGGGTCTATAAGTCTAGCTGCCTTCCTGGCTGGGGGTCTATAAGTCTAGCTGCCTTCCTGGCTGGGGGGTCTATAAGTCTAGCTGCCTTCCTGGCTGGGGGTCTATAAGTCTAGCTGCCTTCCTGGCTGGGGGTCTATAAGTCTAGCTGCCTTCCTGGCTGGGGGTCTATAAGTCTAGCTGCCTTCCTGGCTGGGGGTCTATAAGTCTAGCTGCCTTCCTGGCTGGGGGGTCTATAAGTCTAGCTGCCTTCCTGGCTGGGGGGTCTATAAGTCTAGCTGCCTTCCTGGCTGGGGGTCTATAAGTCTAGCTGCCTTCCTGGCTGGGGGGTCTATAAGTCTAGCTGCCTTCCTGGCTGGGGGTCTATAAGTCTAGCTGCCTTCCTGGCTGGGGGTCTATAAGTCTAGCTGCCTTCCTGGCTGGGGGGTCTATAAGTCTAGCTGCCTTCCTGGCTGGGGGTCTATAAGTCTAGCTGCCTTCCTGGCTGGGGGTCTATAAGTCTAGCTGTCTTCCTGGCTGGGGGTCTATAAGTCTAGCTGCCTTCCTGGCTGGGGGGTCTATAAGTCTAGCTGCCTTCCTGGCTGGGGGTCTATAAGTCTAGCTGCCTTCCTGGCTGGGGGTCTATAAGTCTAGCTGCCTTCCTGGCTGGGGGGTCTATAAGTCTAGCTGCCTTCCTGGCTGGGGAGTCTATAAGTCTAGCTGCCTTCCTGGCTGGGGGTCTATAAGTCTAGCTGCCTTCCTGGCTGGGGGTCTATAAGTCTAGCTGCCTTCCTGGCTGGGGGTCTATAAGTCTAGCTGCCTTCCTGGCTGGGGGTCTATAAGTCTAGCTGCCTTCCTGGCTGGGGGGTCTATAAGTCTAGCTGCCTTCCTGGCTGGGGGGTCTATAAGTCTAGCTGCCTTCCTGGCTGGGGGGTCTATAAGTCTAGCTGCCTTCCTGGCTGGGGGTCTATAAGTCTAGCTGCCTTCCTGGCTGGGGGTCTATAAGTCTAGCTGCCTTCCTGGCTGGGGGGTCTATAAGTCTAGCTGCCTTCCTGGCTGGGGGTCTATAAGTCTAGCTGCCTTCCTGGCTGGGGGTCTATAAGTCTAGCTGCCTTCCTGGCTGGGGGTCTATAAGTCTAGCTGCCTTCCTGGCTGGGGGTCTATAAGTCTAGCTGCCTTCCTGGCTGGGGGTCTATAAGTCTAGCTGCCTTCCTGGCTGGGGGTCTATAAGTCTAGCTGCCTTCCTGGCTGGGGGGTCTATAAGTCTAGCTGCCTTCCTGGCTGGGGGTCTATAAGTCTAGCTGCCTTCCTGGCTGGGGGGTCTATAAGTCTAGCTGCCTTCCTGGCTGGGGGTCTATAAGTCTAGCTGCCTTCCTGCCTGTGGGTCTATAAGTCTAGGTGCCTTCCTGGCTGGGGGGTCTATAAGTCTAGCTGCCTTCCTGGCTGGGGGTCTATAAGTCTAGCTGCCTTCCTGGCTGGGGGGTCTATAAGTCTAGCTGCCTTCCTGGCTGGGGGGTCTATAAGTCTAGCTGCCTTCCTGGCTGGGGGTCTATAAGTCTAGCTGCCTTCCTGGCTGGGGTTCTATAAGTCTAGCTGCCTTCCTGGCTGGGGGTCTATAAGTCTAGCTGCCTTCCTGGCTGGGGGGTCTATAAGTCTAGCTGCCTTCCTGGCTGGGGGGTCTATAAGTCTAGCTGCCTTCCTGGCTGGGGGTCTATAAGTCTAGCTGCCTTCCTGGCTGGGGGGTCTATAAGTCTAGCTGCCTTCCTGGCTGGGGGTCTATAAGTCTAGCTGCCTTCCTGGCTGGGGGTCTATAAGTCTAGCTGCCTTCCTGGCTGGGGGTCTATAAGTCTAGCTGCCTTCCTGGCTGGGGGTCTATAAGTCTAGCTGCCTTCCTGGCTGGGGGGTCTATAAGTCTAGCTGCCTTCCTGGCTGGGGGGTCTATAAGTCTAGCTGCCTTCCTGGCTGGGGGTCTATAAGTCTAGCTGCCTTCCTGGCTGGGGGGTCTATAAGTCTAGCTGCC
This sequence comes from Paralithodes platypus, assembly GCA_032716605.1. Taxonomy (NCBI): domain Eukaryota; kingdom Metazoa; phylum Arthropoda; class Malacostraca; order Decapoda; family Lithodidae; genus Paralithodes; species Paralithodes platypus. The sequence continues at coordinate 14,029,533 of CM064534.1, forward strand.
TTCCTGGCTGGGGTCTATAAGTCTAGCTGCCTTCCTGGCTGGGGGGTCTATAAGTCTAGCTGCCTTCCTGGCTGGGGGGTCTATAAGTCTAGCTGCCTTCCTGGCTGGGGGGTCTATAAGTCTAGCTGCCTTCCTGGCTGGGGGTCTATAAGTCTAGCTGCCTTCCTGGCTGGGGGGTCTATAAGTCTAGCTGCCTTCCTGGCTGGGGGGTCTATAAGTCTAGCTGCCTTCCTGGCTTGGGGTCTATAAGTCTAGCTTTCCTGGCTGGGGGGTCTATAAGTCTAGCTGCCTTCCTGGCTGGGGGGTCTATAAGTCTAGCTGCCTTCCTGGCTGGGGGTCTATAAGTCTAGCTGCCTTCCTGGCTGGGGGGTCTATAAGTCTAGCTGCCTTCCTGGCTGGGGGGTCTATAAGTCTAGCTGCCTTCCTGGCTGGGGGGTCTATAAGTCTAGCTGCCTTCCTGGCTGGGGGTCTATAAGTCTAGCTGCCTTCCTGGCTGGGGGTCTATAAGTCTAGCTGCCTTCCTGGCTGGGGGGGTCTATAAGTCTAGCTGCCTTCCTGGCTGGGGGTCTATAAGTCTAGCTGCCTTCCTGGCTGGGGGTCTATAAGTCTAGCTGCCTTCCTGGCTGGGGGTCTATAAGTCTAGCTGCCTTCCTGGCTGGGGGGTCTATAAGTCTAGCTGCCTTCCTGGCTGGGGGTCTATAAGTCTAGCTGCCTTCCTGGCTGGGGGTCTATAAGTCTAGCTGCCTTCCTGGCTGGGGGTCTATAAGTCTAGCTGCCTTCCTGGCTGGGGGTCTATAAGTCTAGCTGCCTTCCTGGCTGGGGGTCTATAAGTCTAGTGCCTTCCTGGCTGGGGGTCTATAAGTCTAGCTGCCTTCCTGGCTGGGGGTCTATAAGTCTAGCTGCCTTCCTGGCTGGGGGTCTATAAGTCTAGCTGCCTTCCTGGCTGGGGGTCTATAAGTCTAGCTGCCTTCCTGGCTGGGGGGTCTATAAGTCTAGCTGCCTTCCTGGCTGGGAGGCCTATAAGTCTAGCTGCCTTACACGGCTGGGGGGTCTATAAGTCTAGCTGCCTTCCTGGCTGAGGGTTCTATAAGTCTAGCTGCCTTCCTTGCTCGGGGGTCTATAAGTCTAGCTGCCTTCCTGGCTGGGGGTCTATAAGTCTAGCTGCCTTCCTGGCTGGGGGGGTCTATAAGTCTAGCTGCCTTCCTGGCTGGGGGTCTATAAGTCTAGCTGCCTTCCTGGCTGGGGGTCTATAAGTCTAGCTGCCTTCCTGGCTGGGGGGTCTATAAGTCTAGCTGCCTTCCTGCATGTGGGTCTATAAGTCTAGCTGCCTTCCTGCATGTGGGTCTATAAGTCTAGCTGCCTTCCTGGCTGGGGGTCTATAAGTCTAGCTGCCTTCCTGGCTGGGGGTCTATAAGTCTAGCTGCCTTCCTGGCTGGGGGTCTATAAGTCTAGCTGCCTTCCTGGCTGGGGGTCTATAAGTCTAGCTGCCTTCCTGGCTGGGGGTCTATAAGTCTAGCTGCCTTCCTGGCTGGGGGTCTATAAGTCTAGCTGCCTTCCTGGCTTGGGGGTCTATAAGTCTAGCTGCCTTCCCTGCTGGGGTTCTATAAGTCTAGCTGCCTTCCTGGCTGGGGGTCTATAGGTCTAGTGCCTTCCTGGCTGGGGGGTCTTTAAGTTGAGTTGCCTTCCTGGCTGGGGGTCTATAACCTTCCTCCTGGCTGGGGGGTCTATAAGTCTAGCTGCCTTCCTGGCTGGGGGTCTATAAGTCAAGCTGTCTTCCTGTATTGGCTGTCTATAAGTCTAGCTGCCTTCCTGGCTGGGGGGTCTATAAGTCTAGCTGCCTTCCTGGCTGAGGGGTCTATAAGACTGCCTTCCTGGCTGGGTCTATAAGTCTAGCCTGTTTCCTGGCTGGGGGTCTATAAGTCTAGTTGCCTTCCTGGCTGGGGGGTCTATAAGTCTAGCTGCCTTCCTGGCTGGGGGTCTAGCTAATGGGGGTCTAGCTGCGTTCCTGGCTGGAGGGTGTATAGCTGCCTTGCTGGCTGGGGGTCTATAAGTCTAGCCTTCCTGGCTGGGGATTCTAAGTCTAGCTAGCTGCTTCCTGGCTGGGGGTCAATAAGACTAGCTGCCTTCCTGGCTGGGGGTCTATAAGTCTAGCTGCCTCCTGGTTTGTCTACTTGGGGTCTAGCTGCCTTACTGGCTGGGGGTCTATAATTCTAGCTGCCTTCCCGGCTGGGGGGTCTATAAGTCTAGCTGCCTTCCTGGCTGGGGGGTCTATAAGTCTAGCTGCCTTCCTGGCTGGGGGTCTATAAGTCTAGCTGCCTTCCTGGCTGGGGGTCTATAAGTCTAGCTGCCTTCTGGGCTGGGGGTCTATAAGTCTAGCTGCCTTCCTGGCTGGGAGGTCTATAAGTCTAGCTGCCTTCCGGGCTGGGGGCTAGCTAATTCTCTAAGTCTGCCTTCCTGGCTGGGGGTCTATAAGTCTCTAGCTGCCTTTCCTTCCTGGGGTCTATAAGTCTAGTGCCATCCTGGCTGGGGGTCTAGCTGTCGCCTTCCGGCTGGGTCTATAAGGCTTCCCCCTGGGGGTCTATAAGTCTAGCTGCCTTCCGGCTGGTGGGTCTATAGGCTAGCTGCCCCTGGCTGGGGGGTCTATAAGTCTAGCTGCCTTCCTGGCTGGGTATCTAGCTGCCTTCCTGGCTGGGTATCTAGAAATCTAGCTGCCTTCCTGGCTGGGGAGTCTATAAGTCTAGCTGCCTTCCTGGCTGGGGGGTCTATAAGTCTAGCTGCCTTCCTGGCTGGGGGTCTATAAGTCTAGCTGCCTTCCTGGCTGGGGGGGTCTATAAGTCTAGCTGCCTTCCTGGCTGGGGGGTCTATAAGTCTAGCTGCCTTCCTGGCTGGGGGGTCTATAAGTCTAGCTGCCTTCCTGGGAGGTCTAAGTCTAGCTGGCTGGGGGGTCTATAAGTCTAGCTGCCTTCCGGGCTGGGTGGTCTATAAGTCTAGCTGCCTCGCTTGCTGGGGGGTCTATACGTCTAGCTGCCTTCCTGGCTGGGGGTCTATAAGTATAGCTGCCTTCCTGGCTGGGGGTCTATAAGTCTAGCTGCCTTCCTGGCTGGGGGTCTATAAGTCTAGCTGCCTTCCTGGCTGGGGGTCTATAAGTCTAGCTGCCTTCCTGGCTGGGGTCTATAAGTCTAGCTGCCTCCGCTGTGGGGTCTCTAAGTCTAGCTGCCTTCCTGGCTGGGGGTCTATAAGTCTAGCTGGTTTCCTGGCTGATTGGGGTATAAGTCTAGCTGCCGCCCTGGCTGGGGGTCTAAGTCTAGCTGCCTTCCTGGTAGCTAAGCGCCTTCCTGGCTGGCTGGGGGGTCTATAAGTCTAGCTGCCTTCCTGGCTGGGGGGTCTATAAGTCTAGCCACCTCCCTGGCTGGGGAGTCTATAAGTCTAGCTGCCTCCCAGGCTGGGGGGTCTATAAGTCTAGCCGTCTTCCTGGCTGGGGGGTCTATAAGTCTAGCTGCCTTCCTGGCTGGGGGGTCTATAAGTCTAGCTGCCTTCCTGGCTGGGGGTCTATAAGTCTAGCTGCCTTCCTGGCTGGGGGTCTATAAGTCTAGCTGTAGCTGCCCCCCTGGCTGGCGGGGCTGGGGGGTCTATAAGTCTAGCAGTCTTCCTGGCTGGGGGGTCTATATGGGTCTATAGCTGCCTTCCTGCTTGGGGGGTTTATAAGTCTAGCTGCCTTCCTGGGGGGTCTATAAGTCTAGCTGCCTTCCTGGCTGGGGGTTCTATAAGTCTAGCTGCCTTCCTGGCTGGGGGTCGTAAATCTAGCTGCCTTCCTGGCTGGGGGGGGGGGGGGTCTATAAGTCTAGCTGCCTACCTGGGGGTATCCTGGGGGTCTATAACTGCTGGGGGTCTATAAGTGCTGCCTTCCTGGATGGGGTATCTATAAGTCTAGCTGCCTTCCTGGCTATGGGGTCTATAAGGTTAGCTGCCTTCCTGGCTGGGGGGTCTATAAGTCTAGCTGCCTTCCTGGCTGGGGGTCTATAAGTCTAGCTGCCTTCCTGGCTGGGGGGTCTATAAGTCTAGCTGCCTTCCTGGCTGGGGGTCTATAAGTCTAGCTGCCTTCCTGGCTGGGGGTCTATAACTCTAGCTGCCTTAATGGCTGGGCGGTCTATAAGTTTAGCTGCCTTCCTGGCTGGGGGTCAATAAGTCTACCTGCCTTCCTGGCTGGGGGGTCTATAAGTCTAGCTGCCTTCCTGGCTGGGGGGTCTATAAGTCTAGCTGCCTTCCTGGCTGGGGGTCTATAAGTCTAGCTGCCTTCCTGGCTGGGGGGTCTATAAGTCTAGCTGCCTTCCTGGCTGGGGGGTCTATAAGTCTAGCTGCCTTCCTGGCTGGGGGTCTATAAGTCTAGCTGCCTTCCTGGCTGGGGGTCTATAAGTCTAGCTGCCTTCCTGGCTGGGGGGTCTATAAGTCTAGCTGCCTTCCTGGCTGGGGGGTCTATAAGTCTAGCTGCCTTCCTGGCTGGGGGTCTATAAGTCTAGCTGCCTTCCTGGCTGGGGAGTCTATAAGTCTAGCTGCCTTCCTGGCTGGGGGGTCTATAAGTCTAGCTGCCATCCTGGCTGGGGGTCTATAAGTCTAGCTGCCTTCCTGGCTGGGGGTCTATAAGTCTAGCTGCATTCCTGGCTGGGGGTCTATAAGTCTAGCTGCCTTCCTGGCTGGGGGGTCTATAAGTCTAGCTGCCTTCCTGGCTGGGGGTCTATAAGTCTAGCTGCCTTCCTGGCTGGGGGTCTATAAGTCTAGCTGCCTTCCTGGCTGGGGGTCTATAAGTCTAGCTGCCTTCCTGGCTGGGGGGTCTATAAGTCTAGCTGCCTTCCTGGCTGGGGGTCTATAAGTCTAGCTGCCTTCCTGGCTGGGGGTCTATAAGTCTAGCTGCCTCCCTGGCTGGGGGGTCTATAAGTCTAGCTGCCTTCCTGGCTGGGGGGTCTATAAGTCTAGCTGCCTTCCTGGCTGGGGGGTCTATAAGTCTAGCTGCCTTCCTGGCTGGGGGGTCTATAAGTCTAGCTGCCTTCCTGGCTGGGGGGTCTATAAGTCTAGCTGCCTTCCTGGCTGGGGGTCTATAAGTCTAGCTGCCTTCCTGGCTGGGGGGTCTATAAGTCTAGCTGCCTTCCTGGCTGGGGGTCTATAAGTCTAGCTGCCTTCCTGGCTGGGGGTCTATAAGTCTAGCTGCCTTCCTGGCTGGGGTCTATAAGTCTAGCTGCCTTCCTGGCTGGGGGTCTATAAGTCTAGCTGCCTTCCTGGCTGGGGGTCTATAAGTCTAGCTGCCTTCCTGGCTTGGGGGTCTATAAAATAGCTGCCTTCCTGGCTGGGGTCTATAAGTCTAGCTGCCTTCCTGGCTGGGGGGTCTATAAGTCTAGCTGCCTTCCTGGCTGGGGGTCTATAAGTCTAGCTGCCTTCCTGGCTGGGGGGTCTATAAGTCTAGCTGCCTTCCTGGCTGTGGTTCTATAAGTCTAGCTGCCTTCCTGGCTGGGGGTCTATAAGTCTAGCTGCCTTCCTGGCTGGGGGTCTATAAGTCTAGCTGCCTTCCTGGCTGGGGGGTCTATAAGTCTAGCTGCCTTCCTGGCTGGGGATCTATAAGTCTAGCTGCCTTCCTGGCTGGGGGGTCTATAAGTCTAGCTGCCTTCCTGGCTGGGGGGTCTATAAGTCTAGCTGCCTCCCTGGCTGGGGGGTCTATAAGTCTAGCTGCCTTCCTGGCTGGGGGGTCTATAAGTCTAGCTGCCTTCCTGGCTGGGGGTCTATAAGTCTAGCTGCCTTCCTGGCTGGGGGGTCTATAAGTCTAGCTGCCTTCCTGGCTGGGAGGTCTATAAGTCTAGCTGCCTTCCTGGCTGGGGGGTCTATAAGTCTAGCTGCCTTCCTGGCTGGGGGGTCTATAAGTCTAGCTGCCTTCCTGCCTGTGGGTCTATAAGTCTAGCTGCCTTCCTGGCTGGGGAGTCTATAAGTCTAGCTGCCTTCCTGGCTGGGGGGTCTATAAGTCTAGCTGCCTTCCTGGCTGGGGTTCTATAATTCTAGCTGCCTTCCTGGCTGGGGGGTCTATAAGTCTAGCTGCCTTCCTGGCTGGGGGTCTATAAGTCTAGCTGCATTCCTGGCTGGGGGACTATAAGTCTAGCTTCTTCCTGCCTGGCTAGAAGTCTAGCTGCCTTAATGGGGGTCTATAAGTCTAACTGCCTTACTGGCTGCAGGGTCTATAAGTCCGGCTGCCTTCCTGGCTGGGGGGGTCTGCAAGTCTAGCTGCCTTCCTGGCTGGGGGTCTATAAGTCTAGCTGCCTTCCTGGCTGGTGGGTCTAGCTGCCTTCCTGGCTGGGGGTCTATAAGTCTAGCTGCCGGCTCTATGCCTGGGGGTCTAGAATTATAGCTGCTGTTCCTGGCTGGGGGGTCTATAGTCTAGCTTCCTCGGCTGGGGGTCTATGTCCGGCTGGGGGTTATTCAAGCTGCCTTCCTGCATGTGGGTCTATAAGTCTAGCTGCCTTCCTGGCTGTGGGTCTATAAGTCTAGCTGCCTTATTGCTAGGGGTCTCTATACTGTAGCCTGCTTCCTCTTCCTGGCTGGCTGAGTCTATAAGTCTATGCCTCCTGCTGGTACATGGTGGGTCTGCCTATAAGCCAAGCTGGCCTTTCCTGCTGGGGGTAGCTATTTGGGCTGTTTGCCTTCCTGGGCGTCTATAAGTCTAGCTGCCTTCCTGCTGGGGTCTATATCTGCTGGGGTCTATAAGTCTAGCTGGTTTCTAGCTGGGCCCCTGGCTGGTATCTATAGCCCTGCTGGGGGTCTATAGCTAGCTGCCTTCCTGGCTGGGGGTCTAGCTGCCTTCCTGGGGTCTATAAGTCTAGCTGCCTTCTCCTGGCTGGGGGTCCTATAATCTAGCTGCCCTCCTGGCTGGGGGGTCTATAAGTCTAGCTGCCTTCCTGTCTGGGGGGTCTAATAGTATAGCTGCCTTCCTGGCTGAGGGGTCTATAAGTCTAGCTGCCTTCCTGACTGGGTATCTAGAAATCTAGCTGCCTTCCTGGCTGGGGGTCTATCTGATTAGCTGCCTTCCTGGCTGGGGGTCATAGCTCTAGTCTTCCCCTGTGGGGTCTATAAGTCTAGCTGGGGTTCTTCCTGCTGGCCTTCCTGTAAGTCTCTAGCTGCCTGGCTGGGGGGTCTATAAGTCTAGCTGCCTTCCTGGTTGGGGGTCTATAAGTCTAGCTGCCTTCCTTCCTGGGGGTCTATAAGTCTAGCTGGCTGCCTGGCTGGGGGGCCTATAAGTCAAGCTGCCTTCCGGGCTGGGGGGTCTATAAGTATAGCCACCTTCCGGGCTGGGTGGTCTATAAGTCAGTCTTCCTGCTGGGGAGTCTATAGCTGCCTTCCGGGCTGGGGTCTATAGTCTGCCTTCCTGGGGGGTCTATAATCTAGCCCCCCTGCTGGGGAGTCTATGCCTTCCTGCTGGGGTCTAGGCTGCCTTCCGGCTGGCTGGTCTATAAGTCTGCTGGGGTGTCTATGTCCTTCCTGGGGGGTCTATAAGTCTAGCTGCCTTCCTGGCTGGGGTCTAGTCTAGCTGGTCTCCTGCCTGCTGGGGTCTATAAGTCTAGCTGCCTTCCTGGCTGGGGTCTATAAGCTAGCTGCCCCCTGGCTGGGGGTCTATAGCCTTCCTGGTGTCTAGCTGCCTTCCTGGCTGGAGGGTCATAATTCTAGCTGCCTTCCGGGCTGGGGGTCTATAAGTCTAGCTGCCTTCTGGGCTGGGGGTCCATAAGTCTAGATGCCTTCCTGGCTGGGGGTTCTATTGCCTTCGTAAGTCGGTCCCCCTGGCTGGGGGTCTATAATGTAGCCGCCTTCCTGGCTGGGGGGTCTATAAGTCTAGCTGCTGGCTGCTTCCTGCTGGGGGTCTATAAGCTGCTTCCTGGCTGGGGTCTATAGCTTATCCTGGCTGGGGTTAAGTCTAGCTGCCTTCGGCTGGGGGGTCTATAGCTGCGTCTGGGGTCTATAGCTCTAGCTCTGGCCTTGGGGGTCTATAAGTCTAGCTGCCTCCCTGGCTGGGGGTCTATAAGTCTAGCTGCCTTCCTGGCTGGAGAGTCTATATAGCGCCATCCTGCTGGGGTAGTCTATCCTGCGCCCATCCTGCTGGGGGGTTATAAGCCTTCTAGCTGCTTTGGCTGGGGTGTCTAGCTGCCTTCCTGCCTGGGGAGTCTATAAGTCTAGCTGCCTTCCTGCCTCTGGGGTCTTTAAGTCCGTCTTCCTGGCTGGGGGTTCTATACTACTGCCTTCCAGTCTAGCTGCCTTCCTGGCTGGGGTGTCTATAAGCTGCCTGCTGGGGTCTAGCTATCCTGGCTGGGGGGTCTATAAGTCTAGCCACCTCCCTGGCTGGGGAGTCTATAAGTCTAGCTGCCCTCCTGGCTGGGGTTCTATCACTCTAGCTGCCTTCTGGCTGGGGGGTCTATAAGTCTAGCTGCCTTCCAGGCTGGGGGGTCTATAAGTCTAGCTGCCTTCCTGGCTGGTGGGTCTATAATTCTAGCTGCCTTCCTTCTCAGGGTCTATAAGTCTAGCTGCCTTCCTGGCTGGGGGGTCTATAAGTCTAGCTGCCTTCCTGGCTGGGGGGTCTATAAGTCTAGCTGCCTTCCTGGCTGGGGGTCTATACGTCTAGCTGCCTTCCTGGCTGGGGGTCTATAAGCCTAGCTGCCTTCCTGGCTGGGGGTCTATAAGTCTAGCTGCCTTCCTGGCTGGGGTTCTATAAGTCTAGCTGCCTTCCTGGCTTGGGGGTCTATAAGTCTAGCTGCCTTCCCTGCTGGGGTTCTATAAGTCTAGCTGCCTTCCTGGCTGGGGGGTCTATAAGTCTAGCTGCCTTCCTGGCTGGGGGGTCTATAAGTCTAGCTGCCTTCCTGGCTGGGGGGTCTATAAGTCTAGCTGCCTTCCTGGCTGGGGGTCTATAAGTCTAGCTGCCTTCCTGCTGGGGGGCCTATAAGTCTAGCTGCCTTCCTGGCTGGGGGGTCTATAAGTCTAGCTGCCTTCCTGGCTGGTAGGTCTATAAGTCTTGCTGCCTTCCTGGCTGGGGTGTCTATAAGTCTAGCTGCCTCCCTGGCTGGGGGGTCTATAAGTCTAGCTGCCTTCCTGGCTGGGGGGTCTATAAGTCTAGCTGCCTTCCTGGCTGGGGGGTCTATAAGTCTAGCTGCCTTCCTGGCTGGGGGGTCTATAAGTCTAGCTGCCTTCCTTGCTGGGGGTCTATAAGTCTAGCTGCCTTCCTCGCTGGGGGGTCTTATATTCCAGCTGCCTTCCTGGCTGAGGGGTCTATAAGTCTAGCTGCCTTCCTGGCTGGGGGTCTATAAGTCTAGCTGCCTTCCTGGCTGGGGGATCTATAAGTCTAGCTGCCTTCATGGCTGGGCGGTCTATAAGTCTAGATGCCTTCCTGGCTGGGGTTCTATAAGTCTAGCTGCCTTCCTGGCTGGGGGGTCTATAAGTCTAGCTGCCTTCCTGGTGGGGTGGTCTATAAGTCTTGCTGCCTTCCTGGCTGGGGTTCTATAAGTCTAACTGCCTTCCTGGCTGGGGGGTCTATAAGTCTAGCTGCCTTCCTGTTTGGGGGTCTATAAGTCTAGCTGCCTTCCTGGCTGGGGGGTCTATAAGTCTAGCTGCCTTCCTGGCTGGGGGTCTATAAGTCTAGCTGCCTTCTGGCTGGGGGTCTATAAGTCTACCTGCCTTCCTGGCTGGGGGGTCTATAAGTCTAGCTGCCTTCCTGGGGGGTCATAAGTCTAGCTGCCTTCCGGGCTGGGGGGTCTATAAGTCTAGCTGCCTTCTGGGCTGGGGGGTCTATAAGTCTAGCTGCCTTCCTGGCTGGGGGGTCTATAAGTCTAGCTGCCTTCCTGGCTGGGGGTCTATAAGTCTAGCTGCCTTCCTGGCTGGGGGTCTATAAGTCTAGCTGCCTTCCTGGCTGGGGGTTCTTTAAGTCTAGCTGCCTTCCTGGCTGGGGGTCTATAAGTCTAGCTGCCTTCCTGGCTGGGGGGTCTATAAGTCTAGCTGCCTTCCTGGTGGGGGGGTCTATAAGTCTAGCTGCCTTCCTGGCTGGCGGGTCTATAAGTCTAGCTGCGTTCCTGGCTGGGGGTCTATAAGTCTAGCTGCCTTCCTGCTGGGGGGTCTATAAGTCTAGCTGCCTTCCTGGCTGGGGGGTCTATGAGTCTAGCTGCCTTCCTGGCTGGGGGGTCTATAAGTCTAGCTGCCTTCCTGGCTGGGGGGTCTATAAGTCTAGCTGCCTTCCTGACTGGGGGTCTATAAGTCTAGCTGCCTTCCTGGCTGGGGGGTCTATAAGTCTAGCTGCCTTCCTGGCTGGGGGGTCTATAAGTCTAGCTGCCTTCCTGGCTGGGGGGTCTATAAGTCTAGCTGTCTTCCTGGCTGGGGGGTCTATAAGTCTAGCTGCCTTCCTGGCTGGGTGTCTATAAGTCTAGCTGCCTTCCTGGCTGGGGGGTCTATAAGTCTAGCTGCCTTCCTGGCTGGGGGTCTATAAGTCTAGCTGCCTTCCTGGCTGGGGGTCTATAAGTCTAGCTGCCTTCCTGGCTGGGGGGTCTATAAGTCTAGCTGCCTTCCTGACTGGGGGTCTATAAGTCTAGCTGCCTTCCTGGCTGGGGGTCTATAAGTCTAGCTGCCTTCCTGGCTGGGGGGTCTATAAGTCTAGCTGCCTTCCTGGCTGGGGTCTATAAGTCTAGCTGCCTTCCTGGCTGGGGGGTCTATAAGTCTAGCTGCCTTCCTTGCTGGGGGGTCTATAAGTCTAGCTGCCTTCCTGGCTGGGGGATCTATAAGTCTAGCTGCCTTCCTGCTGGGGGGTCTATAAGTCTAGCTGCCTTCCTGGCTGGGGGTCTATAAGTCTAGCTGCCTCCCTGGCTGGGGGGTCTATAAATCTAGCTGCCTTCCTGGCTGGGGGGTCTATAAGTCTAGCTGCCTTACTGGCTGGGGGGTCTATACATTTAGCTGCCTTCGTGGCTGAGGGTCTATAGGTCTAGCTGCCTTCCTGGCTGGGGGGTCTATAAGTCTACCTGCCTTCCTGGCTGGGGGGTCTATAAGTCTAGCTGCCTTCCTGGCTGGGGGGTCTATAGGTCTAGCTGCACTCCGGGCTGGGGGGTCTATAAGTCTAGCTGCATTCCTGGCTTGGGGGGTCTAGTCTGGGGGTTTATAAGTCTAGCTGCCTTCCTGGCTGGCGGGTCTATAAGTCTAGCTGCCTTCCTGGTTGGGGGTCTATATGTCTAGCTGCCTTCCTGACTGGGGGGTCTATAAGTCTAGCTGCCTTCCTGGCTGGGGGGTCTATAAGTCTAGCTGCCTTCCTGGCTGGGGGGTCTATAAGTCTAGCTGCCTTCCTGGCTGGGAAGTCATTAAGTCTTGCTGCCTTTTGGGCTGGGAGGTCTATAAGTCTAGCTGCCTTCCTGGCTGGGGGGTCAATAAGCCTAGCTGCCTTACTGCCTGGGGGGGTCTATAGGTTTAGCTGCCTTCCAGGCTGTGGGTCTATAGGTCTAGCTGCCTTCCTGGCTGGGGTTCTATAAGTCTAACTGCCTTCCTGGCTGGGGGGCCTATAAGTCTAGCTGTTGTCCTTGCTTGGGGGTCTATAAGTCTAGCTGCCTTCCAGGCAGGGGGGTCTATAAGTCTAGCTGCCTTCCTGGCTGGGGGGTCTATAAGTCTAGCTGCCTTCCTGGCTGGGGGTCTATAAGTCTAGATGCCTTCCTGGCTGGGGGTCTATAAGTCTAGCTGCCTTCCTGGCTGGGGGGTCTATAAGTATAGCTGCCTTCCTGAGTGGTTTGGTCTATAAGTCTAGCTGCCTTCCTGGCTGGGGGGTCTATAAGTCTAGCTTCCCTCCTGGCTGGGTGGTCTATAAGTCTAGCTGCCTTCCTGGCTGGGTGGTCTATAAGTCTAGCTGCCTTCCTGGCTGGGGGGTCTATAAGTCTAGCTGCCTTCCTGGCTGGGGGGTCTATAAGTCTAGCTGCCTTCCTGGCTGGGGGTCTATAAGTCTAGCTGCCTTTCTGGCTGGGGGGTCTATAAGTCTAGCTGCCTTCCTGGCTGGGGGGTCTATAAGTCTAGCTGCCTTCCTGGCTGGGGGGTCATAAGTCTAGCTGCCTTCCGGGCTGGGGTGTCTATAGGTTTAGCGGCCTTTCTGGCTGGGGGGTCTATATGTCTAGCTGCCTTCCTGGCTGGGGGGTCTATAAGTCTAGCTGCCTTCCTGGCTGGGGGGTCTATAAGTCTAGCTGCCTTCCTGGCTGGGGGGTCTATAAGTCTAGCTGCCTTCTGGCTGGGGGGTCAATAAGTCTAGCTGCCTTACTGTCTATAGGTTTAACTGCCTTTCTGGCTTTGGGGTCTATAAGTCTAGCTGCCTTCCTGGCTGGGGGGTCTATAATTCTAGCTGCCTTCCTGGCTGGGGGTCTATAAGTCTAGCTGCCTTCCTGGCTGGGGGGCCTATAAGTCTAGCTGTCTTCCTGGCTGGGGGGTTTATAAGTCAAGCTGCCTTCCTGGCTGGGGGATCTATAAGTCTAGCTGTCTTCCTGGCTGGGGGGTCTATAAGTCTAGCTGCCTTCCTGGCTGGGTGTCTATAAGTCTAGCTGCCTTCCTGGCTGGGGGGTCTATAAGTCTAGCTGCCTTCCTGGCTGGGGGTTCTATAAGTCTAGCTGCCTTCCTGGCTGGGGGTCTATAAGTCTAGCTGCCTTCCTGGCTGGGGGTCTATAAGTCTAGCTGCCTTCCTGACTGGGGGGTCTATAAGCCTAGCTGCCTTCTTGGCTGGGTGGTCTATAAGTCTAGCTGCCTTCCTGGCTGGGGGGTCTATAAGTCTAGCTGCATTCCTGGCTGGGGGGTTTATAAGTCTAGCTGCCTTCCTGGCTGGGGGATCTATAAGTCTAGCTGCCTTACTTGCTGGGGGTCTATAAGTCTAGCTGCCTTCCTGGCCAGAGGGTCTATAAGTCTAGCTGCCTTCCAGACTAGGGGGTCTATAATTATAGTTGCCTTCCTGGCTGGGGGGTCTATAAGTCTAGCTGCCTCCCTGGCTGGGGGGTGTATAAATCTAGATGCCTTCCTGGCTGGGGGGTCAATAAGCCTAGCTGCCTTACTGCCTGGGGGGTCTATAGGTTTAGCTGCCTTCCAGGCTGTGGGTCTATAGGTCTAGCTGCCTTCCTGGCTGGGGGTCTATAAATCTACCTGCCTTTCTGGCTGGGGGGTCGATAAGTCTAGCTGCCTTCCTGGCTGGGGGGTCTATAGGTCTAGCTGCCTTCCTGGCTGGGGGGTCTATAAGTCTAGCTGCCTTCCTGGCTGGGGGGTCTATAAGTTTAGCTGCCTTCCTGGCTGGGGGGCCTATAAGTCTAGCTGTCTTCCTGGCTGGGGGGTTTATAAGTCAAGCTGCCTTCCTGGCTTGGGGGGTCTAGTCTGGGGGGTTTATAAGTCTAGCTGCCTTCCTGGCTGGCGGGTCTATAAGTCTAGCTGCCTTCCTGGATTGGGGGTCTATATGTCTACCTGCCTTCCTGACTGGGGGGTCTATAAGTTTAGCTGCCTTCCTGGCTGGGGGGTCTATAAGTCTAGCTGCCTTCCTGGCTGGGGGGTCTATAAGTCTAGCTGCCTCCCTGGCTGGGGGGTGTTTAAGTTTAGCTGCCTTTCTGGCTGGTGGGTTAATAAGTATAGCTGCCTTCCTGGATGGGGGGTCAATAAGTCTAGCTGCCTTCCTGGATGGGGGGTCTATAGGTCTAGCTGCCTTCCTGGTTGGAGGGGGCTATAGGTATAGCTGCCTTCCTGGCTGGGGTTCTATAAGTCTAACTGCCTTCCTGGCTGGGGGGCCTATAAGTCTAGCTGTCGTCCTTGCTTGGGGGTCTATAAGTCAAGCTGCCTTCCTTGCTGGGGGGTCTATAAGTCTAGCTGCCTTCCTGGCTGGGGGTCTATAAGTCTAGCTGCCTTCCTGGCTGGTGGGTCTATAAGTCTAGCTGCCTTCCTGGCTGGGGGTCTATAAGTCTAGCTGCCTTCCTGGCTGGGGGGGTCTATAAGTCTAGCTGCCTTCCTGAGTGGTTTGGTCTATAAGTCTAGATGCCTTCCTGGCTGGGGGGTCTATAAGTTTAGCTTCCTTCCTGGCCTGGGGGTCTATAAGTCTAGCTGCTTTCCTGGCTGGGGGTCTATAAGTCTAGCTGCCTTCCTGGCTGGGGGGTCTATAAGTCTAGCTGCCTTCCTGGCTGGGGGGTCTATAAGTCTAGCTGCCTTCCTGGCTTGGGGGGTCTGGGCTTGGCTGGGGGGTCTATAAGTCTAGCTGCCTTCCTGGCTGGGAGTTATATAAGTCTAGCTTCCTTCCTGGTGGGGGGTCTATAATTCTAGCTGCCTTCCTGGCTGAGGGGTCTATAAGTCTAGCTGCCTTCCTGGCTGGGGGGTCTATACGTCTAGCTGCATTCCTGGCTGGGGGGGTTTATAAGTCTAGCTGCCTTCCTGGCTGGGGGGTCTATAAGTCTAGGACTCCCTGGCTGCGGGTTTGCCTCCCAGGCTTTGTATCCTGAGCTCTCTGGCTGAGGGGCCGCCTCCCAGGCTCCCTGGCTGGGGGTTTGCCTCCCACGCTTTGTATCCTGCGCTCCATAGCTGTGGGGCCGCCTCCCACGGTCCCTGGCTGCTGGTTTGCCTCCTAGGCTTTGTATCCTGCGCTCCCTGGCTGAGGGGCCGCTTCCTACGCTCCCTGGTTAGGGTATTTAACTCCCGCACTCCCTAACTGGGTTTTCTGGCTTGTGTCTATAGTGGACTAGGCCTGCCTTAGCTTGTACAGTTGAAACCTGTTAATGCAAGTTAGGGTGGGGACACCACTGAAAAATAAAACGAGCCATTGGCGCTACCTCATGGGTGGTTTGGAAATGCGCCTACATACACACACATACACATCAAGTAGAAATGTCTATTTGCCCGAAAGTAAAACAATATAACCAGCTCTGTGATGGGTTGTCATCATCACTATTATTATCACCATCATCACTGTTATTTTCACTACCATCATCACTATTACTGTCACCACTATCACCTCCATCACCATTATCGTTATCATCAGCACTACCAATGTCACCATCATCTCTATCCCTATCACCACCACCATCATTACAATGATCACCATCATATCTACCACTATCACCACCACCATCATTACAATGATCACCATCATCACTACTACTGTCACCATCATCACTACAACTGTCACCATCATCATTCCCATCATCATTACGTAGCCCTCGTAGGGGTGGTGTAGTTTTTAATAATTGCGTCCATGTACATGTCTGTTTGTCATTTTGTGCACTTATGTGTGTGTGTGTGTGTGTGCATTGTAGGGGCACACACATCATAGTAGTGAACTTGATGGTGATTGTGGTAGTGATAGCATTAGCAGTGATGATTACCTAGCACCTGTAGGGTTGGCGTAGTAGTATAATCACCCTTGCTACTAGTAGCATCATCCCTAATCCGTCGAACGGTCTAGGAGAAGCTTCTGCAGAAAGACAGATAGACGACAAACATTTTGGCTGGCAGTGTATATATACTGTATATATATATATATATATATATATATATATATATATATATATACATATATATATATATATATATATATATATATACATATATATATATATATATATATATATATATATATATATATATATTTATATATATATATATATATATATATATATGTATATATATATATATATATATATATATATACTAAAAATATATGAATATTTATTAATATTAACAATAAAGTAGACGCGCTGTTTCGCCCAAAATCAAAACGGCATACCCAACTCTGCAAAGGGTTACCATCATCACTACAATTGTCACCTTCTAATGTCAACTAAACTAACTTAACCTAACAAATGCGGGCGAGTTTTTATTCTTGCCCCCTGAACAATGGCGTGGTGTGAGTGTAGGGCACACACACACAGAACGCTATCATCATTGCTTGGTAATAGGTACAGGGTGGGGGGGGTGGGGGGGGGACCATTATTTGGACCTAAGATCATAACTATTGCACAAATTTAAAAAAAAAAAAAAATTACCGTCGCATTCACGCACCGAAGGTTCGTGTGAAGTTTGGTGAAAATCCGTCAAACGGTCTAGGAGGAGTTATCGGACGGACAGACAGACAGACATTTCGTCCGGCATGTACCACTATACGGGGGGCGATACCACTCTGCTTACTCAGAGTTGATTAATTACGAACCTCACCTTAATCATTCATAATACTGGTGTTGTTAAATAGTAAAAACTTATTAAAACGATTGCGCGAGAGGTGGCGAAGATCATATATAACACCTCCAATATATATTAAAGGGGAGGTAGCTGTTTTTTCTCCCTCATGTTTAGGCCGATTAGCTTTGAGATTTTAAAACGTTTGTTCCATTAGTCTGGCGATTTTAAGACCTTTCGCCCAATTTCTGTTAATATTCAGATGTTTCGTCCCATTTAGATATTGTTTTTTTACTGGCGAGCGATAACGAGCCTATAATTCAGGAGGAACCGGGCTTCTACCGACAATTTACACATTTATCTAGGAGGGGTATCTTGGGGATGTTTGTTTATAGCTTGAAGGAGATCTAGGGAGGAAACTTGAACAATAGTCTATACATAAATAAAACGACCAATATATGAACCCTTTCCCCCTTAAAGCAGTCAGAGTTGACAAGGATCAAATATCTCACCTCCAATATTTAACCAGCATTATCGCAGAAATGAGATTCCTCCTTCCTGGAAATTAAATTCTTTCGTTTTCCGCTCCAGTACATCCCGTTTTGTTTTGTTTTCCTTGATGGTGGTACGGTTTGTATATTTGTTGTTTAATTATTTAAGAATAATTATTTTGGTTTCCTCCC
The DNA here is from genome assembly GCA_032716605.1 of Paralithodes platypus. Classification (NCBI taxonomy): domain Eukaryota; kingdom Metazoa; phylum Arthropoda; class Malacostraca; order Decapoda; family Lithodidae; genus Paralithodes; species Paralithodes platypus. Next base: position 14,046,371 of record CM064534.1, read on the forward strand.
AAGACCTCCATCAAGCATAAAAAAACATACCAAAGATCCCCGTTTTAGATACATTTGTACATTCTTTGGTAGAAAAATGTCCCAGGCTCGCTATCGCTCACAAAGATAATTTAGACACCTTCAGTAAATTGAACGAAAGGTCTTAATATTGCCAAATAAATTGGGATGAAAGCTCTTACAATCGACAAACTAATGGGTCGAACGTCTTAACATCACAAAACTAATGAGACTAAACTTGAGGGAGAAGGGGGTCAAGAAAAAACAACTACCTCACCTATAATTGCGTAGCTGATAATTTGTTGGAGAGAGAGAGAGAGAGAGAGAGAGAGAGAGAGAGAGAGAGAGAGAGAGAGAGAGAGAGAGAGAAGGGGGGGGGGGGGGGAGTTCTGAGACCATGTATTTATTTCTCCCCAGGCACCCTCTCAAGTTTTCATTTGCATAATCCAGAACGGCAAATATTTTCCTTAACAATTTGTGTTTCTTCTAAATGTTAACTGGAATACAACCCGTCTTTACTGATGTAGAATTGACATATTTACACTTACAGCAACTATTATTACAATTATTGTTATTATAATAATTATTACTACCACTATTTATTATTCTTATTACTATTATTTTTACAACTATCAGAAGCTTATTATATTTGTGCATGGATCTTCTAGTTCTTTATTTAACCCTTTTTGTACCAGTGACGTCTGCTATGTTTTATTCTAGCATTATTTGGACGATTTTGTTGCAGCTTAGGAAGGATCTGTGGTAGTTAATAGGGCTGACTGAAACGGTTCTAAGCCTTATAATTGATAGAGTTCCATCCTAAACTGAGTAAAATCGATTAACAGTAGCCAAAATACAAAACATAATGTCGCCTGCACAGACATGGTTAATAGACATAGATAATATGAATTAAGTTAAGGTCGGTGACCGGAATAGACAGAAAGAGAGAGAGAGAGAGAGGGGGGGGTATTTATTTTCAATGCAAAAGGTACTGTATTTGTAGTACAGAAGTTGTGAATTGTACATTCAACAAGAAGGTTTATCTTGTTCAGCTTTACTATACTTGGATAACTCTTAATTTAACTACAGTAATAAAAGGAGTAGGAATAAACAAAGTAAAAATAGTAATTATGATAATAATATTAATACTAATAATAATAATAATAATAATAATAATAATAATAATAAAACAACTTATAATAATAATGACAATTATCAACTCTGCGTAAGCAGAGTGGTATTGCCCCCCGTATAGTGGTACATGCCGGCCGAAATGTCTGTCTGTCTGGCTGTCTGTCTATCTGTCCATCCGATAACTCCTCCTTGATCGTTCAACGTATATTCACCAAATTTCACACGAACATTCGGTGTGTGAATGCGACGGTAATTAAAACAAGATTTTTTAATTTGTGCAATAGTTATGATTTTAGGTCCAAAATAAGGTTTTGCCCCCCCCCCCCCCCTCAGGACACCCACTCCCCACCCTGTACCTATTCCCAAGCCATGATGATGGCATTCTGTGTGTGTGTAACACTCACACAGAAAGCCATCGTTCAGGGGGCGAGAAAAAAACTTGGGCGCATTTGTTACGTTAAGTTAGTTTAGTTGACATTAGAAGGTGACAATTGTAGTGATGATGATAGTAGTAGTGATGATGGTGGTATTATTAGTGATGATGGTAGTAGTAGTGATGATGGTGACAATTGTAGTGATGATGATAGTATAGTAGTAATAATGGTGGTAATATGATTGATGATGATAACCTTTCGCAGAGTTGGGTATGCCGTTTTGATTTTAGGCGAAACGGCACGTCTACTTTATTATTATTATTATTATTATTATTATTATTATTATTATCAATATTATGAAAATAATAATAACACTATATCAGGGAACAACAGTTTCCGAGCTGGTGAAAGGAAGATGTGGAATATATATATATGTCAGGTTGATTGGGGGGCACACATGGAAGCACAGAATAATGTCATATTAGCCAATACTAATTTCACTAAAGAATCCCTTTGCCCGCTAATCATAATAACCACTTCTGCACCGGTGACGTAATTTTCATTATAATCTGGCAACTATTCGATGATTTTATGCAGCTTATGAAGGATCTCTGGCAATTATATATATGGCTTAAACATATCTCAATCAACCCTTTTAACTACCACAGATCCCTCCTAAGCTTCATAACATCTTCTAAATATAGCTAGAATAAAATATAACAGACGTTGCTGGTACAGAAAGGGTTAATTTCAATTATTTTAACACGCTGTAATTTGATCTTGAGTATAATCCATATGTTGCATTTACTTCCAAAGCATGTTACACTAACATCAAACATATTTTCAAGTAATGTTAAGGGGGGATGGGTCTTTTTTCAGGGCCCTCTTCTTGATCATGTTAAGCCACATTAGTTTTCAGATTTTTTGACATTCGAATCAATTTTAAGATCTTTCGCACATTTTCTGTTTCAATTTGTAAACGTTTCGTGTCATTAGGTGTCGATTTTTTTCTGGGGAGCGAGAGCGAGCCTATAATTTAGAAGGACATATCGGCCAGAACATTTTTCTATTGAAAAATTTACACATTTATCTTCAAGGGGGTCTTTGGGTGTATATTTTAAGCTTGATGGATGTCTTGGGAGGAAACTACAAAAATATACTAAAATATTATTATACAAATGAGCAAATATATACGCCCATCTCCCTTTAAGCACTAATGATTTTGCTAACAAGGTATTTCACTCACAAGTCAATAGCCAAAATCAAGGCATGTTTATAGGTAATTTAGGTGTGTTGGAAAGAAATGTGGTGTGCCTGTTAAGTGTAGTGAAATGACTAGGAGGAAGAGGTGTTTGTGAGAGTTAACTGGATTACTCTCTGTGTAGGTGAGGCACACATGGAAACAATGAGGGAATACAAACCATTTAATCACAAATCATTTCGACAAATGATTTACCCGTTCTGTACCAGCGACGTTTTTGTTTTAATTCTATCTATATATAGACGATGCTCTGCAGTTTAAGAAGGATATGTGGTAGTAATATGGCTCAAGTGAGATAGTTTGAAACCTGTTAATTACTGTAGGCCCTTTTAAAACTTAATACAATCGTTTAATAGTAACCAGAATAAAGTTAAAAATCTGTCGCCGGTACAGGAGGGGTTAACCCCTCATTTTGTATCCATTACGTATTCTCCAACAGCTTTCATCCCCAGTATGAGCAGTAACCTATATTTTCGTGGACACTTACTGTACACTCGGATACCATATTATCTAGCCCATTCAAGCAAATTCGTGAACCCCTACTTTTTACTTTATACAAATATAGCTATCTGGCTTGATTTTTGGATAAAACATGTTTTTCAATAAATACTATACATAGTTTTGTAGCTGATGTATAGAAAGTCACCTTCATAAATTCGTTTCCAGAGATATACTTCCATAAATAGAAGTATGCGAAGTCCACGACTATTATGAGTGGGTTGTTGTTGTTGTTGTTCCCTAAGCTGCCTGGCCGAACAGCCCCGAGTCCTTAAGGAAGGCCATGGCCACGGTCGGACTTCCCACAGAGCTCTCAAATAGTGTAAATTGTGTTGTTGGCGAAAGTGGTTGTGTGAAATGCAGTCTTCTATGATGTGTTTTATGGTATGGGGTGCTGTGTTACAACCCGGGCAGGTGTCGACGACGGAGTCATCCAGAGTCTTCTGATAGCTCAGAAGAGCTGGATGGTGTCCGCATCTCAGCCTGGCCAGGTGGACTCTGTCCTCGCGAGGAAGGGAGGATTCAGAAGGATGGATTTCGGGAAGTCGTGCTTGCAGCTGCGTGTTGTCTATGAGTGAGTGGATGGAACGGCGAATGATATGAGTATGGATGTGCTTCCGGAAGTTGGTTGGGGGTGGGCAGGGAGGGAGAGAAGACAGTATTTGTGTGTGATAGCATGTGCTGGGTGTTGTTTTGATATTTCTTGGTGTCTGTGGGTGTGTTGCCATGTAGTGTAGTGGGTGGTGTTGATTCGTGGAGGCTGCTGCCAGGAATTGAGTGCCTCTCATGTCTAGATGATCTTTGACTTTTAGGACTTTGGTTTCTTGATGTAGGTGATCTGTGGGTGTAGTAGCTGTGCATCCTGCGATGATTTTAAGGCTTTATTTTGAATAGTCTGTAAGGTCTTATGATGTGTTTCAGCTAGGTTAGAAGCCCAGGCCGGGCTTGCGTATTCCATAACTGATCTTATGTATTGTTAAAAACCTGTTATCCTCCGGCAAATTGTGGGGTTGAGTGAGTGAAGGGGGGAACAGTGAATGAAGGAGGATGCATGTTTTTCATAATACGTGTTGCTAGCCCCAAACGCGCGAGCAACTGTGGCTTTCAACCATCCGACACATCCCATTTTATTAATGTGCATCACACATGTTACATACAAATAAAGTTTATGTTTTGTTTTACCCTACTGTGGTAAGACTACGGATACACCACTCCTGCCCGGGCCTCACACAGTGGCATGACCCAGTCCTGTCGAACTGAGCTCATGACGCTGGTGGCATTGCCCCGGAGGATAGCCATCCCTAGTCTTTGCTTGAGCCAGAGGGTTTCCCGGGGTTCTCCTGAAACTTCTCTGATTTTACGGCCTATTTCATTCACCATCTTAACACCTTACAAGCGGCCTATGCGGTTTATTTATATGTACCGCACAGCGGGGTGTTTTTAGCCAAAATAGGGCTGTTTACGTGATCATTTTCATGCCTAAATAAGACCCAGAACGTAAAACAAGTACCTATCCCTGAAAGGGCATAAACAGAGCTTTCGAATGACACCATAACGATCCTTTTATGATGGCTAGTTTTCTTGCAATAACCGTGCAACGCGAGTGCAAAAAGCATGTAATTCGGTACTTTCCCCATATAATTCAGTATGTAGCGAGTGAGAGAGGGAGGAGGGAGCTGAGATTCGTGTCAGTAGGTTCGCCGCGGTGGTCTGGAGCAGTCATACGCTCGCTAGTCTCCTGCCACCACTTGTCTCTCTCTCTCAGCAACATTACGTGCTGAAATTGCCACTCGACCTATGTCGAGCGCCGCCACATAGTCCAGCTTTATTTAACTCGACTTATGTGGTGAGCCGCTAATTAAAGGTTAAGGGTGGTAGGGCCGAAGACTCCTGAAGTTTCGAATGCCAGGGGCTCGAACTGATGATTTCTGGCGATGGCTTGATATTTTTCTCGCTTTTTATTTTCTGCTATCCGGGCGGCTTCACCTGCTTCGTCGACGTTTCTGGCGATGTTGGTTGTGGAGAAAGTGTTAACACATGTGGCATCCCACACGAGGCACCGGCCATTCTTGTAAGGGGAAGTGGTCATCCCATCTGGCCGTTTGCCATCTTCTCTGTGAAGTCCATGTGGTTCGAGGATTGATGCACGGTTAGCACTCTGCAGGGCCCGTTTTATGACATCATTTAGTGCAGAATGTCTTGGCAGGCGGCCTGCGTTGTAATTACATGACAAGGCATGGTGATCTTGAGCATCCATCCACCCACCACACTTGCAAGTGTGTGTGTGACAAACTGCCGCACCCACTCTGAGCGCGATGGCAACCCGGAGCGCTTCAGCATCCAAGTGAGTTCCAAGAGGTGGGATGGGGATGGCATGTAACCACAAGCCACTCTCCGAACGGGCGGCTGCCTGGAGGCGTGCTTTTGCAACCTGGTCTGCATTGGTTAGGAGATTTTCTTGAGTTTTCTTCGCCGAGATGGTATCCCACGCTTTCTGCTTGCTCCTGGAGGTACCCTGAGGCTCCTCCACTACTCCTGTACTTCCCTTCCAGGTGTTAATCGCTGCTGTTACGTCCCCATTAAGTATCGTTCCGGGTTGAGAAGAAAGGATGGACAATACGAGGTCGTTGGTCGCGATGAGGGAAGAGATAAAGGCTGGGGAGGCAATATCCGAGGCTCTCCGTATGCCCAAGCCCCCGAGGCAGACAGGAAGGGTGGCTTGTGTCCAGGCCCGTTCTTTAAATTCCACGTTGGTGATGCTGGTCACTGCTTCTCGGATTATGCTGTCTAATTCTGGGAGGCCACCATTGTGCGTGTAAGTCATCGATGTGCGCAGGAGGTATTGGAGTTTTGGGATGGAGAACCAGTTCTTGAGCAGGGCCAGAGCTGAGTGGGCATCGATGTGTATCAGGCGACTCACGAGACGTTGAAGCTCCTCCTTTTTAACCCGAGGAGCCCCGGCTAGTTTTGTAATGTTTGTTCACCAGAACCCGGCCGGTTTTCAAAAATGGTTTTATTCCAGAAACAATAGCGAATGGGTTAGGAATGAAGGAAAAACCACGAAAAACCGCTCAAAAGCTTAAAAAATGGTCCTACAGAGCTCCCGAAAACGTATTTTACAAGAGTAAAAAATTGAAGGCAATTACCCCAAAAAACCAGGTTATTGCGCGCTGACGTGCACGCACGTGAACTTTGAGAGTTTTCAACCATCGGCACTGTTGCGTGGGATACGTACACAGTTCCCATGCAAATCTGAGCCCTCTTGAGTGGCTACACCTGAGGTTACGGTCGGCGCAATTAGGGTGACGCATCAGGCGCGTCGCTGGGGCTGTGCGTTACATACATCGCCGACGCGTCAGACGCGTCGCTGGGGCTGTACGGGTTAACTTGAAGTGCTGGTGGGATTGCTGCCAGAGTTAGTTGGGAACCTAATAGGGTTTGCTGGTGCTCCTGAAGGATCTTTACATCTGGCAATATGTTTCGAAACAGGGCCTGAGTCTCTTCTCTTTGTTCATGTGTGTGGTTGAGGAGGACAAGTTCACATTTGGTGTCATTTATCACTAGCCCGGCCTGGCCGAGGTCAGTTACGATGTTATTTAGGTCGGTTAGAACGTTCTCTACTGACCCACCCAAGGTTGCATCGTCCAGGTACCATACATTCAGTTCTGACCTTACTTTGTTAGCTGCTGCATCCACCCCTATTGAGAAAAGAGCAGGACTACCTGGATCTCCCTGCTGTAACCCGGTCTCTGATGGGATTACCGTCTCGCCAAAAATCAGGATTGAAGGTTTGGAATAAGCCTGCCAAAGTAGGGGGTACAGAGTGGGGATGTGTTCTTGAGCTGCACGGAGGAAGACATCCCTGCGAATGCTGTTGAATGCGTTCCGCATGTCAATCTTTAGAAGCACTCGTTTTTCTTGGGCTTGGCTGAGGTAGGTGCGGGTTGCGTGTACAGCAGCTTCACACCCCCCTGGAGTTCCGAAACCTAGTTGAACTGGTCTTAAGTGTTGACCTAGGCCATTCGAGAGTGGTTTCAAACCCACCTTTGTGGCAAGGCGGCGGAAAGTGTTCCCTACTGCCATTGGGCGCACACCGCCATCTTTTTTTGTCAGTGCACAGAGTGATGCCCCAAAAAATAGGGGTGTGGCACAGTCGGGTACTTCCCCTCTTAAAACCATGTTGATGAATTTGGTGAGGGTTTCCAAGAGTGCCTCCCCAGCAGCTCCTGATCCCTGACCCAAGAGGCCTTTGAGGTGGGCGGATCGGATACCATCTGGGCCCGCGGCTGAGCCTGCTGGGAATGAAGTCACTGCGGCAACCACCTGCTCCTTCGTGACAACTAAAGGTTGGCGCATCTAGTCATTTGGGGCTGGGGAGAGGTTTAGGTCCCTAGGTGTAGGTGGGTGCTTTTCTTGTAGGGCTTCAACAACTTCGGTGCCTTGACCAGCAAAACCTTCTGAAGAGGACAACAGTCTGACGGCCCCTTTGATGCCACTATCCGCCAGCTTTGCCGCGACCCTCTTACGTAGCTGTTCAGCCTCTTCCTCTTCCTTGTCCTGGTGCTTTTGGGCCCTGTTTGGTTGCTGTTCGGGGGGTTCCACCAGTTTGTTTCCATCCATATACTGTGCTACTTGACGTTTCACTCTGGTGGCTAGTGAAACCTGAAGATGGTCTTGTATGTTGGTTCTGGGTGGTTTTCGGAGGGCCCCATAAGAGAAACCCAGGAGCCGTGCCCATGCGAGGGGTGTCTTGAGCTGTAGGGCCTGCTTTATGATGGTTGTAAGGGCCTCCGCCACTTGGATTCTGGCTCCTTTAGGTACCCGGGCAAGGGCCTGGATCCGCGCTTTCCATTTGGTCACAAGTTGGGTCAAGTTGGCGACCGGTTTGTACTCCTGATGTTTTCTTTGTCAGCTTAGCACAAGATAAATAAATAGATCTATGACAGCCGGAACATTTTCGCGAATTCTTTCTTGCATTGGTTGTTCCGCACTTAAAACACTTAGTATCTGCTAGGCCATAGTCTTCCAAGATTATCCGTTCCTCTGCCTCTACCAAGCCGTCCTCCTGATCTTCCCATGGTGCTTCCATCTCTACCATGTCTCCCTTGTTTCAGAAACCCCGGGAAATCTCTCCTGGCACATATCTAGATTATTGCTGTTGTTATTAATGTATAATTGGCTGGATGCATAAAAATTCACTTATCATAGTCAACCTTTCTGATGGGATATGTAAAAAAAAAAAAAAAAAAACATCACATATCATAGTCAACCTTTCTGATGGGCAATTGGCCTGCTTCTCCTAAAGCTAAGTGGTTAAATGTATAAATCCTCGGCATTGGGCACCGGTACAACTAAAAGATCTAACTGATTGAAAGGAAGCACGCCAATTATATCCTATGATTACTTACACTGGCGACGCCACCCTGATGTTGAGTATTAATAAATGCTTAGGATATTAATAATGCTGTCAACATCAAGATAGGGAGAGAGCCAGAGAGTGAGCGAGAGCCAGGATCTGAGTGGGTAACCGAATCTAGGGCAGCAGTTATGGAAAAATGCTTAAATTGTACAAAATGTTAAGAGAGAGAGAGAGAGGGAGAGAGAGCAGGGGCGGGGGCGAGGGAGAAAGAAAGCGAGCTGGAGAGGGGGCTGGCCTGGTTGGGTATGAAAGATGTTAGAGAAAAACAAATAACTAAAATGATAAAAAGCGATCTGAAGTTATAGAAAACCAAAAAATAATAACAATGAGACGGTTAAGTGCGGTGATTGAAAGTGGATGGAAAGATGTTAAGGATAAAAAGGAGAGAGAGAGAGAGAGAGAGAGAGAGAGCTAAATGAAAATGGATCTTGTAGCAAGTATTTCCTAAATGGTTAGAGAGAGGGAAATGAAAATGGACCTTATAGCAAGTACTTCATAATGGTTAGAATTGTTTGAGAAGTTGAAAGACCGAGGGTCAGGTCCTTGGGGTAGATGGAAGATGAGGCCTATGGTGGGGAACCAAAAGGGTGAAACTGCCTGCCCTATAAACGGTTACTTCACTCACCTTGTGGTTACTGCTGGAGGTTTATGGTGCCTGGGCAGGGCTGGGCTAGTGCCTGACGGCTCCTTGTCCCTTCACTGATACTGGTAATAACACTCTCAAGATTAAACTAAATATGCTTTGTGGGCCATGTTTAAACAAGGAACCACGTTCTGTTTACTATGTGCCGAAACACCGTATCATCGCCGATCTTCTGATACGTATATGGGTCACTTAGCCCCACGATACCCCTCCGAAAATCCCCTCTTTTGAGGAGCTCAACCGACCCGTGTGCTCTCACTGTGCTCTCACTCACTGGTCTGTATTGTTTGTAGACTGTGGTGGTGGTTTCTTTGTTGTGTCCAAATTTCGTGTGGGCAAGTGATCTGAGGGCGTTATGAGTGGGTTGTAGACTATGGTATCCTAGTGTACATGTATTTTATAGGGTCAACCATTTTTACGGACGAAATTTCACGACCGTGCGGTATAACTCCCCACCTACTCTCCGTTGATCAAATATTCGCCCACGTGTTTTGTTACTGAAGTTATTTTGCTCACATATTACATTTGTGTCCTAAATTGTTTCATCCAGATTTTGTCTTATATTTATATATATATATATATATATATATATATATATATATATATATATATATACATATATACTGTATATATACAGTATATATATATATATATATATATATATATATATATATATATATATATATATATATATATATATATATATATATATATATGTATTTATTTATTATTATTTATTTTGTTTTGCTCACACATATTTGTGTCCAAAAAAAAAAATCTTAGATATTATATTGGTAATTTTGTTTTGTCTTGAATGTTTTGGGAAACACATTTATATTTGTATTCATATTAAGTATCGCACATGCCCCTTTATTCGCCTGCAATAATTTTCACCATTAAGACATAAATATCTCCGACTGTGTATTATTTTATCGATATATCATTTCGCCAGCAAGCCATTTCAACTGTTTCATTTTCTCCATTCAATCTGTTTTGCCGAGACTGTCTTTGCCCGGTATTTCTTTTACAAACCAGTACTGTATATAACCCACAACGTTTTTGCACAGTTTAGTTCTATTAGATAATCTTTTACACGCAAAATGTTGCCACAACTTTTAAGCCGGATTTGTTATCACGATAAATTTCGCAATTACATGTGTGTATCTTTAAAAATATATTAATCACATGTATATTTGTTCACATTATGTGCTTACCACGGAAACCTATCAGTTATCAGTCGTTACATAAGTGTTTATATATATATATATATATATATATATATATATATATATATATATATATATACTGTATATATATATATATATATATATATATATATATATATATATATATATATATATACTTTATATATATATATATATATATATATATATATATATATATATATATATATATATATATATATATATATAAATATATATATATATATATATATATATATATATATATATATATATATATATATATATATATATATATATATATATATACAGCATATATAAACTGTATATAATTATATATATATATATATTTTTTTTATATTCCAACTACTCTCTCTCGAGCATAGGCTGATAGCCTTTATACTCAACCGCTGAACACGGTGAGGCCCGTGAGGTTTTGCTCCAGTCTAGGGAGTGAGACATGCAAAGCTTCACGGCTCGAAGCAATTCCATCTCTGAAGCCTCTGCGCCTCACAGTCTCATATCCCCACACATATATAAAGATATGCATATACTATATATATATATATATATATATATATATATATATATATATATATATATATATATATATATATATATATATATATATATATATATATATACTGTATATATATAATTTAATACTATTTTAACTGAAATGGTTACAGAAACACTAAAAAAGTTATTCAAGAGACTAAATAGAAACACTAAACCCGCTTCCACACAGCACGGTTTTTCACCTTGGCTGTCCATGTTAGGGCGCGGGTATATGGAAGTCTGAGGATTTAGTAAGGTAATTTTTACCCCTGTCATTTCCACAGATCCTTCCTAAACTGCATAAAATTGTCTAATGATAGCCAAAATAAACTGTCAGAATACGTCATAATCTTCAAAGGGTTAGGCTGGCGAGAAGTTGGCTTTCTCCTATAATATTTACTCAATTACTACAACGTTTCTTATAGCAAAATATGTTGTTCATTACGAAAATCTGGCAATAATATGATGCAGAGACATACACTTTCCATAGCCTGCCATTAGAGTTCGAGAAATGATCAGCTAAGGGAGTAACATTTCAGCCAAGTAAAAAATAATAGAGTATAATACATACGGTTTGTATATTTCTCCGCAAACCTTTTGATGCTGGGTTTATTTATTTCTGTCTCCTACACTTGGGAAACTAGGTTATAACAAACTACACAACAATAGCCATTCAAGTAAATATAACCAACACACTCATTCAAGTAAATATACACAACACACTCATTCTATTAAATATACACAACACACTCATTCAAGTAAATATACACAACATACTCATTCAAGTAAATATAACCAACACACTCATTCAAGTAAATATAACCAACATAATCATTCAAGTAAATATACACAACACACTCATTCAAGTAAATATACACAACACATTAATTCAAGTAAATATAACCAATACACTCATTCAAGTAAATATAACCAACACACTCATTCAAGTAAATATACACAACACACTCATTCTATTAAATATACACAACACACTCATTCCAGTAAATATACACAACACACTCATTCTATTAAATATACACAACACACTCATTCTATTAAATATACACAACACACTCATTCCAGTAAATATACACAACACACTCATTCTAGTAAATATACACAACACACTCATTCCAGTAAATATACACAACACACTCATTCTATTAAATATACACAACACACTCATTCTAGTAAATATACACAACACACTCATTCTAGTAAATATACACAACACACTCATTCTAGTAAATATACACAACACACTCATTCTATTAAATATACACAACACACTCATTCTAGTAAATATACACAACACACTCATTCTATTATATATACACAACACACTCATTCAAGTAAATATACACAACACACTCATTCTAGTAAATATACACAACACACTCATTCTATTAAATATACACAACACACTCATTCTCGTAAATATACACAACACACTCATTCAAGTAAATATACACGACACACTCATTCTAGTAAATATACACAACACACTCATTTTATTAAATATACACACGACACTCATTCAAGTAAATATACAAAACACACTCATTCTAGTAAATATACACAACACACTCATTATATTAAAATAATATACACAACACATTCATTCAAATAAATATACACAACACACTCATTCTATTAAATATACACAAAACACTCATTCTAGTAAATATATACAACACACTCATTCTAGTAAATATACACAACACACTCATTCAAGTAAATATACACAACACACTCATTCAAGTAAGTATACACAACACACTCATTATATTAAATATACACAACACACTCATTCAAGTAAGTATACACAACACACTCATTCTAGTAAATATACACAACACACTCATTCAAGTAAATATACACAACACACTCATTCTATTAAATATACACAACACACTCATTCAAGTAAGTATTCACAACACACTCATCTAGTAAATATACACAACACACTCATTTAAGTAAATATACACAACACACTCATTCTAGTAAATATACACAACACACTCATTCTAGTAAATATACACAACACACTCATTTAAGTAAATATACACAACACACTCATTCTAGTAAATATACACAACACACTCATTCTATTAAATATACACAACACACTCATTCAAGTAAATATACACAACACACTCATTCTAGTAAATATACACAACACACTCATTCTAGTAAATATACACAACATACTCATTCTAGTAAATATACACAACACACTCATTCTAGTAAATATACACAACACACTCATTCAAGTAAATATACACAACACACTCATTCAAGTAAGTATACACAACACACTCATCTAGTAAATATACACAACACACTCATTTAAGTAAATATACACAGTCTAGTAAATATCACTTACAGTATACCAACTACCTATTTCTGGTTGACTAATACAAGAATTTAGCTACTTTCTGACTAGATCTAGGGTATATTCTGCAATCTAGAGGTATTTTTTTACATCTGGCGACATTAATTCTAGTGGTATTCAGGAAATTGGAGCTATTTTTAGCAATATTCTAGAGTTTGGGGTATTACTCTAGCAATGTTTATATTAATTAACTATCTAGCAATATGCTAGCAACTTATGAGGACAGATCTAGCGGCATTTTATTTTATATTTTTAGCCTATTTTTATGTTTTGGCTGTGTAAGTGAGGGAGAAAAAAGGCAGAAATGCCTGTGACGAGTGCCTCCCCCAGAGTTGAAAGAATGACATGGCCAACATTTAGGGACGTTAGAGCCAAAATGTCTGGAAACACGGAGTTTGAAGCAATTTAAGTAATAGGAAGAGAGGAAGACTGATTCTGGGAGAGAATTCCAGAACTCAGTTTGTTGAATAGAAGATAGCTTGAGAACAACGTTTCACTCTTGGGTTGGAGAGTTGGACAGAATAGGGGTGGATTGTGTTGCAAGACGGGTGCTAGGTGCTCTATGGAGAGGGGGATGGTATATACTGTGAGAGCTCTGAGGAACACTGATTATTGTAATAGCGCTAGAATAGTGAGAGAGATATAACATTGCGGCGAAGAGAGAGAGAGAAAGAGAGATTGCAGATAATTGTTGAGTGGACGTGAGTTAGTGAGATAAAAGGTTTTCTTTTCTACTTTGTCTAGAAGCGTTGTGTGATAGGATCCTCCCCACACGTGTGAACAATACTCAATACATGGACACACTGTTCTCCTGTACAGAGCAAGAAGCTGCGCAAGGGTTAAAAAAAAAACGGAGGTGATTTAGTACACCCAACTTCTGTGAAACTGTTTTAGCAAGAGTAGTAATATGATCTTTCCAAGAGAGATCAGAAGAAAAAGAGACACCAAGAATATTAAGAGAAGATGAATGGTAAATTTGTATGTTGTTGATAAGAAAGATATATTTTTCTGGAAGGGGGCGACGAGTATATAGATGGAGAAATTGAGCTTTGGAAGCATTGAAAGTAACAAGGTTTTCTCTGCCCCAATTATAAATAATAGAGAGATCAGAAGATAGGTGCATTATGGCCTTCTTATGTGAATTTTGGAGTTCCTGCTGTGAATTATTTTGTGGAAGGATAGTTGAATAGTGTAATGTATAGAGTCGTCAGTATAAGAGTGAATGGTGCTGGAGGTGCAGTTGAGAAGGTTGTTAATGAATATAGGAAGAAGCCCTGAGGACCACCGGAGTTGATAGGTTAAGGTAGTGAACGGTGGCTGTCCACAACCGCAGCTATGGAGTGGACGGAAAGGAAATTAGAGACAAAGACACAGATGGAGGGATAGAAACCGAAGGCGGGTAGTTTGGAAATGAGGGATTTGTGTCAGACTATATCGAAAACCTTAGATATTTCTAGCGCAACAGAAAAAGTTTCACCGAAGTCCCGAATGGAGGATGAACAAGAGTTAGTAAGATAAGAAAGAAGATCACCAGTTGAACAACCCTTAATACTGGCAGTCTGAGAGTAGGTTATGGGAAGATAAATGCTTAAGAAATTTTGAGATAAAAATAGTTTCAAAAACTTTAGAGATGCAAGATAGATGTTAGAGATAGACAGAGACAGAAGAGTTTGCCTAGGCAGGGAGTCAGCACGGAAGCACAGTTTCTTAGTACAAGAGGAGGAACATCGTCAGGTCCTTACGTCTTCTTAGTATTATGCCCAGAGAGGGTGGAAAGTACATCATTGGAAGAGATTATGATGTTAGGCATATGTAGGAGAGAGGGTGGTGGAGAGGAAGGAATAGCACCGGTATCATCCAAAGTGGAGTTTCTAGCAAAAGTGTTAGCAAAGAGTTCAGCTTTATCAGCAGAAGAAGTGACGGTAGTGCCATCAGAGTGGAAAAGAAGATTGAAAGACGAAGAAGAAACATTGTTGGAGAGGTTTTTGGCTAGATGCCAAAAGGCTTGGGAAGAGCTAGAGTTGGATAGTTTAGTGCATTTACTATTGATGACAGAATGTTTGGCGAGTTGAAGAATAGATTAGGCTTGATTCTTGGCAGAAACATCGGAAGTATGCGATTCTTGAGTTTGAAGGTATCGGTACCGTTTGAATGCTTCCTCCTTATTGTGGAGAGCAGTAGAACAAGCGTGAGAAAACCAAGATATTTTTGCATTAGTTTGAGAGAAAGAAAATGGAATGTATGCTTCCATGCCCGATAGTATTAACTCGGTAATGCGTTCACTATTCTCTGAGGGTCCCCGGCCACGGAAGCAAAAATAATTCCATGGGAAAGTAGTACTGCTGGAGAGCTTCCCAGTCGGCAGCGCCAAAGTGCCACAAGCGTCCGCCATCTGGGATGATCGGGTGGCCGTACTGGAAAGATAGGACAGGTGAAAGATATGTTTATGGTCTGAGGAGCCCAAAGGAAAGAAAAGATTGACAGTATAGGAAGAAGGGTTCGAAGTTAGAAACATGTCAAGAATATTGGGCCGATCTCCGAAGCGATCCGGGATACGGGTGAGTTGCTGAACCATCTGCTCTAGGTTATTTAGGATAGAAAAGACGTAGGCTTGTTCACCAGGTTGGTAAGTAGAATGAGAGGAGAGCCATTGGCAGTGGTCAACGTTGAAATCACCTAAGATGGAGATTTCTGAGAAAGGAGAGATGGATTGAATGTGTTCCACTTTAGAAGTTAGATGTCATAGAATTTTGGATAGTTGGTAGAATTAGGGGAGAAATTTACAGCGCCGAAATACTCAGTTTGAGAGTGACAAGAAAGCTTTAGCGAGAGAGTTGAGAATTCAGAAGAATAAAAGTTGGAAACACGATAGAAAGCAAGATTGTTGCGTATGTATTTATGCAACATCCACCTTTGGCTTGAAACTGAGTATAGAGATAGTAGGAGGGTACAGTGAAGGGTTTGCTGTCAGTAGTCCCAGACACCTGAGTTTCGGGTTGGCAGAGGAGAAGTGGTGTTCCACAGAGTGGATGTTAGAGGAAAGGCAACGAATGTTGCAGAAGTTAATAGTAAGAGTAGAAGGTGGTGGTCCAGAGCATTTTCGCAAGTCATTGCCAGGGGTCAGATCAATGGGGTCATTTCTAGTCCCCCCCCCCCCCCCCTCCTCCCCCTGAGGACTCCGAGGCGGGTCTTGGTTGTGTCATCATTAAAAAAATATATATATTGTAGTACGTAAGGTGTTTGTAGTTGTTGTTGTTGCTGTTCCCCAGGCTGTCTGGCCGAACAGCCCCAAGGTCCTGAGCAAGCCCAAGGCCATAAACGAGCGGCCCCACAAAACCCTCCTTGCTTACCACTAATAAAGCCCGGGTGACCGAAGCCACTCCAAGGCAGGGAGCTGAGGAGGGTGCGGAAACGCCCGGGAAACCCAAGCCCCACCCAAGGCCCTGTGCCCCTCAGCAATTACGAAGGGAAAGTTGAGGGGCAAAGGAAATATGTGACGCTTTGGCTCCCAATCTGCCAACCTCTAGGTTGGCAGTAGGGAGGTCAATCCAGTATAGTGTATTGATAGGAGGAGAAGGTGTTTTGGAGGGCAGGCTGGGGTTACCCTCAATATTGATGAGGCACACAAAGGATCAGCAAGGGAGGCCATGTGGTGAAACAGGAGTCCAGCTGTCCTTATCAACCACCTACCACTTCCCAGGAGTACCGCTCTGTTCGGCTGGTGCCTCCAGGCTCCTCCTAGCACAATTGTTTGTTTTGATTTGGTAACCTTGCTTTTGTCAACAACTGTACAGTCACTCATAAAAATTCGTGGACCCCACCTATATCTAATCTCTAGGAACGAATATATGAATACAACTCTCAAAACATCAACTATAGAACAATGTACTGAATATTGTTCATTGAAAAGCAAGTGCCATCCAAAAAGCGTCCACGAATTGTTTAAAGTGACTGTACCTCCTTGTGGCGGTCTAATATTTCAGCTGTCTACGTCCTTTACAACTTATATATTTTCCGTCCTGCACTCTCGACCCCTTCATAGATTTCCCTTCACCCCATCCTTCTTAACACTAGATTAGCGGGCTAGCGGTTTATTTATATGTACCGCCCAGCGGGGTATTTTTAGCCAAAATAGGGCTGTTTACGTGATAATTTTCATGCCTAAATAAGACCCAGAGCGTAAAACAAGTATCTATCGCTGAAAGTGCATAAACAGAGCTTTCCAATGACACCATAACGATCCTTTTATGATGGCTAGTTTTCTTGCAACAACTGCGCAACGCGAGTGCAAAAAGCATGTAATTCGGCACTTTCCCCATACAATTCCGTATATAGCGAGTGAGAGAGGGAGGGAGGAGGTGGGATTCGTGTCAGTAGGTTCGCCGTGGTGGTCTGGAGCAGTCATACGCTCGCTACTCTCCTGCCACCACTTGTCTCTCTCTTTCAGCAACATTACGTGCTGAAATTGCCACACGACCTATGTCGAGCGCCGCCAGATAGTCCAGATTTATTATACTTGACTTATGTTGCGCGCCGCTAATTAAGGGTTAAGGGGAGATTTTCACTCATGAGTTTTTTTTTCTGGACCCCCATCTCCCTCATGTTTCTACCTATTAGTTTTTTAGATTTTAAGACGTTCGTCCCATCAGTATTTGTGATTTCAAGACTTCTTCGCCCCATTTCGGTCAATTTTAAGACCTTTCGTGCCATTTATGCGATTTTTTCCTTGCGAGCGATAACGAGCATGTAATTTAAGAGCCGGCCTTCAACCAGGACATTTTTCTACCGAAAAAATTTACACATTATTTTTATAAGCGTGATGGAGGTCTAGGGAACAAAGTAAACACCTCCCCTTAAACCCCAAAGACCGTATTTCCCGTGTGTGTCACCAGTCTAAACCAATCACATCACGTACGGCACATTTCACACTTTACGCTTTAATGATTTGTACTCCTCACTAAATTACGGTATGCAAATTTTAGGCAGTTTCTATCTTTTGTTTTGGGGCTGGAGTATTTTTTAGATAGTGCAAAGTCTTGTGCACATAGATCCAAATTTCGTTGATCGCTAGCTTGACAAAATACGATCACTATAAAGGGGTTATAATGACTGCAGGAATTAAAATGTAAAACTTGCAAACTAAACAAACCAAAATTGGGACAAGGACAATATAAAGTCAAATTAAATTATCAAAATCGCTATGTGGAAACAACGCTTACTAAAATTAAAATTATTAAATAAAAGAACACAATCCACCACATAGGGTGTACATTACTACATGAGCAAGTTAATCTGTTTCCCAAGCAAACTAATCGTACATATAACAACGCACTATCGTCACGTTAAAGGAAGTAGTCAAGTTTGGGAAGTCCGGGACGTTCTGGCAAATTTTACTAAACTCTGCATGAATAAAGAAACTAAATGTTAAATGTCAAAATATTATTTAAAATCAAATTTGCAACATGACAAGACATTAACAATAGTACAAAATACAAATATTGATAAGATATCTATACTATTACAAAATAATATATAAAATACAGTACAGCACTCACTAACGATAGTGCTATCGGGTAGGTACCTGTAAGCATAGCATGCCTCAAGTGACCCCTATCAATAACTACCCTACAAATAACCTACATTTATAGCACAAATAAACTAAGAAAATCGCAAAAGTAAGCAATTGATACTATCGACAATGAATACATATAATATAAAGACAAATAATTGCAAAATATGAAGTAACAACAGATTTAAACAAAGAGTACTCTTTTAACAAGAACAATCAATTTAAAAAATCATCAATATTAATATTAATAATAGAAAAAGAAAAAGATAAACAATAAATACAGACAAAAAACAATAAATACAGACAAAAAGTAAGCAGAGGCTATACAAGAAACTTCAAGTTAAAAATGCTTGATTAAAATTATTGATGTCAAATTTTAGAATACAGTCACAATAATTGACCCTAGAAAGATTACATTTATGGAACAATTTACTTGCCTCAAAACCTCTGTCCACTAAGAGTCTGTATAGTAACCTAGCTCTAGCCCAAAAGTCATCTACTTTAGTGCAGATTTTACAAAATCTTATTAATTGGGAATAAAAACAATTATAAGTTATTTTACTATCGATATTACTACTAGGGAAAGGAAAGTTTATTACGTTAAAATTAAAATCATCAACTTTGTGATATACTTTAAGTATGCACTGTTCATTAACAATCTCTATATTTATATCAAGACAATTTTCAACTTTATACTTTACGTTACATTGTGTGAGGGGAATAGAATTAGGGTAAATAAGTTTAGCAACTTGATTAAAATTTAATAAATTGCAAACAAGAATATCATCAATATATCTACTATTATTACTTAACAGTTTAGCAAGTGCTAATTTTTCTGGGATTTTATTTTTCTTGCTACTGTCAACTAAGTCTTGTATATATTTAAATTCTAAAGCAAGCAAGAATAAGTCTGCAATTAAAGGGCTAGCATTTCCACCCATAGGAATTCCTAATATTTGTTTGAAAATGTACGGCCCGAATCTAACATAAGTATTGAAAAGGAGGAATTTAAGGGCATCTTTAAGTTTAGTTCTATCAAAATATACAGAACTAGTGGGAGTAGAGCTAAGTGATGCATTATTAAAATATGTATAAACATTTATGAAATAATTACCATTCCTAACGAACCTGTCAAAGTGCAAATCTATAATAAAGCAAAGCTCTGAATATACTAAATCTAAAGGCAAATTGGTATACAAAGTTGAAAATGTCAGAAGTGTGTGTCACAGGGATCGGTTCTTGGATCCATTCTTTTCCCGAGAATTTCTGCAATCATAGGGTTTATTATACAACAATTACAAATAAAACATTTCTCGTAAGTATTATCGTACGTTTTCAGTACCGGTGCTGTCCTTCTAACTTTACTCTGGCTACTATTAGACGATTTAATTCGGTTTAAAAAGAGCCTCCAGCAGAATACAGGCTTCGAACTATCTCAGATTAACCATTTTGTACCTACCACAGGTCCTTTATAAATTGCACAAAATCGTCTAAATATAGCTACAATATTGTATGGTAAAAAAGACGTCGCCGGTACAGAAGGGGTTGAATTAACTCTCGGACTTCAGGCCCTTTAAATACTCCCGCCAAGCCCGAACCCAGGTAAAATATCGAATTCTCTGGATTTTGCCGCGCTTTTTTATACACGAAAAAATGGCCTAACCTATCTTATATATATATATATCCAGCGGCAGTTTTCGTCGTTGTCTTGCTTTTGGTGAAAACTAGAAGTCTCTAGACCAAGTGGTTCAGTTTTTATAATAAAACTATTTAGGTCAGTAAGCAGGACGAAAGGTGAGAATTCATTGCTTACCCCCGAATTTCGTCATTTACCGATACTCATATCTCTGCAAATAAGTGGCCTAACCAAGTTTTTATGAATACCAGAGATAGATATGGTCGTTGCCGTGCGATGGGTGAAGACTAGAACACTCTACATTGTGTAGTTATTGTGTGATGTGAGAAATAAGACGGCGAGTGAGGCGGGAGTTCCGACCTTCGTCCGAATGCAGCGCCGCCTTTCTGCCGACCGCGGCTATGGTCTGTTTATATTCGTTCAACAATTTATAATTGATTATTGATTATTTATTATTTATTATGTATTATGTAATAATATTGATTATATTGATAATTGATTATTGATTACTGATATATTTCACCATTGTAACCATTCCTAAGTCACTGCAGTTGTCTGCTTTCATGCATGGTTTGGGACTAAGGAAAATCAATACAAACTTGCGTAAGGCTTGCCTACAAGCACGAGCCAGCTGACTGGCTGGCTGCATGTTTTTGTTGTTGTTGGTTATACGGATGACCCGGCAAGACAACAAAACTTTCTCTAGTGTGGTTCTAATAGGTTTTAAGCATTAGATTAACCCGTAGGTGCCTTAGAGCCCATCCGGGTCTCATAGTGGCAATAGCTAATGGCCTCCTGAGCACCCATCCGAGTGTGGAGGGTTAATGTATTACTCTTGGGTATATATCCCAATTAGTTATCAAAAGGGTTGAACTAACTTTTGACTCCGGGTGTACATTGATCGTTATGACTCACTCGAGGATAGGCAGGTCAGAAAAGGACAAATAATGGAAAATTATGAATAGCGGGTGCATGTGTTTGTGCAAATTTACGATTGTGGGGGTGGAGGGTTCACGGGTGGGGTTGTTTATGCGTGTATATTTTCAAGTGTGTATGCATGTGTGTGTGCGTGTTTGTGTGTGTATTTGTGTGAGAGGGAGAGATAATATGCAAGCGAGAGTTTGCGTTCAGATTCATATATATATATATATATATATATATATATATATATATAGAGAGAGAGAGAGAGAGAGAGAGAGGGACAGAGAGAGAGAGAGAGGGAGAGAGAAGATACTGGTCTGGTCTGGTCTGGTCTGGTCTGGTGATTGTTCGGGGAGATCACCTTTTCAACGGCCCCCCCTATTTGTTATTGATATAGTTTTAGGTTATTTACTGATTTTTCAACTTCTTTTGCCTTTTTATCCACATTCTATGTATAGTTCTTTTTATATCTTCTCTGTTTTCTTCTTCTCTGAATAAAATATCAGCTATTTTATTATTTATGTACGGCCTATCAAATATTGTGCTGGTGTTTCTAATGTCTTGGTAATGTTCACAATACAGTACAAAATTATCAAGATTTTCAACTTCTTCACAGGCGATGCATTTAGTGTCTTTATTAACAAATCAATTCCGGTCGTTTAGTTTCAGTGTATTACTTCTACACCTGAAAAAGGTTATTGATGCTGGGGTATTATCATAACACCGCTATCCCTTATCTCACTTTTATTTTATTTATATAATTTAACACTGGATTTGGTTTCAAGTTCTTGTTTCCATCTTTCTGTGTCGATCTTGTTTACGATATCTTTTATTTTCTGTTTTGATAATATCTTTGTTTCTGCTTCACTCATATTGATTTCTTGATATACCGTCATGAGATATATTGCATGAATCTCGTGGGAAAGGCAAACAAGTGTATGAGACATGGGTAGTATAAAAGAGTGTCTATGTGTGTCTAAGTAGGCTATACATTTAATATAGGTCTATCTATCTATCTATCTATATATCTATGTTGGTGATGTCTGTGAGATCTTTGAAAGTAGTGCAGTCACGGAGTGTGAGGTGAGGTTGACTGGTCAGGTTACGGTTAATGTCAGCTCATTTAAGTATTTGGGCAGTGTAAAGATGGGAGTATGGAGGAATAAGTGCGTGGGAGGGTACAACAGTATTTGGGCAGTGTAAAGATGGGAGTATGGAGGAATAAGTGCGTGGGAGGGTACAACAGTATTTGGACAGTGTAAAGATGGGAGTATGGAGGAATAAGTGCATGGGAGGGTACAACAGTATTTGGGCAGTGTAAAGATGGGAGTATGGAGGAATAAGTGCGTGGGAGGGTACAACAGTATTTGGGCAGTGTAAAGATGGGAGTATGGAGGAATAAGTGCGTGGGAGGGTACAACAGTATTTGGGCAGTGTAAAGATGGGAGTATGGAGGAATAAATGCGTGGGAGGGTACAACAGTATTTGGGCAGTGTAAAGATGGGAGTATGGAGGAATAAGTGCATGGGAGGGTACAACAGAGGAAGAGGGTTGTAGGAACGCTGAAAGCAGTGACAAGCATTAGGGTGGTGAGCATGGAAGTAAAGAAGTCCTTGCATGGATAGTTTGGTAATCCCGACATTGACTTACGGGAATGAAGCATGGACGTTGTTGGAGAGACAGAGGGTGAGAGGGGTGGAAATTAGTTATATGAGAAGTGTGTGCGGAATTACATGGAGAGATAGACAGACAAATGAGGAAGTACGCCAGCATTGTTGTGTGGATGTGGATGTGCTGGAGAGTATGAAAAGGAACACGTTGAGGTGGTTTGGTCATGTGGAACGTATGGGGAGCGAGATAATGACAAAGAGAGTGTACGGAAATGAGGTGGAAGGAAAGAGAGAAAGAGGCAGGTCTAGAGTGAGATAGAAGGATGATGTTGAGAGATATATGTGCGAGCATGGAGTTGGGTGGAAGGAGGGGTACCAGCTGACAGAGGACAGACGTGCATGGATGCGACTAATTTGTGGCCACCCTTTCGGGGATCAAGAGGTCTGACATTAAATAGAACATATTTTGTATATTTATAAGTAACAGAACACACACATTATTATAATAATAATAATAATAATAATCGGTTTCTTTCGACCAGTATATGCAGTATATACTCCGAGATGTGAGTGTTCTGCAGTAAAATAGAATAGCTTGTAAACTCGGGAATATTCAGTGCAAGAAATATTGGCAGTCGTAATAATATCATTATTTTCAAGATTGTATTTGCAAACTATCATCATTTGTGTAGCTCGAATATTGATGTTAGTAACTGTATAAAACATAGAACATTAAAGTAATAAAAATTATCTCGTCGAGTGTTCTTCCTGGCACTGGAATTAAATAAAGGCTTTTAAAAATACAGAACGCTATGCATATTTATATCAAAAAGCACACCGCACGTCATATAATAATAATAAAAAACATAATTACATTAGCGACTATCACTCTTTTAACTTTGGGGGTTTGGGAAGTCACTTGGTTCAGGCAGCTTCGCTATGTGTCTCCAGCATACACAACACATAGATATTAACGGAATTGATCTAAGAGAGAGAGAGAGAGAGAGAGAGAGAGAGAGAAAGAGAGAGAGAGAGAGAGAGAGAGAGAGAGAGAGAGAGAGAGAGAAACAATAAAGACGGACATAATTATACAGTATTTTAAGTATCTGGGCAGTGTGTTGAGTAAAGATGGGACTATGGATGAAGAGGTGCGGGAGAGGGCACAACAGGGGAAGAGGGTTGTAGGAACACTAAAAGCAGTAACAAAAAATAGGGTGGTCAGTATGGAAGTGAAGAAGTCCTTGCATGACAGTGTGGTAATCCCGACACTGACTTACGGAAGCGAAGCATGGACGTTGGTTGAGAGACTCAGACCAAGAGTGAGAGCAGTGGAAATGAATTACCTAAGGAGTGCGTGCGGAGTTACATGGAGGGATAGACAGACTAATGAGGAAGTAAGAAGGAGGTGTGGTGTGGAGGTAGATGTGCTGGAAAGTGTGAAAAGGAACAACTTGAGATGGTTCGGCCATATGGAACGTATGGAAAGCGAGAGAATGACTAAGAGGGTGTACGAGAGCGAGGTGGAGGGACAGAGGGGGAGAGGTAGACCGAATATGAGGTGGAAGGATGGAGTGAGGAACTACATGAATGAAGGCGGTGCTGGTTGGGGGGAGGGGCGTCGACTGACTGGGGACAGAGGTGCATGGGGGCAGTTCGTTCGTGGCCACCCCTTCGGGGATCACGGCGTCAGGCAATAGATAGATAGATAGATAATTATACATTGCAAGATTCACTGGGGAATAAAAATGCGAGTGCTAAGGATATAAAATCAGAGCATGTCTGCGAGTGTGAGAGTGAGTATGTGTTCCTGAGAGAGAGAGAGAGAGAGAGAGAGGGGTGAAGGCGTGTCTTTTTTGTTTGGGGGGTTGGGGGGGGGGGGGGGGGGGGGGTGGAATAATATAGGAACACTCGGATACCACAGTATCTAGCCCAATCATAAGAATTCGTGGTCCCTCTATGTTTTTCTTTGTGCCATTATAACTATCTGGGTGAATTTTAGGACATAACTTGCTTTCCAATAAATAGTATAAATAGTTTTGTAGTTGATGTATAGACAAATTTATGCGTAACATTCGTTCCAGCGATATCCTTCCATAAATAGAAATAGGTGAAGTCCAGGAATATTTATGAGTAAGCTAGATAATATGACATGGTACATTAATTATAGGGAGGCCAAACATCCAGACCACTAACCTCTATATCTCAAACACGTCTAGAGTAATGGAGCCAATATGTTTACCATTTATGAAGGGTCAGCCAGGAAATAGTTGTGGAAATGTACAGCTCATATGCTCCAGCCCTTTATGAGCTATAGAGGTTAGGGGTCACGATTGCTGGCCTACCTATAATGAATGGACTATAGTGTACCATATGAACATGATTGGTCTTTGGAAGAGAGCTAGAACACATACTTAACCCCTTCTGTACCGGCGGCGTCCTTTTAATTCTATTCTAGCTATATTTATATTATTTTTTGCAGGTTAAGAAGGATCTGTGGTAGCTAAAAGGCTTGATGGAGATAGTCTGCAGCATTTTTATGGGTAGACGTCCTTCCTAAGCTAAATATAACCGTCTAATTCTTGTCATAGGATAATGAAAAGGACATCACCGGCACTGAATGGGTTAATCTTTTACAGTCAAAATATAACCCTTATTTATACTATTACTATCGAGTTTGTTCACGCTTAACCCTAGCTATTATTAACCCCTTCTGTACCGGCTACGTATTTTCAGTATTATTCTATCTATATTTCGATTATTGTGTGCAGTTTAAGAAGGATCTATGGTAGTAAAAAGGGTTAAAGGGGGGTCACCTGGTTTTTATCTTTCTTTCCTTTTCTCTCTTTCTCTGGCTTGTATCCATTCGGCCCCATTGAGCCAACTGTTTTAAAACGTGTATCCCCATCCAGGTGTCGATATCTTCCTGGCGAGCAATAGCGAGCCAGCATTGTATGGAGAAATCAGGTTTCGCCGAAGACATTTTCTATCGAAAAATGTACACATCTAGCTTGCTGTCAAAACATAAATATATATATGCTGGCTCGCTACAGCTCGCCAGGAAAATATTGACACCTGGATGGGGGTAAACGTCTTAAAAGAGTAGGCTGAATGGAGCCGAATGAATAGCCTACTAGCCAGAGAAAGAGAGAACAGTGGAGAACAAAATCAGGTCCCCCCCCCCCCGTAAATGAGATACTTCAAACCATGTTAATTGCCCCAGAGATCCTACCTAAACTGAATAAAATCGATTATTAGTAGCCACAATACATTTAAAAGACATCACCTGTACAGAAGGGGTTAAACAATGGTATGCAGATTAGGAAAGGTATATGGAAGTCATTTTTTGAGATGTTTTTTTATCTTTATAATTACCACAGATCCTTCCTAAATGTCATACAATGTTCTAATGATACCCAGAATATACTGTCAAAGTGCTGTCAAAATGCATATGGTCATTTTAAATGTTATGGACGGAGAAAAATATGATAAAGATGGAGAGAATTGGTGGAGAGAAGCGAAGAGAGGGAGAGAGAGGCTGGTATATTGCATATTGATGGAGATTGATGGAGGAAGAGAGAGAGAGAGAGAGAGAGAGAGAGAGAGAGAGAGAGAGAGAGAGAGAGAGAGAGAGAGAGAGGGGGAGAAATAATAAAACACCACCACCACCACCACACACGATATATATAATATATATATATATTATATATAGTATAAATCACAAATACACGTGAGCCACTCATTGTTTCTAAGCTCTCAGTGGGGTTCGAAAATATATTCGCCTAGTGGGTTTCCCTTCCTAACATAAGTAGGATAGAGGGTTGAGTGTGTTTTATACTGCCGTGGTGTAGTTGATTAAAGCGTTGGCTATCGTCCTGACGGTCGGCCGTTCGAAACCTACTGAGAGATTAGAAACACACACACATATATATATACGATATATATATATATATATATATATATATATATATAATAAAAAGGGCTAAGTGAGATGGTCCGAAGCCGATTAATTGCTTGGGGCCCTTAAACTGCACAAACTCGTGTAAATATTGCTAGAAACACATTTAGAACACGTCACCGATACAGAAGGTGTTAAAGGGGTCTAGTGGAGTATAAATATGGTTTGTACAATTACCAAGCTTTATTATTACAACGAAATATGAGTGAAACCTAACTATAGTCTGTTTCATTTCAACTGGCAATAAATCGCATCCCTTAGCAAATGATTTATCTAGATGCTTAGCGAAACAAATATGAAACAACTATGTCTTGGTGCCATAATTATGTCAAGATTTCATAATTAGCATCATGTTTCGCTACACAATCTTCATACTAGCGAAGTAAAAAAATATGAAAACATGCCACTTTACCGCCAGTTGAAATGAAACCGACTATACACCTGAACCATGACTTGTTTGGTCAACGTACAAATCAAGAACGCCATAAGCCAAAACCTTTTAAAAGCAACCCGAGAAAGCCGATGTTTTCCTCTCGCCTTAATGGAAGATCTCAAAAACTTTTCGGACCGTGGAACATTGGTGAAATTTTGGGGGTGGTTTGATTTTAACCCCTTCTGTACCGGTGGCGTCTTTTTCATTGGACTAATGCTGCATTTAGAAGATTTTATGAAGCTTAGGAAAGATATATATGTTAGCTTAAAGGTCTAATGGAGATATTATGTAGCCTTTTCATGGGTAGACGTCTTTCCTAAGCTGGATAATATGATCTGATACTTGCCAGATTGTAATGAAATTATGTCATCGGTACTGATTGGGATAATTACATAGAATAATATATTGCTGAAAGAGCAATGCCTATACAGTATATATTAGTCATGACATAATTTATCCCGTTATTCGATTTGTTTGGCTAAAGTTAGACGATTTAAGCAGTTTAAAGAAGACATATATATTCAGAGTTTTTATTGAGATCATATGTAGACCTTTTTGAGTCCTAGAGGTAGATTATAAGTGAAAGCAAATGGTGTAATGGTAACCAGAATAAGAGGAAAATAACGTCGTCGTACTGAAGGGGTTAATTGTCGGTGTGCCATCATTTATATATACTGTATATTGTAATACATTTATATTCGGGTATAACTTTTATATTAATGTTTATATCCCTCTAACAATGTGACCTGACTGCAAAGCTCATTCTACATATATGTATATTTTGAGTTTTAATACCGGTAATTGATCTCCGTGTGTGGGTGTTTTGTTTTTTATTATTTCCCCCACTTTTTCTATTTCCCTCCCGGATTCATCCCTCTCCCTCCCTCCCTCTCCATCCCTCCCTTCTCCTTCCTCTTCTCTCTCACTCCTCCCTCCCTCCTCGCTCCCTGTCCTTTATTCCCTCTATTTCTGTATCTCTCTTATTCTTCCTTCCTCTCTCTCCTTCCTCCCTCTTCCCTCCCTAAGATAGGAGTAGGGTAAAGGAATTCATAATCACCTTTGCCCTTTTGAGACACTGCAAATGTATTTGTGCTCAATAAAAAATCATATCAAATAAAATCTTCCCTCCCTCCTACCTCCTCCTTCCTTCCTCCCTCTCTCTCTCCCTCCCTCCCTCCCTCATACTCCCACACCTTAACCTACATTATTCATGATCGGCTTTTACCCCCTCAGGCGTAAAGAGAGTATAACACACGAGATCTTTTACCATCAATATTGGATGGCTAACATAGTGTAAGGTACATGTGTCAGTGTTATTATTATTATTATTATTATTATTACCCAAAATAATCAATCGTTAGTCTCGCTACTGATATCAATGCAAAACAAATACAATACAAAATATATCAATAATAAATAATATATATATGTATATATATATATATATATATATATATATATATATAAATATATATATATATATATTATATATATATATATATTATATAATATATATATATATATATATATATATATATATTATATATATATATATAATATATATATATATATATATACCGGTATATATATATATATATATATATATATATATATATATATATATATATATATATATATATATATACTGTATATATTGTGACGCACGTCAGCTCCCCAGCGACCACGAGGGGGTAGCGTGGCTCCCTATCCTCTTTGCCCCTCTCCCCAGGCAGTAGGTTATTGATTAAGTTCTAGTTTCTTCCAAGTGCATCATAGTGTCACAGGTAGTCCAGAAATACTCTTTATTTTCACCTGTGACAACGGGAAGTATTTTATATCGTTAGTAGAATGTAAGATGCATTGTGGAGGGAGAGAGAGAATAGCGCGAGCGTGGTGGTAATATGTGCGTGCGTAGGTATGTGTTGCCTCCCTCACTCGAGGTGTTTTCCCGCTCGTGGGCTTTCCTGCGCCATTGATTAGCTGGTGGATCCTGGCGCCTTCTGCAGCCCGCAGTGCGGCCTGGTGACGTAGTCGTCTGTGATTGGCGGCCGCGGTCCTGGGACGATGGTGTGGGCTCCTGTTCTTGTGTCTCCCTCAGAGCTCCTCTTAGTGCTGTACCGCTAACATCCCCTTGCAATCTATCAGCCCACCTCACCCCCCTATTGCGAACTTTCTCTACCACTGCTTACCTTCTTCTCTCTGTGTATCCTACTATTAATTAACTGCCCTTCCCCTTGACGTTGATTTCATATATCCGTCACTGTATTATACAGCGAGCTCTCAGAGATATTATATGTACGTAGTTAGGCATTTTGGATCAGAGGGTTATCCATTTTGGCTTGGGGAGGTTTGACATACTCATTGTGTTGCCCCAACCTTATTTTCTTGGGTGTCTGCCAGGTTAGTCGATGCTAGACTGGGGAGAGGCTATCATGTTGCAGTTTCCTATGAGCATAGACTTCGTTGAGCCTATGCAACTGTACCGGATACCTGCGGAGGCCTAGGTCATTTTCTTGTCTGTGTACCTTAGAGCCTAGCACTGTGTTGGCGTGAGGGCGTTTGCCTTGTCCACCCAGCACTGTGCTAGCTCGTTAGCTTTTGACTTAGGAGGGTCGCCCGGAGAGAACCAGGTAAAACGAGACCTGGATCTCTCAAGAGAGCACCCCGTCATTTAATGTAACTAGGCGCACAGACTTGAGAACGACACTAGGCTACCGAGCAGGTGGCTGGGCCCAGGCAAGGTTAAGAGATACAACAGGTTGGAGCATGGGGTCACTCAAACTCGTACCCGCTCGCGCATGACGTCACGAGGCAGGAAGGGTCGGAGGTCACTCGACTGTTTACCATTCATTCTCAAAGGAGCAGCCGAGCCAGCACTATCCTCCGTTTTCTTTTACTTCATACCGTGATGCTATAACTACTGCATAATGCCCTGTGAAAGTGCAGCTCTTCTATTTTAACTGAACAAAACGCCTTTATATTGTCAAGTTGTTGGATGCATTTTGGATGCATTATTTATATATATATATATATATATATATATGTATACTGTATATACATATATATATATATATATATATATATATATATATATATATATATGTATACTGTATAATTTATACTGTTACGAACTGGCACTCGGGTACACAAGGGCTCTCAATCAGGACTCGAATACGGCTCGCTGCCACAACGGAAACACACGATCCCAACCCCTGAGTACTGCCAGCCGAACAAAAAACACCAATACCCTCCAGAGTTCAATCTGCTATAACGGGGTATACAAGAACTCGGTACTAGTGTTCAACAACAGACTAATAAAGAGACAGGAATTATCTAGTCTGGTCAACAATCAAACAATGAAGTAAGAAACAACAACACAAAAGAATAGTGTTGGCCGAAGCTGAAGTAATCCACCCTTGACTATGAACTTAAGAAGTCCACCACCCTCTACTTCGGATCGGCACTATTACGTTACGTTAATTAATAGTCCTTACCCCGTACACCCCCAGCGCCGCGCCTGACGCGTCGGCGATGTATGTAACGCACAGCCCCAGAGACGCGCCTGGCGCGTCACCCTAATTGCGCCGACCGTAACCTCAGGTGTAGCCACTCAAGAGGGCTCAGATTTGTATGGGAACTGTGTACGTATCCCACGCAACCGTGCCGATGATTGAAAACTCTCAAAGTCCACGTGCGTGCGCGCGAGCGCGCAATAACCTGTTTTTTTGGGATAATTGCCTTCAATTTTTTACTCTTGTAAAATCCGTTTTCGGGGGGTCTGTAGGTGTAAGGCTTTTTTGAGCTTTCGTGGTTTTTCCTTCATTCCTAACCCATTCGCTATTGTTTCTGGAATAAAACCATTTTTTGAAAACCGGCTGGGTTCAGGTGCGCAAACATTACAAAACTAGCCGGGGCTCCACGGGTTAAGCATCGAGCGAGGAATCTTCTGAAAAAAGTTAGATGCTTCTCGGATGCTCGTAAGAAGTACATATTGGATTTTGATCAGTAATTCAATAAGCAAAAACACTGGCAATTAAATACTATTAAAGGCTTAAATTGGCATAAGAATAATTAAAAGAATATGCAATAGTAAATGGCAAACATTAAAAGGAAGTCCTCCGCAAATGCAACGGCAATAGTCTACTCGGATTGTGCTCGTGGGCCACTAATCACTAAAGTAGCCAAGCTTGCAACACATGAAATCAATAGTGCATAAACAATATCATACATAAGGAAAGCTTTAATACTATTCTGTATCTACTAATCGAGTAAAGTCTAGCTCGGGTACTGTACGCAAAAAGGTAGCAGTGACTGAGCAAAAACGGCTCGTAGCCTAGCGAAGTCCTCACGACTGTTTAAAGTATTACGTTAAAACTAACAAGTGCACTTTGAGAAATCCATATCCCTTGTATCTGGTTTTCTCCCGGCTCCTTGACAAAGTAAAAACAAACTGTTAATAAAATACAGGGTGGTTAGGCTCTTGCCCTCACGCACTGTAAATTATTAACTCAACACAGTCAGCCGCGAAGACAACCTAGGCTTCACTGAACCGAAACGAGTATGCAGGTTTATCGCTTAACCACTGCATCAAACAACAACTCGTAACACAGAAAAGCCTTACCCCAGTCTAGCATTACCTAGACTAGCA
This sequence comes from Paralithodes platypus, assembly GCA_032716605.1. NCBI lineage: Eukaryota > Metazoa > Arthropoda > Malacostraca > Decapoda > Lithodidae > Paralithodes > Paralithodes platypus. The sequence goes on from CM064534.1 coordinate 14,078,624, forward strand.
GAAAACAGGAATAATAATAATAACACACAGGGAAATGCATATACAAGTGCAACAAACATAAATCAATCCTATTCTAAGTCAACCCTTCCAAATAGGCTATCTAATAGGCAAGTATCTCGTGAGAACTCAAGCGATAATACGTTGGCTGACTAGCTCTGCACCAACGGGACCATGGAAGTTAAACAGGGCAGGGAAAAGAGGAAATAAGAATGTAAGGTAGTAGAGAAAGTTCCCATCAGTCAGAAGAATATAAATAGTTAGCAAGGGAAATGAGAAGTCGCTCTGCCTAATGAGTTCTGATGAAAAAATGGCTAGACTTCCCTTTTATACCCGGCCCTCTAGTGAGCCCAACGTGAACTACTAAGGACCGCCCACTGACAACCATTACGTAATTTCTCTCTCTCCTCTGGGATACACAAAGGCTCCTCCTAGCACTGAGGGAGGGAGGAGTGCTAGTGAGTTAGGCCTACCTCCTGCCTGTCAGTGGGTACCACTGACACCTAACTGTGGCTGTTTCTCTTCCCATCATTACAAATAAGTTTTACACACAATACTTATAACTAATGATATAAAATAGAACTCGTTGACTCAGATGAAAACAAAATACATATTCATAATACTTATAGTACAACGGCTCACACGAACTAACTTAGGAAGCTCTACATAGACTACAGCCAAAGTTCCTGCCCTGACGATCCTAGCGAGAGTGGGGCATGACTAGGCGTTCTGTACAGCATGCTCACACGTGGACATGCGTCACACCTCCCCCAAGATTTTACTCGCTCAACCCTGAGCTAAAATCTGACAAACACAGAACCCCATCAAGCCCCCCACACCCAGCGACCGCATGGCACTAAAACAAAGCTGAGTTTATCACCAAAACACATCTTATTATAAACAAACAAAAATTCACATTTTATAACTCCTCCCAACAATAGCAAAAAGACACAATATCATGCTCCCAGAGCGAGCTTACAGCAGCTCAGCCATTTGATAGTTCGTGGAATACTCAAACTCTATAGGCTACGACAAACTTATACGATTACCTATATCAAAAGAAAGAGTTTTTATATGATTTATATATTTTAATATGTTTTTCCCGGCTGCACTATAAGGGCAGCCTATTTTCCTCCACTCAAACCCACACACCTGTGATAGCCTACGACTGATCATCCACCCTTGATAAACAATCCGCGATCACATTGTCACATCCAGCAATATGAAGGATGTCCAGGTTATACTCCTGCAACATCAAAGACCACCTGGTCAGTCTCATATTGCGATTGTGAAATTGATTCAGGAATCTCAAAGGGTGATGATCAGTGTAGATAACCACGACTGGGCCATAGGCTGGAACATACACCTCAAAGTGCCTGAGCGACAGCACAATCGCCAGTAATTCCTTTTCTATTGTAGAATAGTTCTTTTGTGCAGCATTGAACTTCTTAGAAGAGAAACTTACTGGGTGTTCCACACCTTCATTGTCTGTCTGTAGCAAGACGGCACCAGCCCCTACACCTAGTCTAAAGAACAAACCATACGAAGAGCGTCTTAGAGAATTAAATCTATTTCCTTTAACCCAGCGCAGATTAAGAGGTGACTTAATTCAAGTGTTCAAAATCATCAAAGGCATCGACAATATGAACTGTAGTCTTTCACTATCGACCAATTTAATTACACGCGGGGAAACGGTTGCAAATTTATTGGTAAATCTTTTAACTCACACCAATCTAAGACAATCGAGTTGTCAACTTGTGGAATGGGCTTCCCCGAAACGTTATAGACTGCATCACCGTTGATTCATTTAAACTCCGCCTAGACAAATATCTCGCTTCAAACCCGCGACTGACTGCGTTTGTAAATGAATAACTTTATTTTATCCCCCCCTCAGTTACTAACCCATCTGTCCCCTACTAACTTCCTAATCCTGCCACGGACATTAGTTCCAGGGCAGTAATTGCCTTTCCAATGTTCCCTTACCCACTCTAAACCACTGTTTGGACACTTGATCCTCAGTGTTTTGGAGGACAAGCAACCTAGAAGGGTCACTAGATCTGTTGTTGATTGATTTCCTTTGTACTCCTTTGTACACCACTAGCATCTGTTGACAGCTGAAAAGGCCTGTTAAAGTCTGGGGCCCTGAGTATCGGGTGAGTACATAGCAAATGTTTCACCAAAGTGAAAGCCTTTTCACACTCAGGTGCCCACAAAAACTTTTTGTCTTTAGATAACAAATCTGTGAGAGGTGCCAACACCATTGAGTAACCTTTTATGAAGCGTCTGTAGTAGCCTATCATACCCAAGAATCTCATAATCTGCTTCTTGGTTGTTGGGTGCGGAAATTTATTGACAGCCTGTACCTTGTTCTGAGGAGGGCACACCTGTCCCCTTCCCACTACAAACCCAAAGTACTGCACAGTGGCTTTTACGAAGTCACACTTTGGCAAATTTACTACCAGACCTGCTTCACTAAGTTTCCGGAAGAAGGTCTCAAGGTGCTTACAATGGCTCTCAAAGTCGTCATCATAAATGATTACATCGTCCAAATATACGGTGCAATTCGGAATGTCCTTTACAATTTAATTCATCAGGTTCTGAAACGTTGCTGGTCCGTAAGGCATAACATTGCACCGGTAGGTACTCCCGTCCACAACAAAACCACATACCTCTTTAGCACGCTCGGACAAAGGTACTTGCCAGTAACTTTTTACTAAATCTACTTTAGACAAAAAACGAGCATTACCAATTTTGTCAACACTATCATCAACCCGAGGAAGAGGATATGGGTTAGTTGGAGTCAAACCGTTTAACCTACGGAAATCAATACAAAAGCGTACCTTGCCATCTGGCTTAGGCTGCAGTGTTATGGGGGAAGTCCACTTAACTGTGCCTTTCTCTATCAACCCTCTACCGAGCATATACTCCAACTCATCCCTCAGAGCTGGTAGTTTTATGGGGGGCACACGGTACGGGATTGACTTAAAGGGTAGATGGCCCCCCACGTCAACATCATGCATAGCCTGAGTAGTGAGGCCTGGGTGTTCAGCAAATACAGTGGGGTATGAACCGAACAACTGACGGATAGCATCAAACTGCGGCTCAGGCAAATGAGCTATAGCCTCGTCAGCCCTTAGGCTCGAGTTCCCCGCCCACTGATCCGCTGAAACATGTTGATCCCAGCTATCCTCCTCTGAAGCTTGACTGTCCCCCGCTCCTTCTCCACCACGGCTGCAACAAGCCAACACAGGGACAGTGAGAGGCTCAGAGGGGCGCCTCACATACTCTTTAATAAGGTTCACGTGACATAACTGGTTCTTTTTCCTCCTGTCTGGAGTGGCAAGGTAATCTAAGTCTGAAATTTTGTCCACAAATTTATAAGGTCCAGTGTACTTCGCAGAGAGGGGGTTACCAACCAAAGGCAACAAAACCCGTTGAGCCCCGGCTAGTTATAATATTTTGTTCACCCCAGTCCCAAGCCATTTTCACTTATTTTGTTTTGTTTGCTAAAATGGAAGACAAGGATGAGAAATGAAAAAAAAAAAAAAAAAATCACCTCCGACATTTTTTGTTTGGGGGGGGGGTGGCCGGTGGGGGTTGGGGGGGGGGGGGGGGGGGGAGCCTCAACAAAATTTGTTGAACCAAAATGGAAGAGAATGGTGAGAAATGAAGACAAAAATAAAAAAAAACTCATTTCGGTCATTTGGGGGGCGGGGGGGGGGGGGTTTCAATAGTTCGTCTCCCCCGCATGACCACCCGCCCGGGAGCACTAGGGTAAAAACTGAGTATGGCATTGTACGGCATACATCCTAAGGAGTATCTCACATAAATCTCAAGCCTCTAGCTCCCATACCACTCGAGTAATGAAGGTTCAAAGTGGCGGTGAACTAGGGGTGTAAACTATCCCCACTAAGCCCACCACCACCAGCCGCGCGGCTGTCTCGGCCCGCTCACACCTACTGGCCCGGCTCCCACACACACTACGGTACCTCCCCCTCCTATTCTCCCGCCATTTCCTACCTTACGAGCCACGTAAGTGTTTTTTATATGTCGGACGCACGTGATGCGTCGCTGGGAGTTGGTGATCAAAGACTGCCGACGCAACACGTGCGACGCTGGGTCTCACCGGGTTTTAATACCTCTTGTCCTACAGTGAACTTCCGGAGCCTCACTTTGTGATCATACCTGTTCTTCATCAAAGCTTGTGATTCTGTCAAATTTCTACCTGCCATCTCCAGACTCTTAAGCATGCGCTCACGGCTTTCAAGCACATACTTTAATAATGGACAAGGCTGCACAGTCCCCTCCCAAATTTCTTTCAGCATGTTAAGGGGGCCCCTGACACGGTGTCCAAAAATCAGCTCGTTTGGACTAAATCCCAGGCTCTCACCAGGTACCTCCCGAGCAGCAAACAGCACATAAGGCAATCCAAGATCCCAATCCATACCGTTGTCAGCACAATAACACCTGAGCATGCTTTTAAGTGTAGCATGCCACCGCTCAAGCACCCCTTGACTCTCAGGGTGATACGCTGACGATACTACTGCTCGTATCCCATGCTGTTGCATTGTTTGCTTGAACATGTTGGAGGTGAAACTAGATCCCTGATCAGACTGAATCTCCTCCGGGTACCCGTACCTTGAGAAGTACCACAACAAGTTACTGACTACCGTCTTAGCCATTCCATTTTTCATAGGATATGCATCGGGGTATCTAGTGGCAACATCCATTATGGTTAACAAAAATTTATTTCCAGCCTTAGTGGGAGGGAGTGGACCAACCATGTCAACAATAATTTTACTAAAGGGTGGCCCAATCACAGGAATAGGGTGTAACGGAGCCTTAGGAATAACTTGGTTCGGTTTCCCGACACGTTGACAAATATCACATGAGTTTATCCATGACTGCACATGAGACTCCCTCCCCGGCCACCAAAACAATTTCCCCAAAGCCGCCACCGTTTTCTTGGCACCCAAATGTCCTGATAATGGAGAATCATGAGCCAACCTAAGCAAACTTTCCCTGCAGCCCTCTGGCACGACCAGCTGGTCAACTGTACCTGATCCGCCCTCCCAGTTCCTTTTAGGATCTTGATATCGGTGGTATAAAATTCCATTAAAGAAAAAAAATCCCCTGCCTTTGCATCCCTATCTTCTTCTAACTCCACAGCCCCATCGGTACACTGCAAAACCTCTGGATCCTCTAATTGCAACTTTCGAATGTCTGTGGGAGCCAACATGTCTAACTGCTTGGTCAACAACTCATGCCCTCCCCCAACATCCAACTTAGACATCCGGTTTTCTCGCTGCAGGTAACAGTGCTGTCTCTGAGTCTCTGCCTCCTCCACTACTTTATCAACTGTGTTAGGCACTGGAGTTACAACAGACTCGGTCAAAGGTCCTGCTATTGGGTCTTTTGGGAGAGCCACTGGTTTTAAACTCTTCAAACTTTTCCCAGCCTTCCGCTTCTCCTTAATTCCCTTCCTCCGCTGTTCTGTGGCCTGGGAAATAGGCTGTGATACCTTAAATGCTTGGGAACGAGTTACCACACATGCCATCTGATGGCGTTGACAACTCACTACCCACTCTTGTTCCTCCCTACTCACGTCGGCCGGCCTCTCGGCAACGACTAAGGGTGGAACTTCTAAAGTAGGCACCGCAAAGTCGTTGCCGAGAAGAAGGTCGACGCCCTCCACTGGCAATTTCTCAACGGTCCCAACATCTAAGTCCTTAAGTTTGGGACATAGACATTCAGCATTTTCCAAAGGTAGATTATGATGTACCGTGCGCGCCGTCGCTCTAACGTAACGGGTATAATTCAAGTGCTTTAAGTCTTCCCCAGTAGTCGAGATGTTGCACGGAGATCTTGTTTGTAAATGTACATTGGCCGCCTTCGAGTGCTTGTTGTTCTCCAACCCTCCACGGGTCCCAGAGTTGGCAGCAGTACTCGAGGATTGGCATTATTAGAGATTTATATAATATTACCATTAATTTTTCTTCCCTTGTGGCAAATGTCCGTAGAATCCAACCTCTTTGATTGCGAGCAGAAGTGACTATGTCTTGGATGTGTTTGGTAAATGTTGCATCACTGCTTATTGTTATCCCTAGATCTTTAATATTGGCCACGGTATTGATACTGTTTCCATCATAGGATGAGTACACAGTATTTTCTTTTAGTTTGATATCAGGTCCATATCTAATGAGGTCAAATTTGCAGCTAATAATTAAAAGACATGTTATTATTTTCCGCCCAGTGGTACAGCACATTCAGATCCTGCTGGAGACTGGAGTGATGCTGCATCGTTCTCATTCTTCACTCTTCCAGACACCCATGTATCGTAGGCAGAAGATGAAACTCGAGGCATCTGAACCTCAGCATCTATATATACATAACATACATAACATTTTAAGACTGAGTGTTCCACACATACATGCAGTTTCAGTCTCTTGTCCTAATGGCGGCGTTCCAGGCAACCCTGTTACAGGTTGCTTCATTTGTCAAGTTCTTGGATTTGAGATCAGCACGTATAGTCCGATCCCAGGTCTTCCTCGGTCCACCCCTTTGTGCAGCTCCCTCCACAAACACAGACCTGCATTTCTTCACCCAATTGTGTTCATCCATTCTCTCCACATGTCCGTACCATCCAAGTCTACTTGTAACACATCACCTCACTAATACTCTTTATACCTAAACGTCTCCTCAGCTCAACATTTGTTATTCTATCCTGTAGCCTGGCCCCACACATCTATCTCACCATTCTCATCTCATTATGTTCCATTCTGTTGACATCCTCTACTTTAACGACCCATGTTTCTGAGGCATACGTCATTGCACTTCTAACACATGAGGCATACACCTTTCCCTTCAGGGGGAGAGGCATTCTTTTCATGGTCAGGATTGGCAGCAGTTCTCTGAACTTCCCCCAGCCACATCTAATTCTAGCAACAGTGGCAGCCTCGGCCCCACCACCGGCAGAGATGGTATCTCCTAGGTAACAAAACTTGTTCACCAGGTCCAATGACACAATTCCAAAATTTACATGTCGGATAAAAGTATTTGGAATAATATTGGTCCAAGAACAGAACCTTGGGGAACTCCACGCTTGATTCTGCTGACAGACAGCCACCAACTGTTACAGACTGGACTCTATCTCTGAGGAAGGTACTTATCCAACGTCCAACACGTCCACTGATCCCGAGTTTCTGAATCTTATGGAGGAGGACGTCATGGTCAACTTTATCTAAGGCCTTCTCGAAGTCAAGGTACACCACATCCAGGTTGGCTCCATCCTCCAGTGTTTGCAGGGTATAGTCATGGTGCTCAAGCAATTGAGACAAACAGGACCTCCCTCCTATGAAGCCATGTTGTCCACTGTTCATCTTCTTGTTGTTTTCTAAGAAAAACACTATTTGCTTACTAATAACTTTCTCAAATATCTTGATAATGTTAGAAGTCAGTGCAATCGGTCGGTAGTTCTTGGGTAGGGATCTTGGTCCTCACACACACACACACACACACACACACACACACACACACACACACACACACACACACACACACACACACACACACACACACACACACACACACACACACACACACACACACACACACACACACACACAATGTCGCCAATTCCCTATATCCTTCCTAAGCTTCATAAAATCGTCTAAATGTACCAGTTATAATGGTGTTTTTAAGCTGGGCTTATAGTTAGGCCTTATAATTAGGGTTAGTTGTGACAGGGATCTGCCTTGTGTAGGCCAATCGGCTTTCTGCAGACTCCCATTTTCTTATGTTCTTATGTTCTTATATAATACGTCGCTGGTACTGAATTGGTCAAGTGGAGATGGGTCGTTTTTCTGCACCCCCCCCCCCCCCCCTCCCCCAACTCCCACTTCTTCCTCATGTTTATCCCCATTAATTTTTAGATTTTAAGACGTTCGGCCCAATAGTTTGGTGATTTTAAGACCTTTCACCCCATTTCTTTATTAATATTAGTACTTTTCGTGTCATTTAGGTGTCGAATTTTTCCTGGCGAGCGATAGCGAGCCTGTAAATTTAGGAGGAATCGGACTTCGGCCGGGACATGTTTCTACCGAAACATGTAAAAAAAATTCTTGAAGGGGGGTCTATTGGGTGTTTTTTAAAGAGCAGTGGAGGTCTAGCGAGAAAACTAAACAAATACATAACTAAATCTATAAACTGACCGAAAACATTAACCCTATCCCCTAAAATGCTGACCTGAAAATGATCAAATCTGGCTTTTCCGAGGTTATGAGTGAGTCAGTAGCTTGGTCGACTCCCAAAAATACATTTATGAAATTGATTAGGCTTGGATTTTGTGAACATTAACTAAAAATATTCTTCACCAGAGAAACATGGTGGATAGTGTTTTTGCTTGTTCTATATGTTTTGTTTTCTTTATTATTATTATTATTATTATTATTATTATTATTATTATTATTATTATTATTATTATTATTAGTATTGTTATTATTATATTATTTATGTATCCATACAATACACCTAAACTAGCAAATGTACTATTATATATATGTAATGGTATGAACATTTGAGGTGAGGTTATTAGTTTACTCCCTAGACCTCCATCAAGTTATAACAAATATCCTCAAGACCCCACTTCCAGATAAATGGGTTTAATTTTTCGGTAAAATTCACAGGCTCGCTATTACTCGCCAGGAAAAAAATCCACATCTATATGGCACGAAAGGTCTTAACATTGAGAGGAATGGGGTGAAAGGTCTTAAAACCACCAAACTAATTGGGCGAACGTCTAAAAATGTAAAATCGAACGGGGCTAAGCAAAACAGTAAAGAAAAGTAAAGTAAAACAGTAAAGTAAATGTATTGCCATAATAGTAATTACATATACAGTGGTTACAATGTTCTATTAGTCTGGCCTAGTCTGCTGAGCCAATGCTCCTCAGCAGACACAAGAAATATTATAATTATGACAAAAAACATAAACACAGCAATACAAAATATAAATACCACTAAATGTAAGTATCTATAAACGCCAACACATTTTACAACATAGATTTAGTTTGCTTAACTCAGAGTATGTAGGATTACTCGATTCCAAATACCTTTATAAATTCAATACACCATGTAATAAGGAAAACAATAGTGAAATATGGAAAACAAGTATGCTCACAAAACTTAACATTTATCATACAGTATACTCACGATATCGTTCACGAAGAACGGGTGAAATTTGTAGAGCTACGACGCAAAGCCAAAAAGTTAATTAAGCAAAGTAAAAAGACCTTATAATTACATATTGCGAATCAAAGTAAAACAAACCCGAAAGAATTCTATAGTTATATCAGAAAGAAAAAAGTAGTTACTTCAACTATTGGACCGTTAGTCGATGAAAATGGAGAATACACCAAAGACGAAGTACAATTGAGTAATGCCCTCAATACCTTTTTTGCATCAGTTTTTACAACAGAAGACCTCAGTGATATCCCTACACCATCGCCGATTCAGATTGATAATTCAGATGTTCTAAGCAATATCACCGTTACAGAGAGAGAAGTATTGAATTGTTTAGATAAACTCAAGGTAAATAAAACGCCTGGACCTGATACAATCTCGCCTAGAGTTCTAAAGGAAGCTAAGGATGAGCTCTCCAAACCACTGACATTACTATTCAATAAATCCTTGCAGTCTGGAACTATGCCTGATCAGTGGAAGCTAGCCAACGTAACACCGATATTAAAAAAAGGCAGCAAATCCCTACCCAGTAACTATCGTCCAATTAGCTTAACCTCAGTTGTATGTAAAATGCTAGAAACGGTCATACGAGACAGACTCGTAAATCACTTAGAGGAAAATAACATACTTAAAGATACTCAACACGGCTTTCGTAAAAAACGTTCCTGTTTAACAAACCTCTTAGACTTCTTCCACAATATCCTCAACCTCTACGATGAGAGTAAAGCTGTAGATATTATATACCTTGATTTTCAAAAGGCCTTTGACAAAGTTCCCCACAAACGTTTACTGCTAAAACTAAAAGCGCATGGAATACAAGACGGTGTGTTGAAATGGATAGAAAATTGGCTCAGCGACAGAAAGCAAAGAGTAGTCATAAACGGTAAGGCATCTAAATGGACCAATGTAAGTAGCGGGGTACCCCAGGGATCGGAACTAGGTCCAATTCTCTTTCTAATTTACATCAACGACATAGATGAGGGTCTCACCGGTACAATCTCAAAATTTGCTGACGATACACAAATTGCAAATAGCGTACTCTCAAATGAACAAGTTGACGATATGCAACACAATCTAGATAAATTGTCATGTTGGGCCCAAATTTGGCAAATGAGTTTCAATGCGGATAAATGTAAAGTACTACATAATTATCGGATACCTAAATGAGAAAACAAACTATTCGATGAATGGCACTCAGCTTAAGAATGGAAACAGAGAAACCGATCTGGGAGTAACAATATCGAGTAACCTAAAACCGAGTCAACAATGTTCAGAAGTTGTTAAGAAGGCAAACAAAATAATTGTCTTTATAGGCAGGTCATTTGAGCATAAATCCAAAGAAGTTATCCTAACCCTTTACAATTCCTTAATCCGCCCTCTTCTGGAATACTGCGTTCAATCCTGGTGCCCTTATTACCAAAAAGATATAAACAAGCTAGAACGAGTTCAACGTAAAATGATACCTAGCCTAAAGAACAAACCATACGAAGAGCTTCTTAGAGAATTAAATATATTTCCTTTAACCCAGCGCAGATTAAGAGGTGACTTAATTCAAGTGTTCAAAATCATCAAAGGCATCGACAATATGGACTGTAGTAAGTACTTCACTATCGACCAATCTAATTACACGCAGGAAACGGTTGCAACATTATTGGTAAATCTTTTAATTCACACGAATCTAAGAATTTCTTCTTCAATCGAGTTGTCAACTTGTGGAATGGGCTTCCCCGAAACGTTATAGACTGCATCACCGTTGATTCATTTAAACTCCGCCTAGACAAATATTATCGCATCAAATCCGCGACTGACTGCGTTTGTAAATGAATAACTTTATTTTATTCCCCCCTCAGTTACTAACCCATCTGTCCCCTACTAACTTCCTAATCCTGCCACGGACATTAGTTCCAGGGCAGTAATTCCCTTTCCAATGTTCCCTCACCCACTCTAAACCACTGTTTGGACACTTGATCCTCAGTGTTTTGGAGGACAAGCAACCTAGAAGGGTCACTAGATCTGTTGTTGCTTGATTTCCTTTGTACTCCTTTGTACTCCTTTGTACTTTGTACTACAATTCTTTCTGTATAGAGCGTCGGGAAAAAATGAAAACGGTAAAGTGAACCAACACAGTGTTCGATTTTTTCTGAGATTGTTACCAGTGTTCTGTGAACTTCATAAAGTTATGCATGCTAAAGAACACCGGGTGTCTTAGTGCGTATCACAGAAAAAGAAAGCCCTGAAGTGAAAACTTATGTGGCCAACTGTACTTACGTGTGTATCTTTTTAGACTTTGAGCTTTAGTATGTGGAAGGGCTTTTATCTTCATGTTTGTGCCTTGGCCAGTCACCTATTGATGACATTACACAAGATGAAGGCAGACGGGCAATGATCAAAGTGGACTGGATGACAAAATAAAAATAAATAAATAATAATAATAAGACAAAAACATATATATTTATAATGGAAGCTATTTCAACCCATGCAGTACCGGAGACATTCTTTTAATTGTACTCTGGCAACTATTGGACGGTTTCATTCAGCTTAGGAAGGATGTCTACCCCTTAAAAGATTACAGACCATTTCAATTAATCGGTTTTAGTTACCTTATATCCTTCTTAAGCTTCATAAAATCTTCTAAGTGCAGCTGAAATAAACACAAAAAAGACGTCGCCGGTACTGTAAGGGTTAAATACAATAATAAGCAGAATTCTACTTTTATATACAGTATATAGTATGTATTCAGATGGCTTTGATATACAGTATATAGTATGTATTCAGATGGCTTTGATATACAGTATATAGTATGTATTCAGATGGCTTTGATATACAGTATATAGTATGTATTCAGATGGCTTTGATATACAGTATATAGTATGTATTCAGATGGCTTTGATATACAGTATATAGTATGTATTTAGATGGCTTTGATATACAGTATATAGTATGTATTCAGATGGCTTTGATATACAGTATATAGTATGTATTCAGATGGCTTTGATATACAGTATATAGTATGTATTCAGATGGCTTTGATATACAGTATATAGTATGTATTCAGATGGCTTTGATATACAGTATATAGTATGTATTCAGATGGCTTTGATATACAGTATATAGTATGTATTCAGATGGCTTTGATATACAGTATATAGTATGTATTCAGATGGCTTTGATATACAGTATATAGTATGTATTCAGATGGCTTTGATATACAGTATATAGTATGTATTCAGATGGCTTTGATATACAGTATATAGTATGTATTCAGATGGCTTTGCAATTTATGAATATTCATCAAATGCTTTGCCAATGCAATTTATCAAAGTATATATGAGGTAGGTGGATTTTATGCAGCTTAGGAAGTATCTGTGGGAATTATAAGGGTAAAGACTATCTATATTTACCTTCTGACTTCCATATACCCTTCCTAATCTGAAAACATTGTCTAATAATAGCCAGCACACAGAAACAATACGCAATCGAATCTTCAAAGGGTTAAGATTGTCTCCATGTATTCTGGCAGTATTATCATCGACTACATATTATTACTTACTCTTGAAGGCATACATATTACCACCACGCTCGCGCTATTCTCTCTCTCCCTCCACAATGCATCTTACATTCTACTAACGATATAAAATACTTCCCGTTGTCACAGACGAAAGTAAAGACCACCACGGGACTGTCTGTAACAACACGAACACTATGAAAGAAAGAACAACATTCTCTGATAACTGTAGCCCATTTCACTGCCTGGGGAGAGGGGAGAAGAGGATAGGGAGCCAACCGCTGCCCCTCGTGGTCGCTGGGGAGCTGACGTGCGTCACAGATGTCCCAGCCGAAGGTCAATTCCTAAAATAACAGATTCGCCACCTAAATAGCATAAAAGGTCCTAATATTAACAAATCAATGGGGTGAAATGTATTAAAATCGTCAAACTAATGGAACAAACGTCTTAAAACATAACAAATAATGGGGCTAAACACGAGGGAAAAGTGAGTCCCAAAAATTGCAATCATCCCACCTTAACAACTCGCTTTATCTCGTACCCGATTCAATGTATATTTTCTGTTTTTCGCAGCATTTATTTTGTTCCAAAGTTACTTATCTCTTACCAGATCCAATTTCCCCTTCGCCTCTCTTATATTCCAGCATAATACCCCTGAGGAGACCGTCGATAGGGATGGGGAGTCCATTATGTTTTTGTCAGTGAGCCATATTTTTCAATTAGGTAGGCCAGAAATCGTAAACGGTGATCTACGTGACTCAAAATGGGATCGGTCAAAGTTTATTGAGATAGTCTATATCCTTATATTTCCACAGATCCTTTCTAAACCGTCTAATGAAAGCCAGAATAAACTATCAAAAAACGTCATAATCTTCAAAAGGGTCAAGTGCGAGTGCTACCGTCCCCTACAAAGCAGGGTTTACGAAATGGCGGATCCTGCGACGCGATTGGCCGACATCTCCATCTCCCACGCACTACATTTATTCCCAACTCGATACACGGTAAATTCCTAGCTGGGTCGCCGGAGGAATTCTTGACCCAAACGAGGTAGTAAAGTTTTGGCGAGGACTGAAGGTGGCGGGGGAGGGGATGTTTGTCCTTGATGGTTGGTAACGACTTGGTGTTGGGGAATAGGTTATATTAGTAGAGAAAAAAAAAAAAATGTTACTAAGAGTGTTTATTGATATCGTATTTACCCCTATGAGTCCTCAAGATCAATTATAGCTAAAGCAAATCGCCTAATGGTTACCAGAATATGATGAGAAATACGTCATGGTGCTGAAGGGGTTAATACTGAAACTGATGATTAATAATTATTATTTACCATACGTTAGCAGTACCTAAAAATATTGCTTTGTCAAAATCTAGCATCTATATTATGATTAATTTGAAACTATTATAACGACAATTTATTAATGAATCATTTGTGCATCGGTGTAAATAATTCATAACAATTATTCGGGCGTCAAAGTTCAATTAAAATTGTTAATCGTTTATGACATCAGAAGTAGTTCCTGCTAAAAAGTCAATTCTGATTCAGTGTGGTGTATGTGTGTATGTGTGTGAGAGAGAGAGAGAGAGAGAGAGAGATATAGCGAGACGGGTGAACAAGAAAAGCATATAAAATAAACGTGCCTCAGAGCAGCGAAACGGAAAGGTTACTATACAAATTATGATGAGGGGATAATATAGGAGTGAATAATATAATACAAGCATAGGGAGGGTATAAGAAGTGTTAGAACCCAAAATGTCACTATGAAATTCTGATGAACATAGGAGACATTGTAAAGTTAATATATATATGCAACCATTTCCTTCTCACCACAACATTACTCATACAACCAACACACCCACACACACACACACACACATTACCCTCACACCTACACCCCATAACCATCGTCATAATCGTTTAGCAAAGCACCTGCCTCTAACGAGACTTCCTTGCACTTACCTTCCGCGAATGTTTGTTTACTACGATACACCGAGCGATAATCGCGATAATATGTTTGCAGAATTGGATGGCATAATATCCAGTAATAACACTATTTACCTAGGGCTGATTTATGGTCCGATGAAACTATCTCTAATACATATACTCTGTTTCTTTTCGACTGACGGTAATTTGCAAAGTTCCCATCAAGATTTCTCAGTTATTTTGAAGATTTTGTAGTTAAATATGGTGCTGATTATATAAACTTGGTCTTAATATGATGCAGAGATACAGTAGTTTCATGTTTCCATTTAAACATAGATAAATTAGCTGCTAAGGGATTCAATTTTCCGTCAGATGAAAATAAACAGAGTATAGTGAAGAATTTGTCTGTTTTGTGGTTTTGTTTTGTTTAATAAATGCTTAAGGATATACTGACCTCGGAGTAATTATATGATCCTTAGTCATTTTGACGGAACCCACTTCGCTTTTTTTCTCTTTCTCTCCCTCTATCTTTGGCTTGTATCTATTCGGCTCCATTCAGCCTACTGTTCTAAGACGTTTACCCCTATCTAGGTGTCAATATTTTCCTGGCGAGCGGTAGCGAGCCAGCATATATATATTTTTGTTTTGACAGTAAGCTAAATGTGTACATTTTTCGATAGAAATATGTCTCCGGCGAAGCCGGTTTTCTCTATACAATGCTGGCTCGCTATCGCTCGTCAGGAAGAAATCGACACCTGGATGGGGATAAACGTCTTAAAACAGTTGGCTGAATGTGGCCAAATGGATACAAGCCAGGGAAGGAGAGAAAGATATAAAAAAGCCGGTGACCCCCTTAATAAGTGAATCGGCATTCGTCTCTAATATTGTTGATTTATGTGTTTGTTTGTGATATCGGGAAAAGCTAAGATATAAATACGTAGTTTTCTTTAGTTGGTCATTGCAAATATTTAATCACAACACATAAACCACAACGACAACATTTAACTGTAATGATTGTAATGGTTTGAGTGTTTAAGATCTGTATATGTGTGGTAACCCAGGTTCGAATTCCGGGAGGATCACATGCTTCCATTAATTGCATTGGGACGTGTTTGGTGTTGGGAATGAAATAAATAAATTAGATTATTACAGCATTCACAGCATCATATCTTACTCTTCCCTTACCTTTTCTCCTTTATTAATTGTTGCTTTTTCTTCTTCCCCCCCCCCCCCCTCCCCCCCAACCGCCCTCTTTACCTCCGCCAAAACCAGACAGAGCCCAACAGTCTCGCAGCTAAATTTATGAGCCGCGAATAAGGTCAACAATATAGCTCTGACCGTGAACATTTAAAGCTTCATATTGTTTAGCTCTTTACCGCTTAACCTGAGAGAGAGAGAGAGAGAGAGAGAGAGAGAGAGATAATTACAGTTACACAGGGAGAGAGAGAGAGGTCATCTTGCTTTAATAAGTTCGCAAATTGCATTCCATACACACGTAATTTGCATATTGCTCTCAATTTGATACGAAGTTGCTCTCATGTGATTCAAGTATTTGTAATATATTTTGATCATGTCATACGGGTAGTTAAGGGGGATAGCCTAGTTGTTTGCTGATGTGATACGGGTAGTTAGGGGGATAGCCTAGTTGTTTGATCATGTAATACGGGTAGTTAAGGGGGATAGCCTAGTTGTTTGATCATGTGATACGGCTAGTTAAGGGGGATAGCCTAGTTGTTTGATCATGTGATACGGCTAGTTAAGGGGGATAGCCTAGTTGTTTGATCATGTCATACGGGTAGTTAAGGGGGATAGCCTAGTTGTTTGATCATGTGATACGGGTAGTTAAGGGGGATAGCCTAGTTGTTTGATCATGTCATACGGGTAGTTAAGGGGGATAGCCTAGTTGTTTGATCATGTCATACGGGTAGTTAAGGGGGATAGCCTAGTTGTTTGATCATGTCATACGGGTAGTTAAGGGGGATAGCCTAGTTGTTTGATCATGTCATACGGGTAGTTAAGGGGGATAGCCTAGTTGTTTGATCATGTGATACGACTAGTTAAGGGGGATAGCCTAGTTGTTTGATGATGTCATACGGCTAGTTAAGGGGGATAGCCTAGTTGTTTGATCATGTCATACGGCTAGTTAAGGGGGATAGCCTAGTTGTTTGATCATGTCATACGGGTAGTTAAGGGGGATAGCCTAGTTGTTTGATCATGTCATACGGGTAGTTAAGGGGGATAGCCTAGTTGTTTGATCATGTCATACGGGTAGTTAAGGGGGATAGCCTAGTTGGTTGATTATGTCATACGGGTAGATAAGGGGGATAGCCTAGTGTTGATCATGTTCATACGGGTAGTTAAGGGGGATAGCCTAGTTGTCTGTTCATGTCATCCGGGTAGTTAAGGGGGATAGCCTAGTTGTTTTGATCATATCATACGGTAAGATAAGGGGGATAGCCTAGTTGTTTGATCATGTCATACGGGTAGTTAAGGGGGATAGCCTAGTTGTTTGATCATGTCATACGGGTAGTTAAGGGGGATAGCCTAGTTGTTTGATCATGTCATACGGCTAGTTAAGGGGGATAGCCTAGTTGTTTGATCATGTCATACGGCTAGTTAAGGGGGATAGCCTAGTTGTTTGATCATGTCATACGGGTAGTTAAGGGGGATAGCCTAGTTGTTTGATCATGTCATACGGGTAGTTAAGGGGGATAGCCTAGTTGTTTGATCATGTCATACGGGTAGTTAAGGGGGATAGCCTAGTTGTTTGATCATGTCATACGGGTAGTTAAGGGGGATAGCCTAGTTGTTTGATCATGTCATACACGGTAGTTAAGGGGGATAGCCTAGTTGTTTGATCATGTCATACGGGTAGTTAAGGGGGATAGCCTAGTTGTTTGATCATGTCATACGGGTAGTTAAGGGGGATAGCCTAGTTGTTTGATCATGTCATACGGGTAGTTAAGGGGGATAGCCTAGTTGTTTGATCATGTCATACGGGTAGTTAAGGGGGATAGCCTAGTTGTTTGATCATGTCATACGGGTAGTTAAGGGGGATAGCCTAGTTGTTTGATCATGTCATACGGGTAGTTAAGGGGGATAGCCTAGTTGTTTGATCATGTCATACGGGTAGTTAAGGGGGATAGCCTAGTTGTTTGATCATGTCATACGGGTAGTTAAGGGGGATAGCCTAGTTGTTTGATCATGTCATACGGGTAGTTAAGGGGGATAGCCTAGTTGTTTGATCATGTCATACGGGTAGTTAAGGGGGATAGCCTAGTTGTTTGATCATGTCATACGGGTAGTTAAGGGGGATAGCCTAGTTGTTTGATCATGTCATACACGGTAGTTAAGGGGGATAGCCTAGTTGTTTGATCATGTCATACGGGTAGTTAAGGGGGATAGCCTAGTTGTTTGATCATGTCATACGGGTAGTTAAGGGGGATAGCCTAGTTGTTTGATCATGTCATACGGGTAGTTAAGGGGGATAGCCTAGTTGTTTGATCATGTCATACGGGTAGTTAAGGGGGATAGCCTAGTTGTTTGATCATGTCATACGGGTAGTTAAGGGGGATAGCCTAGTTGTTTGATCATGTCATACGGGTAGTTAAGGGGGATAGCCTAGTTGTTTGATCATGTCATACGGGTAGTTAAGGGGGATAGCCTAGTTGTTTGATCATGTCATAGTAGTTAAGGGGGATAGCCTAGTTGTTTGATCATGTCATACGGGTAGTTAAGGGGGATAGCCTAGTTGTTTGATCATGTCATACGGGTAGTTAAGGGGGATAGCCTAGTTGTTTGATCATGTCATACGGGTAGTTAAGGGGGATAGCCTAGTTGTTTGATCATGTCATACGGGTAGTTAAGGGGGATAGCCTAGTTGTTTGATCATGTCATACGGGTAGTTAAGGGGGATAGCCTAGTTGTTTGATCATGTCATACGCTAGTTAAGGGGGATAGCCTAGTTGTTTGATCATGTCATACGGGTAGTTAAGGGGGATAGCCTAGTTGTTTGATCATGTCATACGGGTAGTTAAGGGGGATAGCCTAGTTGTTTGATCATGTCATACGGGTAGTTAAGGGGGATAGCCTAGTTGTTTGATCATGTCATACG
This sequence comes from Paralithodes platypus, assembly GCA_032716605.1. Taxonomy (NCBI): domain Eukaryota; kingdom Metazoa; phylum Arthropoda; class Malacostraca; order Decapoda; family Lithodidae; genus Paralithodes; species Paralithodes platypus. The sequence goes on from CM064534.1 coordinate 14,097,397, forward strand.
GGTAGTTAAGGGGGATAGCCTAGTTGTTTGATCATGTCATACGGGTAGTTAAGGGGGATAGCCTAGTTGTTTGATCATGTCATACACGGTAGTTAAGGGGGATAGCCTAGTTGTTTGATCATGTCATACACGGTAGTTAAGGGGGATAGCCTAGTTGTTTGATCATGTCATACGGGTAGTTAAGGGGGATAGCCTAGTTGTTTGATCATGTCATACGGGTAGTTAAGGGGGATAGCCTAGTTGTTTGATCATGTCATACGGGTAGTTAAGGGGGATAGCCTAGTTGTTTGATCATGTCATACGGGTAGTTAAGGGGGATAGCCTAGTTGTTTGATCATGTCATACGGCTAGTTAAGGGGGATAGCCTAGTTGTTTGATCATGTCATACGGGTAGTTAAGGGGGATAGCCTAGTTGTTTGATCATGTCATACGGGTAGTTAAGGGGGATAGCCTAGTTGTTTGATCATGTCATACGGGTAGTTAAGGGGGATAGCCTAGTTGTTTGATCATGTCATACGGCTAGTTAAGGGGGATAGCCTAGTTGTTTGATCATGTCATACGGGTAGTTAAGGGGGATAGCCTAGTTGTTTGATCATGTCATACGGGTAGTTAAGGGGGATAGCCTAGTTGTTTGATCATGTCATACGGGTAGTTAAGGGGGATAGCCTAGTTGTTTGATCATGTCATACGGGTAGTTAAGGGGGATAGCCTAGTTGTTTGATCATGTCATACGGGTAGTTAAGGGGGATAGCCTAGTTGTTTGATCATGTCATACGGGTAGTTAAGGGGGATAGCCTAGTTGTTTGATCATGTCATACGGGTAGTTAAGGGGGATAGCCTAGTTGTTTGATCATGTCATACGGGTAGTTAAGGGGGATAGCCTAGTTGTTTGATCATGTCATACGGGTAGTTAAGGGGGATAGCCTAGTTGTTTGATCATGTCATACGGGTAGTTAAGGGGGATAGCCTAGTTGTTTGATCATGTCATACGGGTAGTTAAGGGGGATAGCCTAGTTGTTTGATCATGTCATACGGGTAGTTAAGGGGGATAGCCTAGTTGTTTGATCATGTCATACGGGTAGTTAAGGGGGATAGCCTAGTTGTTTGATCATGTCATACGGGTAGTTAAGGGGGATAGCCTAGTTGTTTGATCATGTCATACGGGTAGTTAAGGGGGATAGCCTAGTTGTTTGATCATGTCATACGGGTAGTTAAGGGGGATAGCCTAGTTGTTTGATCATGTCATACGGGTAGTTAAGGGGGATAGCCTAGTTGTTTGATCATGTCATACGGGTAGTTAAGGGGGATAGCCTAGTTGTTTGATCATGTCATACGGGTAGTTAAGGGGGATAGCCTAGTTGTTTGATCATGTCATACGGGTAGTTAAGGGGGATAGCCTAGTTGTTTGATCATGTCATACGGGTAGTTAAGGGGGATAGCCTAGTTGTTTGATCATGTCATACGGGTAGTTAAGGGGGATAGCCTAGTTGTTTGATCATGTCATACGGGTAGTTAAGGGGGATAGCCTAGTTGTTTGATCATGTCATACGGGTAGTTAAGGGGGATAGCCTAGTTGTTTGATCATGTCATACGGGTAGTTAAGGGGGATAGCCTAGTTGTTTGATCATGTCATACGGGTAGTTAAGGGGGATAGCCTAGTTGTTTGATCATGTCATACGGGTAGTTAAGGGGGATAGCCTAGTTGTTTGATCATGTCATACGGGTAGTTAAGGGGATAGCCTAGTTGTTTGATCATGTCATACGGCTAGTTAAGGGGGATAGCCTAGTTGTTTGATCATGTCATACGGCTAGTTAAGGGGGATAGCCTAGTTGTTTGATCATGTCATACGGGTAGTTAAGGGGGATAGCCTAGTTGTTTGATCATGTCATACGGGTAGTTAAGGGGGATAGCCTAGTTGTTTGATCATGTCATACGGGTAGTTAAGGGGGATAGCCTAGTTGTTTGATCATGTCATACGGGTAGTTAAGGGGGATAGCCTAGTTGTTTGATCATGTCATACGGGTAGTTAAGGGGGATAGCCTAGTTGTTTGATCATGTCATACGGGTAGTTAAGGGGGATAGCCTAGTTGTTTGATCATGTCATACGGGTAGTTAAGGGGGATAGCCTAGTTGTTTGATCATGTCATACGGGTAGTTAAGGGGGATAGCCTAGTTGTTTGATCATGTCATACACGGTAGTTAAGGGGGATAGCCTCGTTGTTTGATCATGTCGTACGGGTAGTTAAGGGGGATAGCCTAGTTGTTTGATCATGTCATACACGGTAGTTAAGGGGGATAGCCTAGTTGTTTGATCATGTCATACGGGTAGTTAAGGGGGATAGCCTAGTTGTTTGATCATGTCATACGGGTAGTTAAGGGGGATAGCCTAGTTGTTTGATCATGTCATACGGGTAGTTAAGGGGGATAGCCTAGTTGTTTGATCATGTCATACGGGTAGTTAAGGGGGATAGCCTAGTTGTTTGATCATGTCATACGGGTAGTTAAGGGGGATAGCCTAGTTGTTTGATCATGTCATACGGGTAGTTAAGGGGGATAGCCTAGTTGTTTGATCATGTCATACACGGTAGTTAAGGGGGATAGCCTAGTTGTTTGATCATGTCATACGGGTAGTTAAGGGGGATAGCCTAGTTGTTTGATCATGTCATACGGGTAGTTAAGGGGGATAGCCTAGTTGTTTGATCATGTCATACGGGTAGTTAAGGGGGATAGCCTAGTTGTTTGATCATGTCATACGGGTAGTTAAGGGGGATAGCCTAGTTGTTTGATCATGTCATACGGGTAGTTAAGGGGGATAGCCTAGTTGTTTGATCATGTCATACGGGTAGTTAAGGGGGATAGCCTAGTTGTTTGATCATGTCATACGGGTAGTTAAGGGGGATAGCCTAGTTGTTTGATCATGTCATACGGGTAGTTAAGGGGGATAGCCTAGTTGTTTGATCATGTCATACGGGTAGTTAAGGGGGATAGCCTAGTTGTTTGATCATGTCATACGGGTAGTTAAGGGGGATAGCCTAGTTGTTTGATCATGTCATACGGGTAGTTAAGGGGGATAGCCTAGTTGTTTGATCATGTCATACGGGTAGTTAAGGGGGATAGCCTAGTTGTTTGATCATGTCATACGGGTAGTTAAGGGGGATAGCCTAGTTGTTTGATCATGTCATACGGGTAGTTAAGGGGGATAGCCTAGTTGTTTGATCATGTCATACGGGTAGTTAACACCTTACGAGCGGCCTATGCGGTTTATTTATGTGTACCGCACAGCGGGGTGTTTTTAGCCAAAATAGGGCTGTTTACGTGATCATTTTCATGCCTAAATAAGACCCAGAACGTAAAACAAGTACCTATCCCTGAAAGGGCATAAACAGAGCTTTCGAATGACACCATAACGATCCTTGTATGATGGATAGTTTTCTTGCAATAACCGTGCAACGCGAGTGCAAAAAGCAGGTAATTCGGTACTTTCAGTACATAATTGAGTATGTAGCGAGTGAGAGAGGGAGGAGGGAGCTGAGATTTGTGTCAGTAGGTTCGCCGCGGTGGTCTGGAGCAGTCATACGCTCGCTAGTCTCCTGCCACCACTTGTCTCTCTCTCTCAGCCACATTACGTGCTGAAATTGCCACTCGAGTTATGTCGAGCGCCGCCACATAGTCCAGCTTTTTTTAACTCGACTTATGTTGCTCGCCGCTAATTAAGGGTTAAGGGGGATAGCCTAGTTGTTTGATCATGTCATACTGGTAGTTAAGGGGGATAGCCTAGTTGTTTGATCATGTCATACGGGTAGTTAAGGGGGATAGCCTAGTTGTTTGATCATGTCATACGGGTAGTTAAGGGGGATAGCCTAGTTGTTTGATCATGTCATACGGGTAGTTAAGGGGGATAGCCTAGTTGTTTGATCATGTCATACGGGTAGTTAAGGGGGATAGCCTAGTTGTTTGATCATGTCATACGGGTAGTTAAGGGGGATAGCCTAGTTGTTTGATCATGTCATACGGCTAGTTAAGGGGGATAGCCTAGTTGTTTGATCATGTCATACGGGTAGTTAAGGGGGATAGCCTAGTTGTTTGATCATGTCATACGGGTAGTTAAGGGGGATAGCCTAGTTGGTTGATTATGTCATACGGGTAGTTAAGGGGGATAGCCTAGTTGGTTGATCATGTCATACGGGTAGTTAAGGGGGATAGCCTAGTTGGTTGATTATGTCATACGGGTAGTTAAGGGGGATAGCCTAGTTGTTTGCTTATTTATGGATATTTTACTATTTCTCTAATTTCCTCCCTAAACCTCCATCAAGCGGCGACGTCTTATTAGTTTTATTCTGGCTACTATTTGACGACTTTATTCAGTTTAATAAGGGTCTCCTGCAATTAACAGGCTTCGAACTATCGCACTTAACCCTTTCTTAGACCACAGATCTTTCTTAAGCTACACACAATCGTCTAAATATAGCTATAATAACATTACACAGACGTCGCTGGTACAGAAAGGGTTAATGTCCAAGAGTGTTAACCTATTTACTTGGAACAGGGCATAGTTCCAAGTAAGTGGTGACTTATAGAGGTTAAGGGGAGATGGGTCGTTTACCTGGTCCCCCTTCTTTCTCATGTTTAACTCCATTAGTCTTCAGATATTAAAACGCTCGGCCCATTAGTTTGGCGATTTTAAGATTTTCGACCCAAGTCCTTGTCAATACTGAGACTTTTCGTGTCTTTCAAATGTTGATTTTTTCTATCGAGCGATAGCGAGCCAGTAATTTAAGACGAACCGGCCCTCGGCCGGGACAAGGTTGTGTCGAAAAATATAGAAATTTATCTTGAAGGAGGGTCATGGGGGAGTGTTTTTTAAGCTTGATGGAGATATAGAGAGAACAATATATATATAAGAAAATTATACACAAATGAGCAAAAAAATACACTACTCCCCCCATAATGTCTCAGACTTCTGGCCTATATACTTGGAACACGGTATAGTATCCGCCTTCCCTCCTAAGCTCTAAGCAATCTAAGCCTTCAATACTCCGGGAGTGTTTTACCATTGAAGAGTGGGGCGGAGAACACTGGGAGGCAGAGATTGCTTCCTTGTATCTGATGTATGGTGACTGTTATGTGAGAGAGAGAGAGAGAGAGAGAGAGAGAGAGAGAGAGAGAGAGAGAGAGAGAGAGGGGGGGGGGGAGTGTGTGTGTGTGTGTGATTGTGTATGGTGGTGGTTAGGAGAGAGAGAGAGGGGGGGGGGGGGTAGTGTGTGTGTGTGTGTGTGCTTGTGTATGGTGGTGGTTATGAGAGAGAGACAGGGGGGGGGGGGGGGGGGGAGTGTGTGTGTGTGGGCTTGTGTATGGTGGTGGTTATGAGAAAGAGAGAGAGGGGGGGAATGTGTGTGTGTGTGTGCTTGTGTATGGTGGTGGTTATGTGTGAGAGAGAAGGTGGGGGGGAGTGTGTGTGTGTGTGTGTGCTTGTGTATGGTGGTGGTTATGAGAAAGAGAGAGAGGGGGGGAGTGTGTGTGTGTGTGCTTGTGTATGGTGGTGGTTATGAGAGAGAGAGAGGGGGGGGTGTGCTTGTGTATGGTGGTGGTTATGTGAGAGAGGGGGGGGGGGGGAGTGTGTGTGTGTGTGTGTGTGTGTGCTTGTGTATGGTGGTGGTTATGAGAGAGAGAGGGGGGGGGGGTGTGCTTGTGTATGGTGGTGGTTATGAGAGAGAGGGGGGGAGTGTGTGTGTGTGTGTGCTTGTGTATGGTGGTGGTTATGAGAGAGAGAGAGGGGGGGTGCTTGTGTATGGTGGTGGTGGTTATGAGAGAGAGGGGGGGGAGTGTGTGTGTGTGTGTGTGTGTGTGCTTGTGTATGGAGGTGTTTGAGAGGGGGGGGGGGGGTGTTGCTTGTGTATGGTGGTGGTTATGAGAGAGAGAGGGGGGGGGGTGTGCTTGTGTATGGTGGTGGTTATGAGAGAGAGGGGTGGGGGGGGGAGTGTGTGTGTGTGTGTGTGTTGTGGTGCTTGTGTGCTTGTGTATGGTGGTGGTTATGAGAGAGAGAGGGGGGGGGGTGTTTGTGTATGGTGGTGGTTATGAGAGAGACGGGGGGGAGTGTGTGTGTGTGTGCTTGTGTATGGTGGTGGTTATGAGAGAGAGAGGGGGGGGGGTGTGCTTGTGTATGGTGGTGGTTATGAGAGAGAGGGGGGGGGAGTGTGTGTGTGTGTGTGTGTGTGCTTGTGTATGGTGGTGGTTATGAGAGAGAGAGAGGGGGGGGGGGTGTGCTTGTGTATCGTGGTGGTTATGAGAGAGAGGGGGGCGAGTGTGTGTGTGTGTGTGTGTGTGTGCTTGTGTATGGTGGTGGTTATGAGAGAGAGGATGGGGGAGTGTGTGTGTGTGTGTGTGCTTGTGTATGGTGGTGGTTATGAGAGAGAGAGAGGGGGGGGGAGTGTGTGTGTGTGTGTGTGCTTGTGTATGGTGTGGTGGTTATGAGAGAGAGAGAGAGGGGGGGGGGAGTGGGTGTGTGTGTGTGTGCTTGTGTATGGTGGTGGTTATGAGAGAGAGAGAGAGGGGGGGAGTGTGTGTGTGTGTGTGTGCTTGTGTATGGTGGTGGTTATGAGAGAGAGAGAGAGAGGGGGGGGGGGGGAGTGTGTGTGTGTGTGTGTGTGCTTGTGTATGGTGGTGGTTATGAGAGAGAGAGAGACAGAGACAGAATGTATAATTATTATACTCACGTCAGAAACATCAACGTACAAATAAAGTAGGTGTGCAGTTTTCGCATTACAAAAGAAAAAACATGCATACGCAACTCTGCGACCTAGAATTCTGCAAGTAGTATTGAATCTCTTAGGTATATATATATATAATATATATACAAGTTCAGCATGGTTTCTTATTGTATTTTCATCGTTCCCTCTTGTTCAGCTGTATCGTCCTTCGTCTTACCTTTGCAATACCACCTCTTTCTCTTTCTCAACCCCAATACCTCTTTCTCACACGAAGCTTCCACTATCATAAACCTGCTTTGCCTCATAACCACACGCCTTCGGTTTATCTCCTTTATTCTCTTCCTTTGTTTGCTTCCCTACTTCACTGTGTTCGCTGCCATTCTTCATTTTCAACCTGCCTGCCTTTCCAGTCCTGCTTCTTTCAAACCATCGACCAATATTTTTGTTTGTCTTTCCTTCTCTTGGTTTCGTCTCTTGCAATATTCGCTTTATTAATTTATTTATTTATATATGTATTTATTTTTGTATTTATTTGTTAATTTATATTAGCTTTTGTATTTATCTTAAGCTATATGTAGTAGACACCATAGACCACCATCGAATGGTGGTATATATCAAACCTACAAGTAACATTTTAGTATTTTTGTATCCATAGAAGATTACCGTAATTTTTTTAGATTATAGTATTTGAATTTATATTAATCAAGATTTTGTTAACCCTTTCACTGCAGCTGATGTAAATCTATGTCCTATGCAAAAAAGGGCACAGATACATTGATTTGATTACTATTCTATTGATTTTCATATACGAGGAGTACTTCATTATATCCAGCTTAGTTTCATACCATTCTATAATTATTGCAGTTATGCATAATCTTACCTCCCCTCCTAACTCCTAAGCCTACCAACCCTTGGTGTTCGTCGCAATTGTACCTTACAAGAAACATCTGATATATAAACACATTTATTACATTTTTAAAACTCATATTGGTGGCATGCATTATTTAAAAAAAAAAAAAAAAAAAAATGCATGGTACAGTCACTCATCAATTTTTTTGGACCCCTAAGTTTATCTTTGGATTACTTTTGGGTGGAACTTGCAATTCATAATTAGTATTTACATTTTTGAAGTTGATATTATCACAATTATATTTATTAATTCGTTTCCAGATATTACTTCCATAATTTGAAATAGGAGAGGTTCACGAATGTTCATGAGTGACTGTACAAGACAGTATAGTTTACTTATAAACAGATATGTGTTTACGTTTACCTGTGATGTAATTTTTAACTATTATATATATGTAAACTGGTATTTCAATATGTAATACTAGCAAAATTAAGTCCCAGTGTGGTCAACCACTTCTGTAGTGGTGACGTCCATATAATTTTATTCTAGCTATATTTAGACGATTTTGTGCAGTTTATGAAGTATCTGTGGTATCAAAAATGGTCAAGTGAGATTGTTCGAAGGCTCTCAATTGCTGAAGGTCCTATTTAAACTGAATTAAATTGTGCAATAGTATCCATAATTAAGTTAAAAAGACGTTGCCGGTACAGAAAGGAATAAGAACTGAAATGACGGGTCTGAAGACAAACCCTGCAGAGAACAGTTGCAGAATAGCCAGTCTGCAACTAAAAGACCCTAAGAAGACAGGATAACGAAAGGAGAGAAGAAGAAGAATACAAGTGCCATCCCTGTTTCCCCGTGCTTTAATCACCGCACAAATACAGGAGCGACCCCTGGTTCCCCGTGCTCTAAGACAACAGCCACCAGCCACAAGTATGGGAAATTCTCACAACCAATCCACGCCCAGCTCTCCACCCTCACAGCCAACACAGAGCAGCATTTCCGAAGAAATGTTAATGCAAATAAAACATCAACGGCCCGAAGTCTACAGATATAAATGAGTGTAGACAGGAGGACAAATTATGAAAAACCAGGAGATATCATAACCCTCTACGAAGAATAACTCATAGGCGAGCTGAATAAAGTTTGTCTAGGAGTTTAGCTTATGAACGATTCCGTATAAATAAGATTGCTCCATTATTAGGCTAAGTAACTAGCCCCTAAGTAATAAATAAACTACCTATTATATATGTACCAATGTAAACAGCTATTATGTATGTCTACGATAAGTATTTACTCACAACTGCATCACAACCAATTTCCCCATATCCCTATGACTTTGAGCCTCTGTAAACGAGAGTCAAGAAGAAAGCCGAATATTACCTCTAAGAAATTGTAGAGGAGTATGCAAACCTCAACTGCGGTACTACCCTAAACCTGAACGAGCAGAGTAGCTAATCACAGTAGCGGCTTTGTACCAGCCTGCCCCTACCCTGCCCGGAGAGTGTACTTGCCTGAAGTATCCCCTGAAGCCCTGGTCGAGTGACGCCCTACACTCCTGAAATCTGGAACCTGAAGTCCTGCTCAAGTGACGCCCTACACCCCTGAAGTACTGCTCAACGGACCTACGATCTATATCGGCCAGACTCGTACTCTCTCTACCCTCCAATATTATCCCAAGTGTCCCTTGGTATCTTATTTTGTGTTATTGTTGTCGAGGAATAGGTTAAAATATGTGAATTGTGTTGTGATAATTTATTCTGATATCTGTGTCCAAGATCCTTAATTGCATACTGTGTTAATCCTTCTGAATCTTATATAAAGTCCTTGCTAGATCTGTGTCCAAGACCTAGCTCTCATATTTAATTCATTTCCTCTAGAACGTCCTACGCATACGTTATATAATTGTGGTAATTAATTCACGTCGCCACGCACTCACAGATTTCCATAATATATGTATTCTGTTATGTATGTTGCAAGTTGAGGTCGAAGTGTATTTCGTGTTATAATTCCCCTTCTTAATTCATCACTGATTACATGAAACCTACGCTCATTTTCATAATTAATTTACCTCAGTCTCCTCGTTGATAAGTGTTGTTATTCTATAAACATACTTACTTCCCGAGTTCCCCAATTAATATTCCATTAATTAACCGCCATTGTAATTGTTTTATGAATTAGTATTTACGTTCATTTGATTACTGATGTATGTAATTCTGATTCTTCATGCCTAGGAATTCTAGCATTGCATAGTTTATATTACTTAATTATTCATCATATATCATACACCCCGTATTACGGTGTATATTTCTTAAGACTCTGTTAACTCGTTCAGACATCTTGGTAATACTGTTTTGAGTATTTCCTTATCACAACTTCGTCGTGTGCGTTACCATTTTAACATAATTAATGTTGTATTAATTATAATTTTACGCTATCAATTTATAAACGTTTCCAGAGCACTCATTGTCTAAGTTTATTTAGTCAATTATAATCTGTTCTTAAATACAATTAGTAGATATTATTCTATAGTTGATTCATAATTGTATGCTAAATTTACATCTGAATTCCTCGACTCGTTTCGTTATTATTACATACGATTTTTTGAAGTGAATATAAGATTCCCATCATAAATTACATAATTTACGTTTCGCTGAGAATAAATTGTGCAAATAATTAAATAATATACTGCAACCAATTCCATAAGAATATAATTGAAACTAAATTTCCACCCCCGCAGTACAAATATATGACCTGACCCCCCTAGTTAATAAGGTCACCTTAGTAAACGTGACTACCTGGCTAGCGCGCCCCCACCTACCGTGTGACTCACCCACCATACCTGTTTTTTTATTTTTTTATTTTTTTTTTATTTTGAGACAATGAACGGAGGAAGGAAAAACACAGATAAAACAAAAAGGTCCATGTGCCTAAAGGCATCCTCCATTCATAAAATGTTTGCAACAACTGGATTTAAACTTTTGTAGATTGTAAGTTTGTGGAAAGCAACTCGAGGGAAGTGAATTCCAAAGAGTAGTAGTTCTAGGGATAAATTAATTTTGATAAGCAGAAGTTCTGCATTGTGGAGGAGAAAGTGAAAATTCATGGGCGATCTCAGCTGCCCTAGTTCTACGGGGAAGGATGTGGAGAGGCGGCACAATTGAAGCAAGTTCCTCGGAACAATTGCTGTGAAAATATCTGTAGAATAATGCAAGGGATACAACGTTTCTTCGTATGGATAATGTAGGAAGGTCCTGTGTGATTGCAGGGTTATTGATTAATCTAATAGTTTTATTTTGAATTTTGTCCAACTGCCTCAATGCAACCACTCCACTTCCACTCCACAGAGGTGAACAGTAATCCATCTGAGAACGCACATGACTTTTATATATTACGGCCAACTGCTCGTCAGTGAAGAATTATCGAACTCTGTACAGGAGTCCCAGTTTTTTAGAGGCATTCTTAGCAATGCTTCTAACATAATGTGTCCAGCTCAAGTTAGTAGTTAATGTTACACCGAGAATGTCAATACTAGGGGAAGTGGGAATATATACATCATTAAAAAATATATGGGAGTCAGTGAGATTTTGTCGGTTAGAAAATTGAATGTACTTGGTTTTCTGTGCATTAAAGGAAACTAGATTCTTTTGTCCCCATTCATTAATTTTAGAAAGGTCCTGGTTCAGAGAAATTGCAGTGTTTATTTTTGAATTTATAAGATCGGGTTGGGTGAAAGAATTGGTAAATGTGAAGGAACTGTGGAGTGTTGAGTCATCTGCGTAGGAATGTATTGGATTATGAGCGGAAGATATGAGATCATTGATATGAATGAGGAACAGAGTTGGGGCCAAAACTGATCCATGGGAACACCAGCATTTATTGAGTGAAATTGAGAATAAAGGCCATCTACCATTACACATATTTTTCTGTTATGAAGATAAGAAGAAATTAGTGGAACTAATGATGCAAGGCCGTAGTGTGACATCTTCGACAATAAGGATTGATGCCAGACTCTATCAAATGCCTTTGATATATCTAGTGCTATTGTATGTGTTTCACCATGTTGGTCTGTATCTTGGTTGATTTGATGCATAAGAAGGCAAAGAATGTCTGCAGTTGATCGACATCGTCTAAAACCATATTGCCTATCACTGATTAATTTATTATTCTCAAGATGCTTAATTATGTGATTATTTAATATAATTTCAAAGACTTTACCAAGAGTGGAAGTTATAGCTATTGGTCTGTAGTTTGATGGATCTGAAGAGGCACTTTTTTTAGGAACTGGATGGATGTTTGCTTCTTTCCAGGGTACTGGGAAGCATGAGGTATGAGTACCCAGACTGAAACATTTTGCCAATACAGGAGCGAGCACCAAGGAGCAATTCTTAAGTACTATTGGAGGAATTTCATCTGGACCAGGAGCCTTATCTACCGAGAGATTCTGCAAAATAGTTTTGACATGTCTGGTGTGGATCTTAAGTGAGGGAATTTCAGGCGAAATCAAATTAAGTACAGGGACATCTTGATTTATTTCATCTAAGGTTGAGTTGGTGGAGAAAATATCCGCAAGAAGGTTAGCTTTACCTCGTGGGTCACTTACAAGATTGCCAGTCAGAGATTTTAATGGTGGAATGGATGAAGCAGTAGTGAAGTTGGATTTGAATGAGTTAAGAGTAGACCAAAATATTTTGTTATCATTTGGATTATTTAGAAGTTTATTTGGCTGCTTGTGGAGAAAGTATGATTTATTTAGGTTTAATACAGTTTTGGCATGATTTCTCATGTTTCTAAAGTAATTAAAAGGCTTCATGTGTTTTTGATCTTGTGTATGCATTGTACCCTCTCAACTCTCCCAGATTCTCGTGTATTGAGATTGTGTTCTAGTATCTTTCATTGTTGATTTATTCACGGAAGACACCCAACTCGCATTATTATTATTATTAAGGGTTGATTCTATAAGTCACGTGTTATGATTTAGTTGCATATTATTCACCTTGTTTATAACCACAGTTGAAGAAAAATTGCTCTCCATTCATGATCTACTATTTATATGTATTCTATACCTTGCCTGATAGTTCTAATAATTATCAAGGTAATTCTGCATCCTGAATTTCAGATATAAATAATCCTTGAATAAACTTGTGTATAATTGCTATGCGTGTTGTTACTGAGTTCTGTAGTACCTAGTTGAATATCTATTTGTGTGATTAAGAACGTGTTCGGTGTGACCCTGTTGAGCTTATTCACGGTCTATATGTCCAGATCTGGATTTTAGTAAAGACTATAATCACGAGCTGTCAATATTATAGCCCGACATAACAAGAACATATGTCCCCAACAGTTCATTGTGGTTCTTTCCATATTATTGTGGTGTCTCCCTCTGAACCCAGTGATCTGCGAGTGAGTTGCTGTCTTGATAGCGTAATGCATAAGTACGCGGAATTTAGATGTGAGTATCCTAGGTTCGAGTCCTTGGAGCGGCACATGTATTTGTTGATTTCAATAATTGAGTTTAGAGGTGAAGCTGGTTGGTGGAAAAAACATAATAATTAGGTACTTAATGAGAGTGGCAACTATTGTGGTTCAGTAGTATGTGGGTGTGTGAGAGAGAGTGTGTGTGTGTGAGAGAGCGCGTGTGTGCATATGAGTGAGAGAGATAGAGAGAGTGTGTGTGTGAGAGAGAGTGTTTGTGTATGAGTGAGAGGGAGAGAGAGTGTGTGAGAGTGAGAATGAGTGAGTGAGTGTTTTAATGGGGAGTAAAATGTTGCTTATCAGTCGTTCATTATAGTGATATTCAATTTCCACACCAGATGTCCCTTCAGGCGAATTAATTTGCAAGTGTTTATTGTTGCTGTGATTGTGCCTTTCTACAACAAAACATGGCCAAGCGTCGGTCGTTACCATGGCAACCAGACACTGTGACGTAGCTCTTTGTTGATCAATTATCTTGCCTCATATTCAGCTTCCATTTTTATAGCATTTCATCACATTTTTTTGCCACAATATAATAATTTGATTGCAATGACCCCTCCAGCTTTTCCTGTATATTTAATTATATTTGCGAGTGTTCTGATGAAATATGCTGAGCTTGTTCTCCAGTTTATTTAATGCCATTGATTTCAAAACAAAACACAGGGTTTAGTCAGACAACAATGAATAGCGTAATAAATCGGTTGGATATTAGTACTATGTTTCATTCTAATTATATATAATTTATGTGAATTACCTTACTGCATGTTAATACTTGATAACACTGCAACATTTCATGGTTATCAGTATAAATAGCTCATTTTATATAATATATGAAAACTATCTTTATAACGACTTTTAAGGCACAGTGTCTGGTTGACCACAACATCCCTTGAATTTGGCTCTCTGTCACTCTTTTGGTTCTGGGGGAGACATTCGTTACAGGCAACCTGCCTTTTATTTCCTGCTTACACTTAGAAAACAAGACGTTCTTGTCACAGGAGCGCATATTCGGTCAGTGTTCGACGAAAATTATCGGAAAGGCGTTTTATTTACATGAAACGAAGCACTTCTTTATTATAAAGTGGTAAACTTATGGACAAAATTCGCCTAGAAATGCTGCAAAGTGCCATATACAGTCCAGTTATTTAAAAATCGCCTAGATAAATATATCGTCATTAATATCAGACTGACTGCATTTGTGCCCGAGAAATGTGACCATAACAATTTGGCTGTGGCTATTTATCACAAGTAGCCTAGTAAGGACCATTAATTCTGTTGTTGCTTGTCTTACTTTTGTAACACCTCCCCGTCCTTCTCCTACACCACTACCTCCCCTTCTCCTCCATCACAACCTTCATCACCACCATCCCCTCCCTCTCCACCACCCCCTCCTACTCCACCACCACTACCTCATCCTTCTCCACCACCCCCTCCTTCACCACCACCTCCCCTTCTCCATCAAAACCTTCTTCACCACCATCCCCTCCCTCTCCACCACCCCCTCATACTCCACCACCACTACCTCCTCCTACTCCACCACCACTACTTCCTCGTTCTCCACCACCCTCTCCTTTACCACCACCTCCCCTTCTCCACCACAGCCTTCTTCCCCACCATCCCCTCCTACTCCACCACCACCACCTCCTCCTTCTCCACCACTATCACCTCCCCTTCTCCATTACAGCCTTCTTCACCACCATCCCCTCCAACTCCCCCACCACTACCTCCTCCTTCTCCACCACCACCTCCTTCACCACCAACTCCCCCTCCTACTCCTCCATCACTAAAACCCCCTCTTTCTCCACCACCACCTCATCCTCCACCACCACCACCACCACCTCCTCCTTCTCCACCACCACCCCCACCACCTGTGACGCTCCTGCATAGTAGCCACGTGCGGGCATGCGCGAGTGTCGGCTGCCCAGCCGTTTAGAAACCGGCTGGCGGCAGCCGGCTGGCCGGCTTTTCCTTAGTATATATCCTACGACAATGTAACTAATGTCTGGGATATTCTTATGTTGTTTCACAGCTTGAAGCTGCCCTTATTCTTAACCAACACATCTTAGTGTATTTTATTCTCGATAGTTGATTGTTTCATTATAATATATAAGATGTAAGTCTAGTGAGAGTGGGAGGAGACGAGCGGGAGAGAGACCGGTTGGGGGACGTTGCTTTGCGCGTGCGCGGAGAGACTAGCTTGGGACGAGCCTGATGTTGCCAATCTGATCGCAATGTTAGGCTTAGTTTCGACTCACGCAAGGGGTAGAGGATTTTGACCCGGCAACGGTGTTGAGTGTTGCCAAGCATGGGATGTATTTCGCATGCCTAGGGTGGGGTCCAGACAGATTCAAGACTCAGAGCTCACCTCACTGTCGTACCCTTCGGACCCCCTTGATATCTATCCCTCTCAACCCCACTTAGAAACTTTCTCTCTTACTTTGTATACCTTCTTTCCACTACTTCACCAATCTATTTAATTATCCCATCCCCTTGATAGACCTTATATCTATTATTGTATTAACGACGAGCTCTCAGATAACTAGTTAGGATTTTGGGCCTTATGCAGAGATGTAATTGTTAATGAGACCTAGGAAGCTTTTTTGTTGTCTCATATTTGGTGGTTTCATTCTTGCTAGTGTGTTCTTGTGGCAGGTGAGCAGGGGCTAGACCGGAGGGGAGGTTTTTTGCGATCCTTTAAGTAAAGTCTGCAGGTGCGAGTCCTGTGGACCTGCACAACTTTACTAGGATACCGGTGGGAGTCTGGGGGGTATTTTCTTGTCTGTGTGCCTGTGTGTCTAGTGTTGTGTTGTGTGAGGGCCCTTGCCTAGTCCACTCAGCACTGCGCTAGCACGTCTTGCGTTTGTTTTAGGGTCGCCAGGAGAGAGTCAGATACTTGGGATCTGAGTCTCTCAAGAGAGCACCCTTTCAATTAGAGTAATTTGGCGCACAGACTTGGGAACGTCCCTAGGCTAGAGCAGGTGGCTCAGCCCGGGTATCCGAAGCCTATATCCTTCCGGCTAGACCTCTGCCACCTGGCAGATTAACAGCTAGGGGTTTATTATTTCTGTATGCTTGTTATTGTGCCACAGTTTCACCGTTCTTGTGAGCATTGTGAGTCAGGGTGTGGCTTAGAGACTCTGTCCGAGCAGGCTTGCCTGACTAAGAGTGAGAAGCACACCTGTATGTGGTTATGTTGCGAGTTGCTGCCTTTATTTAATTATACCTATGCCATCATACACTGTAGGTCCTATCACTAGTATTTATTCCTGCTTATTAGTTAAGAGTTCTCTAAATCCGTAACTTACTTTCTTTGCTAAGCATCAGATCCTACAGTAGCCGCATGCAGTTTAGAAACCTGCATCTTGTCTACCTGTACGATGTTTTGAGGACTGTTTGCTTTCACCTTCTTTCACGCAGGGGTGATTAGTTGAATTAATTAACGTAGCGTTAAATGTACTTTCTTCTAGTTTGTTATTAAATTGTTTCTGCAATTTAATTCCGATATCTATCTTTTCCTTGAAGCTTTAAGTCAACTTAATTGTGTGATCTTTTGTATAGCCTGCTTGACTATCAGCAGTCTATAGTGCGTGCACCCTGTAACCGAGTCATAGGATACCTCGTTGTCCAGGCAGGACTCTTGACGGTTTAGGGTGGTTTGTTGCCTGGGTTTGTAGATAAGGGTTGGATCTAGCGTTTTCCGTTGTTGCTTGTTGCCGCATACCTAGTCCAATAGAAAGAGCCCAGTGTTTATATATCCCAGGACGTAACAAATGGCGACCTTGCATAGGATTTACTGAACAGAGGAATATAGTGGTCATTTGTTTTGAGATTCCTTATGATTAGAGGAATACAGTGGACTAGAGTTTTTTTTTTTGGAGCAACCAATATAACACATTAAAGACTTTAAATAACATTAGTATATACATACTTGCATAGGAGATAAGGCACATTCTATAACCGTGATAATTACTGCAGTACACAAACATGTCTAATATATCAGAACACAGTGATGGGTCAGGTCACGATACAGGCTCGGAGGGAGAAAGACCTGTGGAGTGGCTAGTCGATAGCAAGGAGGGTGCTAGAAGATTTTTAGAGGTGCCCCTTACCGCTGCCAGGGTGTTGAAGCTGAATAAGTATGGCTTAAAGTGTGTGGTAGGTCTTCAGGGTCACCAGGGTTTAAGTGGCATGAGGAAAGATCAGCTGAGGACTTTGATATTGGGTTTAGAAGGGAGAGACCTTGGTGGAGAGGCGACTGGGGGCCCCGGTCCCCAGCCCCCCCTCCACTCTACCCCCATATCAAACGTCAGGGTGCCTGAATTTAGTACATACCCCCAAGTTGATGGTCAATGGCAGCGTGGAATTCAATCACAGGGACCCTCCCCATTAAATGCATCTTCCCCTCCTCAAGGGTTGACTCCAGATTTGTTGTTTCGGCTTGAGATGGCCAAGGTTGAGGCTGCTAGAGCTCAGGTTGAGGCCGCCGAAAGACAGGTTAGTGTGCAGGCTGAGGTTGCTTGAGTTCAGGCTGAGGTTGCTAGAGCTCAGGTTGAGGCTACCGAAAGACAGGCTGAACTGCAGGCAGAGTCTACTAGGTATCGGGCTGACAGGGAGCAGGAGTGATCTCGAGTGGAGGTAACAGGGCGAAATATTGGGGGAGGTAACAGACATCGGGACCAATCATTGTCGCACCTGCTTAAACTAGTTCCTGTGTTCGATGAATCATGTGTGACTGAGTTTTTTATGCGATTTGAGAAGAAGTGTCAGGAACACCAGTGGCCTCAGGAAAAGTGGGCAGCATTAGTTTCATCAAGACTCCTAGGAAAGAGGCTAAAAGCGTATGATGCACTACCTTTAGAGTCCTGTGTAGTTTATGATGAGCTAAAGAAGGCTGTGCTACGGGCCTATGAGTTACAACCAGAAACTTACCGCTTGAAGTTTCGGGGTGTTACTAAGGGCAAGGATAGTACCTTCCTAGAACACGCCCGGGACTTGTCTGATGCACTACGACATTGGCTGCATTCTGAGAGGGCAGCTACTTTTGAGGAGTTGAGTGAGCTGGTTCTCTTGGAGCAGTTCTTTAAGTGCACAGGCGGGGACTTAACATTACATATAAAGGAAGAAAATCCTAGCACTCTCCAGGAGGCAGCAGAAATGGCTGACCGCCGACTGTCATTAATTCGAGGGTGCGAAGCAGCAGCTAGGAGTGAGTCGGGTGCAAAGGATCGTACCCCTCCCCCTCCCAAGAATTTTGATACACATAAAACTGAACATAAACCAAATACCGTCCCGTATAAGAAGTCTAATGGTACCTCCCATTCTCAAGGGAAACCAAAGAGTAAAGAGTGCTTTGCATGTCACAAGGAGGGTCACTTTGCAAATGCTTGTCCGAACAAGCCACCAAACAAGGTTGTGTCATTGGTCCGCAGCATAGGGGTGTCGCCTATATCTTCTGAGTTTGCCAAGGGTAGTTCGTCAGAGGTTGGGACACAGCCTGTGTTCAAGAGTCCGGAAGGCTCGAACCCTGTCCGCGACGTCTTTGGGGGTCATAGAGGGCATGGTTTTGTGAGGTGGGCTGGCGAAAGGCGAGGAGTTAAGCTATTGCGTGATACTCGGGCTTCTCAGACCTTGTTAAAGAACTTTACTGGTAGGCCGATTAACGCTGCTCGGGTGGTGGTAGTTCAGGGGATCAATGCTACGAAGTCCTACCCGCTGGTGCAGATGGAGCTGGAGGTGGGTGGTGTGGCGAAGGAACTGGATGTCGGAATTGTAGAGAACTTGCCTGTTGGGGGCGTCGACCTCCTCCTCGGCAACGACTTTGCGGTGCCTGCTTCTAACGTTTCACCCTTGGTCGTTGCCGAGAAGGTGGCCGACGTTAGTAGGGAGGAACAGGAGTTGGTTGAGAAGTGTAGCGTACAACCTATGGCGTGTGTTGTGACGCGTTCTCAGACATCCGGAGCCTTGCAGCCACCACCTCAGTCTATCAAGCCGCGGAGGAAAGGTCACAAGAAAACGGGAAGTGTTGGTCAATTGGAGAGTTTTGAGCCGGCAGTGTTTCTTGGTGACTCATTATTGGCACCTATGTTAGAGTCTGGAGAGGCCCCGGGGCCTGTCACCGCTAGTGCAGGTGCAGGGCAGGAAGAGACTCTGCGGCAGCATCGTTATGCACAGCGTGAGGAAAGGATGGCTCAGCGGGACATTGGAGGTGGAAACAAATTATTTAAGATGAACTTGGATAATCTTGCACCTGCTGATCTATGTTCCTTGCAGCTGGAAGATCCTGAAGTCAGGGCGTGTGGTAATGGTGCTGTCGAACTAAAGAGCTTGGAGGTAGCAGGTCGGAACCTTAAGAGTTCACAAGCTCAGATGAAGGACAGATACGACCAGAAGGTGAAGCTGAGGGAGTTTGAAGTAGATCAGGAAGTACTGATACTACTGCCTCTGGTGGGACACCCCTTGTCTGCCAAGTATTCTGGTAAGTATCGGGTTGTAAGGAAGGTTTCTGATCTCGACTATTTAGTAGCTACTCCTGATCGTAAGAAAAAGAACCAACTTTGCCATGTAAATCTGATTAAAGAGTATGTGAGGCGCCCCTCCGAGCCTCTCACTGTCCCGGTGTTGATCTGCAGCGATCGTGGTGGAGAAGGAGGAAGGGACAGTCAAGCTGCGGGGGAGGATAATTGGGACTGTCATGTTTCCGCGGATCAGTGGGCGGGGAATTCTAGACAAGTGGCTCACGAGTTGATGTTGCACCTGCCTGAGCAACAGCGTGTAGCTGTGCAGCACTTGTTTGATTCAAACCCAGCTGTTTTCGCGGAGCATCCTGGTCTCACTACTCAAGCGGTGCACGATTTCGATGTTGGGGACCACCCGCCCTTTAAATCAGTGCCTTACCGTGTTCCCCCTATTAATTTACCAGCACTTAGGGAAGAGCTGGATTATATGCTGAAATGTGGGCTGATTTCTGAGGGTGCAGTAAGGTGGACTTCCCCCGTCACACTGCAGCCCAAACCAGATGGCAAGGTGCGGTTTTGTATAGATTTCCGCAGGTTGAATGGTTTAACTCCCACAAATGCCTACCCTCTCCCTCGCGTGGACGACAGTGTGGATAAGATAGGAAAGGCCAAGTTCCTCACTAAGATAGACCTTGTTAAGGGTTATTGGCAAGTGCCCTTGTCTGAGCGAGCGCGAGAGGTGTGTGGGTTTGTGGTGGACGGTGCCACATAGCGTTGCCATGTTATGCCATACGGGCTGAAAAATGCCCCTGCAACGTTTCAGAAATTAATGAACGACATTGTAGCCGACATTCCCAACTGTACGGTGTACCTAGATGATGTCATAATATACGACGATGATTTTAACAGTCACTGTGCTCACATCGGACAGCTTTTTAATAAACTGAATGAAGCAGGTTTGGTGATAAACCTGGGTAAGTGCGATTTTGTCAAAGCCACAGTTTTGTACCTGGGGTTCGAGGTGGGGATGGGTCAGGTGTGCCCTCCACAGACAAAAATCAAAGCCATCGATCAGTTTCCCCAGCCTACGACTAAGAAACAAATCATGCGGTTTCTAGGTATGATAGGCTATTATCGTCGCTTCATCAAAGGCTATTCGACTGTACTTGCACCTTTAACCCGGGAGCTGCGGGTAGACTCTTAAGAGTTCCCCCGGCGCACTGCGGGTAGACTCTTAAGAGCAGAGACTTTGAACACGTACCAAAACCGCGCGTTTATAGCCAGGCGGCTGAAAATTGGTGTGGGTATTGTACTACATGTCAACTCTCGATACCACCCCGCCAAACGCTCGCCCCGCACTCGTGCAAGCACCACCGCGCCAGTAACCACGCACTAGTCATGGAGCCTACACGTCCCTCACGCTCGCTCCCTGATGACACAACCAGCCCTCCTTCTGGTGGTGTTAGCCGCCGTGGAAGGCAGAGGGTGGCTGCCAAAGACCCTAGCTACCAGTACGACACGCCCTACAGCTCAGAGGACGAATCACCAGCACCAAAAGCACGTAAAACACGTGCAAGCAGGGCAATGGCACAGAGGTCATTGGTCTTTCGGGACACTGCCACCACGACCCAGGCCACTGCACCAACCCCTACCCCCCCCCCTCCCCCCACTGCCCCCCCTGCCCCCCCTGCCACCGGTACCAGCGACGCAGGAGGCCGCCCTAGGGCTGCATTACCTGCGGGGGCAGGAAAAATTAAAGGCACGGGCGTAGGGAAGAGAACCCGTACGCCAGCCACAGTGCCCCTACCACCACCACCACCACCAGCCCCCCCTGGCCCAGCTGCCCCTGCTGCCCCTGCCGCCCCTGCCGCCCCTGCCGCCGCTGCTGCCCCCTGCCGCCCCTGCCGCCCCTAGCCCAAGGAACAGGGAAGGGAAGGGGAAAGGGAGAGGGAAAGCGACTGGGAAAGCGACTGCTGGCCCTGGTGTCCCTGCCGCCCCTGCCGCCCCTGCCGCCCCTGCTGCCCCTGCCGCCCCTGCCGCCCCTGCCCAAGGAACAGGGAGGGGAAGGGGAAAGGGAGAGGGAAAGCGACTGGGAAAGCGACTGCTGGCCCTGGTGTCCCTGCCGGCCCTGCTGCCCCTGCCGCCCCTGCCGCCCCTGCTGCCCCTGCCGCCCCTGCCGCCCCTGCCCAAGCAACAGAGAGAAGGGGGACAGGCACCACCATCATCTTGCCATCAAGGCCACGCACCACTGCTGCCCCTGCCGCCGCCGCCCCTGCCGCCGCCGCCGCCCCTGCCGCCGCCCCTGCCACCACCTCTGCCGCCGCCCCCCCCACCACCTCTGCTGCCCCTGTCCATAAGACTCCCGCACGTGCCAAAGTGACCCGGAAAAATCTTACACCATCTAAGTATGCCGCCCTGCTGTTTGATGGTGATTCGCAGGACATTGGCAGCCCGGGTTTCGACGACGACGCCCTAGCACGGGACCAAGGGTGGGGGGATTTGGGAGTGGACAGTGGAGTGAGTCCGACGTCGGTGACGAAAACGAGGAAGGGCATCGTCTGTCGAGTGAAGAGGAGGGTAATGATGATGAAGTGCTGTATCGCGACCATGGAAGCGATATTTCAGACGCAGAAGAAGACGCAGACTACATTCCGATCCCTGGCATGCCTTCGTTCGATTGGTTCTGACGGGGTCAATTTTGTACCTGACTTGCCCCAGTTCAATCCTGGGACGTCAGGAACAACTGACAACTGGCCCTGTGATGATCAAGCGAACGAAAGCGACTTCTTCCTCGCTTTTTTCGACATGGAGGTAATGACGTACATCGTTGCCCAAACAACGCCTACTACAGGTGGTTGTTTGGCAGATTGGACGTCCTTTTCTCCAAAAGCGAGAATACGAGGCTGGGTGGATACGACTGTGGCAGAATTTCTGACGTTCTTTGCCTTGTTGTTCCTCATGCCTCTGATCAAGAAGCATGTGTTGCAACACTACTGGAAGCACGACCCTCTCATCGCCACCCCAACTTTCATAAGTTCATGACTCGTGACAGATTTTTGTTGCTGCTAAGATTTATGCACTTTGCAGACAACGAAAATCCTAACAGGATTGACATGATATGGAAAGTTTCGGGATGTGTTCACCATGTTGTTGGAGAGGTATAGGAAATACTTTTACCCCTTCCTCATTTGGTGATTGATGATCGCTCGTGCTCTTCAAAGGACGTCTTGTTTTCAAGCAGAATATCCCGTTGAAGGGGCATAGGTTCGGAATCAAGCTCTTCGTGTTGTGCGACTGTGAAACTGGAATAGTGCTTGACATGATCGTGTATACAGGCACTGACATTGACATACCGAAAGCCGCTGCCAATGACCCCATGGGCATGTCAGGTGCCATCGTCAGGAAAATGTTGGCACCTTACCTGTGCAAAGGCCACATCATCTACACTGACAACTGGTATACTTCTCCTGCTCTCTGCCAGTTTCTTTATGACAACCAAACGGGGTCATGTGGGACTGTCAGAAAGACAAGAAAGTTTATGCCAAAGTTCACAGGTGATGTCATTCCTCTCACAGATGCCTCCTCCAGTGACACACCTTCAGAAGACGACCTGGCCAAGGAACACCGCGAGAGGCATGTGCGAAGAAGGCGACGAAAGGGGCAGAAATACAAGCATCTCGAGAAGTGTGGGAACTGATAGCCCTGAAGTGGAAGGATAAGCGAGACGTCCACCTGCTTTCCACCGTCCACACAGGTGCCCAGTGGATTCTGGCAAAATCACTACCGAACCAGGAAGACAATCTACAAGCCCGACATGGTAGTGGACTACACCAAAAACATGCGCCTGGTGGACAAGTCTGACTGTCAGCTGTCAGGTGTTGAGTGTCTGAGGAAGACTGTGAAGTGGTATCACAAGCTCTTCCTCCACCTAGTTGACATAACGATGCTGAACGCCTACAACTTGTGGTTGGTGAAGAAGGATATGGCCCCAAACCGAAGCTGAAATTCCGGGAGTTCGTGTACAATGTCTCCTACCAACTCCTGGAGAAGTATGGCACCACCACTCACAGACGTACGGCATGGCGTGGGGATCACGTTCCTGACCGCATCCCAGCTGGGTGTCGAAAGACCACTACACAACCAACACCGGGCTGATTGGCACGCGGCACGGGCAGGTGCAGTGCAACCGTCTGCAGCTCCAGTGTGAGGAAACCCCATGTGACCAAAAGAGTCACCTCAATGTGCGCCGAGTGCAAGTTGCACTCTGCCTGGGTGACTGCTTCAGGGACTACCACACCTTCAAGAACTACTGAGTGTCGGCCCCTGCCCTGCCCTGCCCTGCCCTGGACTCTCCCCCTGCCCTGCCCTGGACTTGTCCCCTGCCCTGCCCTGCCCTGCCCTGGACTCGCGCCCTACCTTACCTGACCTGACCTAATTGATCACGCTACCTCATAAGTAACATATATATTATATATGTATAAGTTTCCAAAGATGTCCCTGTGATATAGCTTTTACATTATATAATTGTATGTTTCATTATTTAGTTTATAAGTTTCAAAGATTTACATGTAATATGCCTTATTTTTTTAGTATATCAATATATATGTTTGTTATTAGCCTAAGTATGTGTATATAATTATTTTCTTACCTCAAATGAATTGTACAAAAATAAATATGTTTCAATAAATCATGTCAAACCTACTAATGATAATAAAATAAAACATAAAAAAAGAAAAAAAAGAAAACAAGGTGCTGTCATTGTATTCTTACAATATGATATATTCTATGAATATTTCATATTGTTTGAATACAATGGCATGATCTTGTAAAAAAAAAAATTTATAAAATTTTTCTAGACAATATAAAACCTTCCCCATAACCCCCTCCTGGATTCGATCCCACTACCCTACGACACTTTGAGTTTTCCAGTCCGCGACCTTACCAACCATGCCACAGGAGCTCATACCAAATATCACTCAAAACTTCGTGTGTACAATCGAAATGACAATATACAAAAAAAAATGAATTATCCCACCAATTTACGTTTGTAAATTGATGGGATTATCAATTATATCATGCCAAGGTTTATAATAGTTTGTCTCTGTCAAGAATTAGTAATTATATAACTTTATTCTGTCAAAAATTGCCCAAACACTCAGCAAAATTGCCCCTCTCAGTGTGACTCCACTCATTTTCACCCGGTCAGGCGGTCACGAGGTGACCCTTGCCGCTCCTTGATTCTCCAGCTACAGCAGCTCTGTCTGGGAACAAAATTGGTATAAATACAATAATGGATAAAATACTCTTCACAAATACATTTGTATTGTATAATATTGTAAATAAAAATGAATAATAACTGTGGGGGGGTCGAAATTTGCTCAACCAGCTTTCTTATGTCTCGCCTACGCGCGTATATATATACATAGTCATGACTGTCATACAAATAATTGCAGTAGGTCTCGAATATACATTTAGATTGCATATTACTTCGAAATAAATAATTAACGTTTCTCTGGTGGCAATCTCCCCTTTCGCAGGTGTAAGGAGACACCAGTCTATATTTAGCCCTCTATCACAACAGGCAATCTGCCTGTGTTGACTCAGCACCGTCGCTGGTGGTCTATAAATATAGTACTTTATTTACAGTCAATGGCCTACATGTTTCTGTGGTACTTCACATGTGTCTAAAATGCAATGTCTGCTTGCATAAAAATGCAATTCTGAAAGTCCATTTAGATGTACGACATACGCATGTCTCAGTTTCTCTCTCTCTCCTTCTCTCTCTCCTCTCTCTCTCTCTCTCTCTCTCCATTCCTGACTCAGTTTATTGTAGACCTGTTGATGGCAACGAACACCAGCCATCTGGTAGACATAAGGGTCAAAATACCAAACATCAATACGCCTGGGGCGCCTCCACAATTATCACTAAGCTGGTTATCTATCTAGAGATCTTGCCTGACTTCCATCTCTCCACTCCACGACTCACTCACTCACTGCACCCCTGCATGCCTCCCTCCCACCCACCCACCCACCCCCAACCCCCCCTTTCAGGCTTCCGTCTGCTAGAAAAACACATTCACAATTTGCGTAAATATCGCATCATTGGGCTATATGCGGTATATTCCTTGTTATATGGGACGCCTACATATTACACGTCTTTATTATAGCATGAGAGTGCTCTAAATACAAGATTGACGTGATATTTATGGCGTAACACACCCTCTCCCCCTTTCATTCCCACCACAACTCACTCACACCTTGGTTTCACGCATAGAAACTCATTGATAATGTGCGTAAATATCGCATGAATTGGTTATATGCGGTATATATTTTGATATATGCACGTATACATACGTACAAGTCTGTATTATAGCGTGACAGTGCTCTACGTACAAGATATACGTGATATGTATGGCGTAAACCACACTCTCAGCTCATCAATTGCCGCCAAACCTCCAACACATCTTCATTCCCGCCTAAATATTCTCTTATAATTCCCTTATATATTGCAATTTTTGGTCACTATGAGGCATATTCATTGTTATATGGGTGCCCTACACACGTATACATACTCTAAATAGCCTAAAAGGGCTCGAAAAAGGAGATATACGTGATAATACGCGGTAACCCACCCCCTCCTCCCTCTCCTTCTATCCCCTGCGCGCGTAAATATTCGGCAGGGAAATCTCGCCGCTCGATGACAATCTAGCCGCGCGGTGCCATTCGCTCCACATTTTTCAACTACGGACCGTTCCCCTACCCCCCCCAGACATTTTTTGGGGGGTCAAATATATATGGGCCGATGCACGCAAACATTCCCTACACGATGATGTACTTTTTATCGAAATTGGCAATAGGTCCCAAAATCATCATAGGTGCGCACAGTCTTACCCTGTAGAAAACCCCCTGTGCGCCGCGGAGAGGTTAACTGACTTATTATCTAAGGACAAGAAGTTCCGTTGGTCTCCTGAGTGTGCAGAGGCGTTTTCCTTGGTGAAACACCTGTTATGTACCCACCCCATACTCAGGGCCCCGGACTTCAGCAGACCTTTTCAGTTGGCGACTGATGCCAGTGGCGTAGGGGCTGGGGCTGTCTTGTTACAGACAGATGATGAAGGTATCGAACATCCAGTGAGTTTTTACAGTAAAAAATTCAATAGTGCACAAAGGAATTACTCTGTAATTGAAAAAGAACTCCTGGCGATAGTGCTGGCGCTCAGGCACTTCGATGTATATGTTCCGGCTTTGGGACCAGTCGTAGTGGTTTATACCGATCACCCTCTGAAATTCTTGAATCAGTTTCATAACCGGAATATGAGGCTGACCAGGTGGTCACTCATGCTTCAGGAGTATAATCTGGACATACGCCATATTGCCGGTTCTGATAACGTGATAGCGGATTGTCTATCAAGGGTGGATGATGTTGGTTAGACTGCTACAGGATTGAGGGTTAAGTGTGGAGGAAAATAGGCTGTCACTGTAGTTCAGCCGAAAAAAACAAATTAAAAAAGCAAAAAACCTTATAAAAACTCTTTATTTTTATAACGTGTAGAATTTTGTATAAGATGTTGTGGCAGTATCTAAGTTGAATGTTTTCGCTTATTGTCGCTAAGTTAGTTGAACTTGCTCGGTGGAGTGCAACAGTCTTTATTTATTTTATATATAGTGCCTTGTGTCGCAACAGTGTGTGGTACTATGAGAAGCTTTCTGTTAGATATGAAGAACTTAGTCAAGTGTCTTATATCTTGGGGGAGGTGTGACGCTCCTGCATAGTAGCCACGTGCGGGCATGCGCGAGTGTCGGCTGCCCAGCCGTTTAGAAACCGGCTGGCGGCAGCCGGCTGGCCGGCTTTTCCTTAGTATATATCCTACGACAATGTAACTAATGTCTGGGATATTCTTATGTTGTTTCACAGCTTGAAGCTGCCCTTATTCTTAACCAACACATCTTAGTATATTTTATTCTCGATAGTTGATTGTTTCATTATAATATATAAGATGTAAGTCTAGTGAGAGTGGGAGGAGACGAGCGGGAGAGAGAGACCGGTTGGGGGACGTTGCTTTGCACGTGCGCGGAGAGACTAGCTTGGGACGAGCCTGATGTTGCCAATCTGATCGCAATGTTAGGCTTAGTTTCGACTCACGCAAGGGGTAGAGGATTTTGACCTGGCAACGGTGTTGAGTGTTGCCAAGCATGGGATGTATTTCGCATGCCTAGGGTGGGGTCCAGATAGATTCAAGACTCAGAGCTCACCTCACTGTCGTACCCTTCGGACCCCCTTGATAGCTATCCCTCTCAACCTCACTTAGAAACTTTCTCTCTTACTTTGTATACCTTCTTTCCACTACTTCACCAATCTATTTAATTATCCCATCCCCTTGATAGACCTTATATCTATTATTGTATTAACGACGAGCTCTCAGATAACTAGTTAGGATTTTGGGCCTTATGCAGAGATGTAATTGTTAATGAGACCTAGGAAGCTTTTTTGTTGTCTCATATTTGGTGGTTTCATGCTTGCTAGTGTGTTCTTGTGGCAGGTGAGCAGGGGCTAGACCGGAGGGGAGGTTTTTTGCGATCCTTTAAGTAAAGTCTGCAGGTGCGAGTCCTGTGGACCTGCACAACTTTACTAGGATACCCGTGGGAGTCTGGGGGGTATTTTCTTGTCTGTGTGCCTGTGTTTCTAGTGTTGTGTTGTATGAGGGCCCTTGCCTAGTCCACTCAGCACTGTGCTAGCACGTCTTGCGTTTGTTTTAGGGTCGCCAGGAGAGAGTCAGATACTTGGGATCTGAGTCTCTCAAGAGAGCACCCTTTCAATTAGAGTAATTTGACGCACAGACTTGGGAACGTCCCTAGGCTAGAGTAGGTGGCTCAGCCCGGGTATCCGAAGCCTACGTGTATATCCTTCCGGCTAGACCTCTGCCACCTGGCAGATTAACAGCTAGGGGTTTATTATTTCTGTATGCTTGTTATTGTGCCACAGTTTTACCGTTCTTGTGAGCATTGTGAGTCAGGGTGTGGCTTAGAGACTCTGTCCGAGCAGGCTTGCCTGACTAAGAGTGAGAAGCACACCTGTATGTGGTTATGTTGCGAGTTGCTGCCTTTATTTAATTATACCTATGCCATCATGCACTGTAGGTCCTATCACTAGTATTTATTCCTGCTTATTAGTTAAGAGTTCTCTAAATCCGTAACTTACTTTCTTTGCTAAGCATCAGTTCCTACAGTAGCCGCATGCAGTTCAGAAACCTGCATCTTGTCTACCTGTACGATGTTTTGAGGACTGTTTGCTTTCACCTTCTTTCACGCAGGGGTGATTAGTTGTATTAATTAACGTAACGTTAAATGTACTTTCTTCTAGTTTGTTATTAAATTGTTTCTGCAATTTAATTCCGTTATCTATCTTTTCCTTGAAGCTTTAAGTCAACTTAATTGTGTGATCTTTTGTATAGCCTGCTTGATTATCAGCAGTCTATAGTGTGTGCACACTGTAACCGAGTCATAGGATACCTCGTTGTCCAGGCAGGACTCTTGACGGTTTAGGGTGGTTTGTTGCCTGGGTTTATAGATAAGGGTTGGATCTAGCGTTTTCCGTTGTTGCTTGTTGCCGCATACCTAGTCCAATAGAAAGAGCCCAGTGTTTATATATCCCAGATGGTAACACACCTCCTACTCCTCCTCCTCCACCACCACCACCACCATCACCACCACCACTTCTTCTTTAATAACAAACCATCAACTTTCTCCCGCCGCAATTAAGGGGAGATTTTTAATTAAGGATTTCTTTTCTGGACCCCCATCTCCCTCAGGTTTATCCTAATTAGTTTTAAGATTTTAAGGCGTTCACCCCAATAGTTTAGCAATTTTAAGACCTTGCACCCCATTTTAAAATATTTCGCGCCATTATGGTGTCGATTGTTTTAGCGAGCCTGTCAATTAGGAGGATTCGGTTTTCGGCCGGGACATTTTACTACCGAAAAATTTGCAAATTTATCTCGAAAGGGGGTATTTGGGGTATATGTATGCTTGATGGAGGTCTAGAGAGGAAACTAAACCAAAACAAAACACAATAAAAAGACCCGGCTATCATCTCCGTCTGGTAATTTTCCCCCTCTGATTGCGCCTGTTGTTGTGGAAACATGGATGACAATATTACCACATATTGAATCAGAGCTTTATTGATTGCTATCTAGTATTCGATAAGTGGATATAAAATCGTAGACATGTACTTAACCTTTAACTGTCCTGATGATGTAATGGTTAGAGTTTTTAAGATCTGTATGTGGTAACCCAGGTTTGAATCCCGGGAGGATCACATGCTTTCATTAATTTCATTGGGAGGTGTTTGGTGTTTGGTGTTGGGAGTGAAATTAATATATTTTATTAATACATCGCCCTGACCCACTTGTACTTTCATAATTAATATTCTCTCCTGAAATCCATTGCCTTATACTAGTCTCTGTTATAGTTATCCTTAACCCTTTGAAGATTATGACGTATTTTTGCATTTTTTCTGTTTATTATTAGAAGGTTTTATGCAATTTACAAATGATATGTGGGAAATATAAGCGTAAAGATTATCTCAAAACCCTCTGACTGCCATATACCTCTCGTAATATTAATAGAATCGTCAAATAATGGCCAGAAAACAGAACATAAAGGTTGAATTGGATCTTGAAATGGTTAATACAACAACACACAGTATTAAACTTTTCAAGATCCAATTCCGCATTTCTTTTCTGTTGTACGATTACATTCATATTATGTAGGGTATATAGCAGTCGGAGTGTTAAATGAGAGAGTCTTTACGTATACAGGTCCCACAAATCCTTCCTAAATTGTATACAATCGTCTAATATGAGCCAAAATAGGATTTGATTTTATCCCCATCATTATCAGCCTCATTGCTTACCTCGATGAAATGCAGACAAAGGGTACATGTAAGCTCAACCAGTAGACCATTTCAAACAAGATACCATTTCAACCAGTAGACCATTTCAACCAGTAGACCATTTCAACCACTCTCACACTCTCACACTTTTACATTCCTTTCATTCCCCTTTGCAGTAACTTTTCTTCTCAATATTGTTTCTTTCCAGTTGTTCCCAGAAGTAGTATAGTTGGTCTTTCAGTCTGGGTTTGTTCTAAGAATTAAGACAATTGGTTACAAGTTGTGGGAACCTGGAGTGTTGTTGTGTTGGTGTTGCTGTGTGTGTTGGTTAATGTGTGTGTGTTGGTCAGTGTGTGTGAGTGAGTGCGTGTGTGTGTACTTACTCTAGTTGTACTTACTTTGGCTTATTTAGCCAAAATGACATCATGGTGTGAACTTTGGGGCATGAAACTTAATGCTAGTAAAACACACTCCATTATCATCAGCAGATCTCGTACCTTGGATCCTCCCCATCCTTATCTACAAGTTTCTGGCGAGCAAATAGAGAATGTGGATACTCTGCGTTTGTTAGGAGTTACTCTTGATCCCAAACTTACTTTTGAAAAGCATATTCGTTCTTTCTCCTCTTCCATTTCCCCAAAAATTGGTCTGCTTCGCAAGGTTTATAAAATATTTGCTTGTGACGCCACAGTGATCAAGTCTTGTTATGCTTTTATTTTGCCACACTTCGAGTACTGCTCACCTGTCTGGTTGTCAACAGCTGACTGCCATCTCAAGTTGCTTGACAGGTCGCTAAATTCCATCAGTTCTATTCTACCTCATTTGTCTCTTGATCTGTGTCATCGACGTAAAGTTGGTGCCCTTAATCTTTTATTTAAAGTTTTTAAAACCCTCAGCATCCCTTACATGGGGTTCTGCCTGGGCCCTATGTCCGAGCTCGTGCAACTAGATTCACAAGCAATCTTAATGATCTTGCCATGAGCCGTGTTAATTTTTCTACTACACAGTTTTCACGGTGTTTTGTGCCGGCCATGGTTGACTTGTGGAATAAGTTGCCAAATGAGCTAGTCAATTCAGCTAATATCTCCATTTTTAAGTCTAGAGTTAATGCTTTTTTGCAGCATTAATTCTAATGTTTAAACTTATTTTATTCTATTTTATTGAATTATATTTATACTTGATATCCTCCACTGCATAATATGTTATCTGTGTTTAATATGTGTATATGTACAGTACAGTATATATACAGTATATGTTTTTATTTTTTCCTAAGTTGCCGTAGTCTCTCTCCAGTGCCTCCGGGTGTTTTGTGTGGATTCATCTTGATGGTGTTTCTGCACCCTAGTTGGAGACTTCGGCATCTCATATAATAATAATAATAATAATACTCTAGTTGTATTGCGGGAGTGAGCATGCTCGTTATTTCCCGCCTCCTATATGTGTAGGTGTTATATGTATCGTTGGAATGGCTGTGGATGTGTGTGTAGTCTGTATTTTTAGCCAATTGGCGACATCGGAAACGAAGGCTTAGGGTGGATCTGTATGGTACCATTCTCACTATAGATGGTACCGTCTCGCCCGAAGGCTTATGTAGCCATCAGCTTAGGTGAACCATATGATACCCATCTCGCCTTGTACCATTTTTGCCAACCCCAGATGGGACGTCACAACGTCGTCCACTTATTCCAGGTACCTATTTACAGCTAGGTGAACTGAGGCTAACACATGAAAGGAGACAAGCCCAATTTGTCTCCGCCCCGGCCGGGGATTGAACCCCCGGCCCCTCGTGTGTGAGACGAGAGCTCTAACACTAGGCTACGGGCTGTGTGTGGGGGTTAGTGTGTGTGTATATGTTTGTGTGTGCTGGTCGGTGTGTGTTTCTGTGTTGGTTTGTGTGTGTGTGTGTGCTCTATTTTGATATTTAACGACATACTCCTCATATTATTGTATAGGGGAGAGAGTAAAAGGGGGCGATCTATATATATATATATATATATATATATATATATATATATATATATATATATATATATATATATAATATATATATATATATATATATATATATATATATATATATATATATATAATGATGAATTTCAGCCCAGCCTCGGAGTCCCTAGGGGGGGGGGACCATAAATGCCCCAACATCCGACCGACCATCCCCTGACGACCCCACAAATTACCTGGACCGCGGCCTGTTACTCTTTCTATTGATTTCTGCATCGTTTGCGGACTTTCCTCTAACTTTCACTCTGTTGAACACCATCTCTCCTCCTACTAACCTGATCTTCTCTTCCTCACCGAAACTCAGGTGTCTGTAGCAACATCCAGCAACCCCTTTTCTGTATCCTCCTACTTTCTCTATCCTAGTTTCAAAGCCAAAGGCGGATGTTGTGCATATGTGCACAACAAACTCACTTGCTCTCGTGTACCCGATTTCGACTCCTCTGAATTCTCTACTTTATGGCTCAAACTTTCCTGTCATTCTCTTACTAAATATTTCTGTGCTGTCTATCTTTCCCCTAACTCTACCAACTTTTCCAAATTCTTTGACTATCTAAACTCTACAGTGGAACACATTCTATCCATTTCTCCTTTCTCAGAAATATCCTTCTTAGGAGATTTCAACGTTCACCACCGGCAATGGCTCTCCTCTCACACTACTGATCCACCTGGTGAACAAGCCTACGTCTTTTCTATCATAAATGACCTAGAGCAGTTAGTTCACCAACCAACCTGTATCCCGGATCGCATCGGAGATCGGCCCAACATTCTTGACTTGTTTCTAACTTCTAACCCTTCTTCTTATACTGTCAATCTTTTCTCTCCTTTGGCCTCCTCCGACCATAAACTTATCTCTGTCAACTGTCCTATCTCTCCAGTACGGCCACCCGATCCTCCTAGCCGGCGGCGCTTGTAGCACTTTGGCGCTGCCGACTGGGAGGCTCTCCGGCAGTACTTCTTTGATTTCCCATGGAATGATTTCTGCTTCCGTGGCCGGGGACCCTCGGAGAGTGCTGAACGCATTACCGAGGTAATCCTATCGGGCATGGAAGCATACATTCCATTCTTTTTCTCTCAGACTAATGCTAAAAAATCTTGGTTTACTCACGCCTGTTCTACTGCTGTCCGCAATAAGGAGGAAGCATTCAAACGGTACCGACGCCTTAAAACTCAAGACTCATTCTTCCTATGTTTCTGCCCGGAATCAAGCCAAAACTGTTCTTCGACTTGCCAAACACTCTTTCATCAATAATAAATGCACTGAACTATCCAACTCTAGCTCTTCCCAAGCTTTCTGGCATCTAGCCAAAAACCTCTCCAACAATTTCTCTTCCTCGTCTTTCCCTCCCCTTTCCCATTCTGATGGCACAACCATCACTTCTTCCTCTGACAAAGCTAAACTCTTCGCTCAAACTTTTGCTAGAAACTCCACCTTGGATGATTCCGGTGCTATTCCTCCCTCTCCACCCTCCTCTCTCTTACTTATGCCTAATATCCTAATCTCTTCTAAAGATGTACTTTCTACCATCTCTGGGCTTAATACTAATAAGGCGTACGGTCCGGACAGTGTTCCTCCTGTTGTTCTCAAAAACTGTGCTTCCGTGCTGACTCCCTGCCTAGGCAAACTCTTTGGTCTCTGTCTATCCTCTAACGTCTTCCCTTCATGCTGGAAGTTTGCTCACAATCAACCTGTCCCAAAGAAGGGTGACCGCTCTCAACCTTCCAACTATCGTCCAATTGCTTTCATCTCTTGTCTTTCTAAAGTTTTTGAAACTATTCTTGCTTCCAAATTTCTTAAGCATTTCTCTTCTCATAATCTGCTCTCAGATCGCCAGTATGGCTTCCTTAAGGGTCGCTCTACTGGTGATCTTCTTTTATATCTTACTAACTCTTGGACATCCTCCTTTCAGGACTTCCGTGAGACTTTTTATATTGCACTAGACATATCAAAAGCCTTCGATAGAGTCTAGCTCAAATCTTTAATTTCTAAACTACCCTCCTTCGGTTTCTATCCCTCCATCTGTGCCTTTGTCTCTAATTTCCTTTCCGGCCGTTCCATAGCCGCGGTTGTGGACTGTCATTGTTCACTTCCTCACCCTATAAACTCTGGTGTTCCTCAGGGCTCTGTCCTATCTCCTATTCTCTTTCTAATGTTTATAAATGATCTCCTCAACTGTACCTCAATTCCCATCCATTCATACGCAGACGACTCAACCTTACACTACTCCATTACTTTTTCAGGACGCCCCTGCCAGCAATCCCTCAATGACAAACGTAATGAAGCCATAGAACTCTTAAATTATAATCTAAATACTATCTCCAATTGGGGCAGAGAAAACCTTGTTACCTTTAATGCTTCCAAAACCCAATTTCTCCATCTATCTACCCGTAAGGAACTCCCAGTGGACTATCCCTTATTCTTCAACAATACAAAAATCAATCCTTCATCTTCTCTCAATATTCCTTGTGTCTCCTTTTCTTCTGCTCTCAGTTGGAAGGACCATATTACCAGTCTTGCTAAGGCAGCCTCCCAGAAGCTGGGTGTGCTCAACCGCCTTAGGGGGTTCTTTTCCCCTGCACAGCTTCTTGCTCTGTACAGGGGCATAGTGCGTCCTTGTATTGAGTATTGTTCACATGTGTGGGGAGGTTCCTCTCACACCACTCTCCTAGACAAAGTTGAAAGGAAGGCCTTTCGTATCATTAACTCCCGTCCACTCACCAACTCTCTGCAATCTCTCTCTCTCCGCCGCAATGTTGCATCTCTCTCGCTATTCTATCGCTACTATAATAATCAGTGTTCCTCAGAGCTTTCCCAGTGTATACCACCTCCTTTACGTAGGGCACGTGGTACCCGTCTTGCAACTCAATCCCACCCCTACTCTGTTCAACTCTCCAACCCAAGAGTGAAATGTTACTCTCAAACTTTCTTCTACTCAACAGCTTAGCTCTGGAACTCTCTCCCAGAATCAGTCTTTCCCTCTTCCTATGACTTAAATTGCTTCAAACTCAGTGTGTCAAGGCATTTTGGCTCGAACGTCCTTTGATTTTGGCCCTGTCACTCTTTCAACTATGGGGGAGGCACTCGCTATAGGCAGTTCTGCCTTTTGCCTCCCTCAATCACATAGAAAAAAATAATAATATATATATATATATATATATATATATATATATGTATATTTATACATGTACATACTATTTATATATATATATATATATATATATATATATATAGATGGAGGGAGTACTTCAGTGAGTTGCTAAATGTAAGGAATGAAGAGCCAGCAAACATAGCTGGATATGGTATGGGAGGGAGAAGAAGAGAAGTAGTGGAGGAGGAGGTGGGGATCAGGAGGTCAGAAGTTTGGGAAGCCATGAAAAGAGTGAAGTTGGGGAAAGCATCAGGAACAGATGGAGTGTGTGGGGAAATGTTGAGGTATGGTGGTGAGATAGTGATAGAATGGGTATGGAAAATGTGAAAACTAGCATGGGAGAAGGGGAGTGCACCCGATGACTGGAAGACTGGCATAATAGTCCCCCTATATAAGAGCAAAGGGGAAAGAGGAGTGTGTGGTAACCACCGAGGAATATGTCTTCTAAGCGTAGTAGGGAAGGTATACAGTAGGGTAGTGATGGAGAGAGTGAGAGTGAGAACGGAGAAATGGATAGGCGACGAGCAGGGAGGTTTTAGGAAGGGAAGAGGATGTGTAGATCAGATTTTTACCCTGAATTGTGTTGTGGAGAAGTATCTGGAGAAGAAACAAAAGGTGTATGTTGCCTTTATGGACTTGGAGAAGGCCTATGACAGAGTGGATAGAGAAGGTTTGTGGAAAGTACTAAGAATATACGGAGTAGAGGGCAAGTTGCTGAAAGCAGTGAAGAGCATGTATGAGGGTGCAAAGGCGGCAGTACGTGTGGAGAGTGAGCAGAGCGAGTTCTTTGACCTGAATGTTTGTTTGAAACAGGGGTGTGTGATGTCCCCGTGGTTGTTTACTGTATAAATGGATGGAGTCATGAAAGAAATACTATCAAGAGCAGTGGATGTTGGTGTATCGCTGAAAAGGGAGGGAATTGAGTGGAAGCTACCTATACTGCTGTTTGCGGATGATACAGTTCTGATGAGTGATAATGAATGGGAGTTGCAGGGTCTGGTAAATGAGTTTGGAACAGTGTGCGAAAAACGGAATTTGAAGGTAAATACGGGGAAGAGCAAGGTTATGGTCTTCGAAAAGGGTGAAGTCACAGAGTGTGAGGTGAAGCTGAACGGTCAGGCTATGGAGATCATCAACTCTTTTAAGTATCTGGTCAGTGTGTTGAGTAAAGATGGGACTATGGATGAAGAAATGCGGGAGAGGATACAACAGGGGAAGAGGGTTGTAGGAACGCTAAAAGCAGTAACAAGAAATAGGGTGGTCAGTATGGAAGTGAAGAAGTCCTTGCATGACAGTGTGGTAATCCCGACACTGACTTACGGAAGCGAAGCATGGACGTTGGTTGAGAGACTCAGACCAAGAGTGAGAGCAGTGGAAATGAATTATTTAAGGAGTGCGTGCGGAGTTACATGGTGGGATAGACAGACTAATGAGGAAGTAAGAAGGAGGTGTGGTGTGGAGGTAGATGTGCTAGAAAGTGTGAAAAGGAACAACTTGAGATGGTTCGGCCATATGGAACGTATGGAAAGCGAGAGAATGACTAAGAGGGTGTACGAGAGCGAGGTGGAGGGACAGAGAGGGAGAGGTAGACCGAATATGAGGTGGAAGGATGGAGTGAGGAAGTACATGAACGAGGGCGGCGCTGGTTGGGGGGATGGGCGTCGACTGACTGGGGACAGAGGTGCATGGGGGCGGTTTGTTCGTGGCCACACCTTCGGGGATCACGGCATCAGGCAATAGATAGATAGATAGATATATATATATATATATATATATATTGTTATGCTGGGTTGTGATCCAACTCGCTTTGTTATGTGTTCTTTATTTACCCGGGTTTCGAATATGTAGAATTGGATAATGCTCAACAGGAACATATCTCGCTTCATGAATATTACTTTTAAATTACTCATTCGTTCTCCCAAAAACACAATAAACACACAGTATAAATTACACTCATATTTATTCTTTAAATATAGATGCATAAATGGGGTATTAAAACCTCTACTATATTGAGTAGGATTCTAATATACATACACTATGACTGATAAAGAGTTGAACAGATTTTACTCTCTAATGAAATATAGTTGTCACTTACAAATTATAAAAATTGGAAATACGCAGTTACATAAAATATATACACGACCAATAAATATTAATGACAATATCTATGAGGACCAAGTTTATAAGGCGAGGTATTATAATTACAAAGTAGGTCAACTGAGGTCAACTACTCAGCTGCGCATAAAGCTGTGCGGCGTGAAATACAAAGAATGCCGCGCTCAGGTGCCGCTCACGGGGGTACAGGTCAGACGGACTGAGGTCAGGTTAAATATAATCTCGATTTAGTGCAACGTTAAATCGAGATCAGAAGCTATGAACTTCGCTTTAGTATAGGAGGAATGATAATTTAAATCTTAATTTAACTATCAAAGGGTTATTGTGAATAATTTTTCTCACGATACACGAAAAATAAATTCAATCGTCAATGAGTTAATATTACACGGAGTAAGGAAATCAGATTCACAGTAAATGTAGTGAATAAATTATAGCGGCATAAAATAGCTATAGATGAGTACGTTTGAATGAATTAACAAACTACTGAAAGTAACGCAGAACGGAGTAGCTCTTTATTATCGCTTTAATAAGAGTTATAATGACTTAGATACAAAACAAAGTAGTATTTAATAAATAGCCAAAGATGATGGCATCAGAAGGAGTTTGAATAAATTAACAAACTGCTGAATGGAACGCAGAACAAAGTAGCGCTTTACTATAACTTAAATAATCTTTATAATGATTTCATTACAGAACGAAGTAGTAATATATCAATAGCCAAACATAGAGGCTTGATGAATAAAGGAATGTATAATCTGAATTCCTAAATCGGTGGTGAAAGAATTACATAGCCCGGGTAACGTATATGATTAGATTATTCACAAGAACTAATATAAATAGGTATCTTGAATATAGATTAATTCTAACTCAACGGACGGGTTCTTTACTTTCAATGGTGGCGAAATTATACTATAAGTATTCTCTGGTTAGCAATGGACGTAATATGGTCCTGAGTTTATGAGTTAAGTGTAGGTTATTTAGAAGGAAAATAGCCCTCGTTATACACTTCACTTCGACTTGGACACGCAATGAATAATAACACAATAGCATCAAATCTGAGAGCATTCACTGAGCAACACATATAATCTTGACTATATAACGTATGTAAAAATAATTGAACAAATTCTGGAACACGAATTACATAGAAAATACACCGTATTAATATAAAATCACTGCACGGATCAAAGTTGGATAAAGCTTGCACATGAAACAAATTGACAAGGGAAATCTTAGAAGCGGATCGCTACGAACAAGTTAAATTGAACACTTGCATATTTTATCTTACCTTCACAATAATTCCCAACACTTAGAAAACACAGAGACACTTAGAGTACGTGTTAGAGGAGATGTAATTTCCATGAGGGAGAATCTGGACGACGTAGGACTCGTAGTTCTTCCTCTGGCTGGACGTCAAGGGGAGCTGCCTCTCTCACGGAAAATAGAGAAGATTGCTCCTGGCTCCTCTAACACACTCTCGTTCGCCACCCTAGTTGGACTTTACTACAGGGAGAGGCTTGTCCTATAGAAAGTCTACAACACTATTCTGTACCCACTTAAAGTTAAACCAGTGGAAGGTAGGGACTGTAGTTGCATACTGTTATGTCGGGTTATAATATTTATACTCTGTGATATAGTCTTTACTAAAATCCCAATATGGACTTATAGACCGTAAATATTCTCAACAGGAACACACCGAACACGTTCTTAATCCCACAATCAGTATTCAACTAGGTACTACAGAACTCAGTAACAACACACATGTAAATTATACACACAAGTTTATTCAAAGGCATGGGGTTTATAGTAGTATTCTTGACTCATTACTTAACTATTATGATCAATAGTAAGTAATGCAAATATTAAATTAGATCAAGGATAATCGATCTTTCAATTACTAATACAAAGTATAAACATAAAGTGGTAAAAGATAGTATAAGAAATATGCAATTAAATCATAAACATGTAACCTATAGCATCAACCTTTAATAATAATAATGATGTGTGTCGAGTGTCTAACGTAAACTATTCTTCAATAAACAAAAGATGGTAAAACTCTCTAAGTAGAAGAGTATGAATGAATTGAGATTTAAAAAACAATTACACAGTTGGCTGGCTCGAGTAATGTACACAGAGTGGGGGCACGCGCGCGAGCTAAGTAAACTTTCACGGCTTAGGCGACCTTTGACCAGGTAGCTTCTCAGGTCATGTAAGTTACTGCGTTCACGGAAAATATAATTCTTGTTTGTGGGACTACAAACTTAGTATCTGGGGTAATACAATGAATTTAAGGGCAATGTACTAAGGAATTCTTTTTACAATTCAATCTCTACTAAGTTTGAATTTCGTAATTTTTGATCTGAAATATATATTATTCAATTGATTGTATGCAATAATAATAGCTCGGGACGAGGAATTCAGATTTACTATTCACTATACGATTATGATTGAACTATAGAGGAATCTCTATTAATCGTAATTAAAGACAAAGTTTGATTAACACATTAACGTAGTTAACAGATATCCTAGAAACGCTTAACCCACTGAGCCCCAGCAACGCAGGGTTTGCGTCCACAATGTATGTAACGCTAAACCCCAGCGACGCATGGTTTGCGTCCTGGCCGGTCCGGTCCCAATTACTCCGGTCCTATGGCACCTAGAGGGCTCATATTTGTGTGGGAACTGTGTAAGTATCCCACGCACCCATGCCGATGGTTGAACACTCTCAAAGCCCAACTGCGTGCGCGTGAGCATGCAAAAACATGTTTTTTGGGGAAATTGCCTTCAATTTTTTACTCTTGTAAAATCCGTTTTCGGGGCTCTGTAGGACCATTTTTTGAGCTTTTTGATCGTTTTTTCGTGTTTTTTTATTCATTCCTAACCCATTCGCTATTGTTTCTGGAATAAAATAAAAAATCAGAATCAGTCGGTCCTGGGTGGTACATTTATAAATATTTAGCTGGTACTCAGTGGGTTAAATAAGGTTAGAGATAAAAATTAAACAAAGTGTTAATTATAAAGAAAGGAGCGTACACGACAAAGTTGTACTAAATGAAATACTCACAATGGTATAAACAAGATATCTAAACGGGTTAGCAGAGTCTTATCAAGAATTCACCTTAACCCTTAAAGATCGGGGGCGGACTTAAGTCCGCCTCCAATTTGCAGCAAGTTAGGAGCATTATTAAGGCTTTTAAAGGGTTAAAATCGAGTGCAAATGGCCGGGAGCGCAGCGGGCCAGACAGCCGACTCCCAGGGCTAACCGCCGCCCATTAACTCATGTTCCCTGTGTTCTCGAGAGGCCGGCAGTGTAGCCAGTAGTGAGCATAGCTGGGGAAAATATGCCGCTATATGCTAAACTCCCATGCTACTGGTATCACTGTATGATAACCACGAGGGCTACGTCGCTCGTTCTGGTCTCATTTTAAAGCTTTTAGCGCCTAGTTTTTTGGTGAATACATTTATTTTCATGCAGATACTTGATTTATCATTCAGGAGGGCCTGAATATGCCCAAATAAGCCCTAAAACCCCCGCTAGACAAGGGTTAATAAGCGGTGTACTCAAATGATGAATAATTAGATAACAGACTCTATGCAAGGCTAGAATTTTTAGACAAGAAGAATCAGAATTATCTACATCAGTAATCAAATGAACATCAATAATAGTTCATATAATAATTACAATAACGCTTAAGTAAACAAGCGTAAAATTAGGATCTCAGGAAGCAAATATATATAAATAATTAATAATAAATCTTCTCAACGAGGGGGGAATGAGATAAATTAAATGTGAAATTGAGCCTAGGTTCTAGGTAACAGGTTATTATTAGGAAGGGAATAAGTACACGAAATACACTTCGACCTCAACTTGTAACATACATAAAAGAATA
Source organism: Paralithodes platypus (assembly GCA_032716605.1). Taxonomy (NCBI): domain Eukaryota; kingdom Metazoa; phylum Arthropoda; class Malacostraca; order Decapoda; family Lithodidae; genus Paralithodes; species Paralithodes platypus. The sequence continues at coordinate 14,138,934 of CM064534.1, forward strand.
ACATATACAAGGAAAATCTGTGAGTACGTGGCTAGGTGAATTGATTAACACGAGTATTTAACGTATACACACAACGTTATAAGGGTTATGAAGCAAAATGAACACTAGATCTTAGGCACAGATCTATGTAGAATCGTAGCATTATAATAATCACAGATCTTACCTATACCTTGACAACAATAATCACAACATAAGATATTCAGGGACACTTAGGGTAAATTGGGAGGGTAGAGAGCAAGTCTGGCCGACGTGGAACGTAGGGCAGTGGAGCAGCACTTCAGGTTGAACTGCGTCTCACAGTCAGGACTTCTGGGTCCAGACTTCCGCAGGTACTTCAGCACACCCTCAGGGCAGGGGGAAGGGCTCGACAAAACTTCTACTGCTGTCATATGTCCCGTTCTTTGCAGAGTTAGGGGCACTACCTCAGTGAATGTTTGCATACATTCTCACTCATTCTTTGAGGTTATGGTGCACTTAATTCTTGCCTCTCGTTTACATGAGTTCAACGCAATAGGGATATTGTGAATATGTTGTGATCGAGTTGTGAGGTTTAATACTTATTGTAGACATACATAATAGCTGTTTATATTGGTACATATATAATAGGTAGTTTAATTATTACTTAGGTACTAGTTACTTAGCCTAATAATTGAGCAATATTACTTATATGGATTATTCCATAACCTAACTCCTAGGCAAACTTTATTGTAGCTCGCCTATTAGTTGCTCTTCGGAGATGGTTATGATATCTCCAGGTTCGTCATAACTTGCCCTCCTGCCTAGGTCCATTTATATCTGTAGACTTCTGGCCGTTGATGTTTTACTTGCATAAATATCGTTTCATTGTTTCAGTTTCGGGAACTGAGGAAATGCTGTCTGTTGATTGGCGGGCACGGTTTGAAACCACGGCTGTGATTGGTTCCCCGAATTTCCCTTTTCTTGGGGCAACTGGATTAGATGTTTGGGTGGTGTCCCGTCCCACAGAAAATGAGAAACTCCTGAAGGAAGGGGTCGCTCGGGTAAATGTTTCGTTTCTCTTTGTCCCTGCTTTCTTTGCTTCTTCTTCTGTTTGACTTGCAGACTAGCAATTCTGCAACTGTCCTTCACCAATCCCGTCACTTCACATACCTTCCCTCAATTTCAGTCAGGCTATATTTGGGTGATAATTTGAACTCAATTTGACCTATTTCAATATAGTAGGGACATGGGGATTTCATTCTTGTCTTTATTGTGAAGGCAATCATTATTCTTAAAATATACTTACTCTAATAATACATGTACAAGGTTATTCTCTATAACTTAAAATTATACTCCTTACAGCTTGCATGCATGGCTGCATGATAAACGTTTTTCTGTTATTCACTCTTCCTGGCTTTTTCTAGATTGCAGGCCATGGTTTTGTTCCTCTTGATTCTTTTTCTACTATTTCCACTCCTCAAATGAGGTACTGTAGAGGTGATTCTCTTGATCCCATCGGTAGAGGTACTGCACTGGATCTTGATGTGGCATTTGCATAAACACTTCCTCTTTGTATAATAAATCCGGCTGCTGTTGCGTATTTGCCTTTGGTGTTTGTCCCAATCTCTGCCATTGGCTGGACAGGGATCCCTGTGATTGGTCGGGGCTTGAACTCCTGGTAGGTCCCGGATGTGGTGACCTTTGGCGGGTAGACTGTCCTATTCCTGCAGGGATTAGAGCATGTGTAGGCCTTCCTTGCTGGGTAGACTGTATTACTGTGCAGGTATTAGAGCATGGGAAACACGGGGGAATTGTGTGGCTTCTCTGTTCTTCTTCTGCTGCATCTTCTTCCTGGTTTTTCTGTTCTCCTTTACTGAGGCTATTTTGGCTATGGTAGGCTGTTCCCTTTCCTGCATTGTCAGGACCTCTACAGGGTTTGCTATGCCCCTAGTTTGCAACCCCATCATCTCACCTATATATATATATATATATATATATATATATATATATATATATATATATATATATATATACTGTATATATATATATATATATATATATATACAGTATATATACTGCATATATATATATATATATATATATATAATATATAATATATATATGTATATATATATATATATATATATATATATATATATATATATATTAGTGTAGCCAGGGAGGATATTTTCTTTCAGGCAGGAGAGATTGAAATAATAGGCACAGTTTGCATTATTGAGTTTTTTATTGAAACTCTCAATTTTTCGTACAGTTTTTCTGGTATTTTCAGGAAGTTGGTAAAGGAGGTATGCAAAGGGTTCCGACGTTTCAATGGGCGCAGCCATCATTATCAAGGAGAAGTGAAGTTAGAAGGTGATAAGTCGAGTTTATATAGGCGATACAAGATCAAGAGAGGGTTTATTGTGCGCTAGCTGCACGCTGGTTGGCTAACCTAAGACTAGCTCTGGTAGGCTGGCCGGACGCAGGAGTGGGCGGGGCCTCTGCGTCGTTCGTCTGCGTGTGTGGAGGGGGCATTCCTGGGGGCATCATGGGGGGCCTCGCTGTGGAAGGGCGTGCCTAGGGTAGGATCTGGCTGTATTCCGCTTGTGTGTTTAAAGTAGGTTGGTATGTTTGTATATATATAGCTTCAAGAATGAATAGGTGGCGTGAGTCTATTTCTTTATCAAGAATAGAGGTGTGTTTATCTAAGTCGGGTCTGGTGAGTTCCTGATGTTGTGAGGATGTGTGGTAGTGGTCCTTGATAGCTCCGGCTTGAAGGTGGTGTTACGATCCAGGTTCTCAAATACACAGGGCTCTTCAACATTGGACTAGATAATGGCAAAAAGCAACAACGGTAACACTAGATCCAACCCCTGCCTTAAACACTGGAAAACAAAACACCATTACCGCCCTGAGTCGTGCCTGGACAACGAGGTATCCTATGACTCGGTAACTGGTGCACACACACTAGGCTGACGCTCAATGAAACAGCCTATTCTCAAACAGTAAAAGATTACTCGATTATGTTACACAAAGAAAAGATAGTTAACGTGATTAATTAACGTTACGGTAGATACTCAAATAACTGGCACTCCTGTATTAAAGAAAGTGCAATGCTAGTCCTGCAACATCAACTGGAAACTTCTGAAATAAGTCTGATGCTGGGAAGATGTTCGTAAAGAATCTTGAACAATTATAATGCAGAATACGGGTCACAATAAATGCTAGGACATATAGTAATAATAGGCAGGCGAATAATAAAGACTGCGCAAAGGTAGTAATGCTCGACAACTAAAGAAATGCTTCGTGACACAACGCAACAGCCTACTCGGGTTGTGCAACTCAACAACAACCTCGGCTCAAAAGTGCAGTGAATAATAATGCTGCATACATATAATAAGGGGGCTTATCTCTAACCAGTGTCTGCTCAGTTTATAAAGTCTAGCTGGGGTATCAAGGCAGGGCAACAATGGGCGAGCATGCGGCTCATAGCCTAACGTTGTCCGAGGGTGGAATAATGAAGATTACGTTATATGACGGGGATGCTCTCTTGATAAATCTAGGTTTCTAGTACCTAGCTCTATCCTGGCGATCCCTCAGAAGTCAACACAAAGAGGCAGCACTATGTTGTGAGGGATAGGCTATGGCCCTCTCACACCACAGCGCTGCACTCGCAAAGTAAACCAACCCGAAGACAACTTAGGCTCCCACAGTACCTGTCGATGTCGTGCAGAGCTTAGCTAACACTGCACACATCGGAGACAACGACACAGTAACCTTACCCCTAGTCTAGCTTTAGATAACCAAGCAGAATCACTCAACACCTTGCAAGGGAGACATATACCGGTCTACAACCTTCCCGAGAAAGAAAACATACGGAAAAGTCCGTCTCTCTAAACCTCAATAAAGCATAATACCTCTTTAACCTAATACATGGAAATATCTGAGAGCTTCGCGTACAATACGACTGGTCGACGGTGAACGTCTATGCTGAAACCAGAAGGGATGTTGAGTTTAATAAAGATTAGAGAATGAGAAAGGAGAAGTCAAGAGAGAGAAATAGTATGCAAAGTAACAAGTATGGGGGACAGAATTGCAAAGGATGTAGGCGATACGCGTGTCAGGCAAGCTCTGAGCTGGTAAAGAACACGAGGCAGCGACAGAAAGGGACTAGTTGACCACCCGGCCGCCAACGCCGTCAGCGCCCAAGCGACCCGCGTCATAGCTCACCTCGCTGCCGGGTGTACTCCCTCACACACTCTCGCTCGCCTCCCACACAAGCAACATTTATATTATAGCGAATATAAAATATAAGGCGCGGTCACAGACCAAAACAAAGACCATTTCTAGACTGTCTGTGGCAACACGACAATAATGAAATAAAGCAGATCATTCTAGGACAACTGTAGCCTATCCCCCCATCCTGGCGAGCGCTAGCGAGCTGCAATGCCCCACGCAACCATTCTGCTAACGCCGGGAGGCGTCACCCCACCCCCAAGATATGGGACACTCAACCATGAGCCCATATCTGAAGAACAGGCAGAATGTCGCTAGAATCTGCCACTCCTAACCACTCTGCCACTCATGGAATGCAAGCTCAGTCTCCTCAAAAAAAAATACAACAACATTTTTATATAAAACAAATCTTATCACCCTTCCCAAATATAATACATTAATTCATAACATTGTGCTCCCAGAGCGAGCTTTAAGAAGCACAGCCTACTGAGGGAAAATCATCTGCACTCAGTACTCAGCTACAATATTATCTTAAAATTAATTATTAAAAAGAAAGTTTTTATTTAATTTTTCATATTTTATTTTAATGTTGTTTTTGGCGGCTACTATAGATGTAGCCTAATTTTCTTCTAATCAGAGCCAACAACTCCTGCCCTGCGACCCTACGCTGATGCTACACACGCGAGCCAACAAGCACCAGCGCAAAAATACACCGCGAGCCAAGACAGGAGGCTATACCAACATACTGTGGTAGCCTACCCCGGATCCTCCACCTGCGACAAACAGTCCGCAATCACATTCTCACAACCGGCAATATGGCGAATGTCTAAGTTGTACTCTTGCAACATGAGCGACCATCTGGTCAGCCTCATATTCCGGTTGTGGAATTGATTGAGGTATTTAAGCGGGTGGTGGTCGGTATACACTACCACGACTGGCCCATATGCAGGAACATAGACCTCAAAGAGTCTGAGCGCTAACACTATTGCCAGCAGTTCCTTTTCAACAACCGAATAGTTTTTCTGTGCTGAATTAAATTTCTTTGAAAAGAAACTGACTGGATCCTCAAGACCTTCCTCGTCTGTCTTCAATAGTACGGCACCAGCCCCTACTCCGCTGGCATCAGTCGCCAACTGAAATGGTCGTTCAAAGTCCGGGGCCCTGAGGATAGGGTGAGTGCATAAAAGGTGTTTAACTACTCGAAATGCCTGCTCACACTCAGGTGCCCAGCGGAACTTTTTATCTTTGGCTAGTAGATCTGTCAAAGGAGCTAACACAGTAGAATAGCCTCTTATAAAGCGGCGGTAATACCCAATCATACCCAAAAATCTCATGATCTGCCGCTTGGTGGTCGGCCTGGGGAACAAGTCGATAGCCTGTATCTTCTGTTGGGGCGGGCTCACCTGCCCTAACCCAACCACAAACCCCAGATACTGCACCGTGGCTTGCACAAAGTCACACTTGCCCAGATTAACCACCAAGCCTGCTTTACTAAGTTGACTAAATAAGGCTTCTATGTGCTCACAGTGACTTTGGAAATCGTTGTCATAAATGATCACGTCATCAAGGTAGACAGTACAGTTTGGGATGTCTGCTACGATGTCGTTCATTAAGCTCTGGAAAGTGGCCGGTGCATTTTTCAGACCATATGGCATCACGTTGCAACGGTAAGTACTGCCATCCACCACAAACCCGCACACCTCTTTAGCCCGCTCAGACAGTGGTACTTGCCAGTAGCCTTTGACGAGGTCTACCTTTGTCAAATACCTTGCTTTCCCGATCTTATCCACACTGTCATCCACCCGGGGAAGAGGATATGCATTGGTGGGGGTCAACCCGTTCAACCGCCTAAAGTCAATGCAGAACCGAACTTTTCCATCAGGTTTGGGCTGCAGAGTGACAGGAGAAGTCCACCGTACTGCCCCCTTCTCGATCATGCCTCTCGCCAGCATATACTCCAGCTCATCCCTGAGCGCTGGGAGTTTAATGGGTGGCACCCGATAAGGTATCGACTTGAAGGGGGGGTGCTCTCCTACGTCGACATCATGCACCGCTTGAGTAGTGAGGCCTGGGTGCTCGGCAAATACAGTGGGGTATGAATCGAACAGGCGCTGCACTGCCACCTGCTGTTCCTCCGGCAGGTGCGCCAGAGCATCATGCGCACATTGGCTCGAATTCCCCGCCCACTGATCAGCCGAGACATGACAATCCCAGTTATCATCCACCTGATCATTGCTGCCCCCCTCTCCTTCTCCACCATGACCGCAGCAGGTCAACACAGGGACAGCTAGTGACTCAGGTGGGAGCCTTACATACTCCTTCAACAAATTAATGTGGCATAGTTGGTTACGCTTCTTCCGGTCTGGAGTGGCAACGAGGTAATCTAGATCGGAGATCTTTGACGCCACCCGATAAGGCCCAGCGTACTTGGCAGCCAGAGGATGACCTGACAAAGGCAACAGGACCAACACCTCTTGACCTACCTGAATCTCCCGGAGTTTCGCCTTAGTATCGTACCTGTCCTTCATACGGGCCTGCGAACTCACCAAATTACGCCCGGCCAGCTCCAGACTTCTAAGCATTCTCTCTCTGCTCTCGAGGACGTATCTCAACATAGAACATGGCTTAGCGGTACCCTCCCAAATCTCCTTCACCATGTGGAGAGGGCCCCTCACCTGATGCCCGAAAACAAGCTCATTCGGACTGAAACTGAGACTCTCTCCAGGTACTTCTCTTGCCGCGAACAAAACATACGGCAGACCAAGGTCCCAATCCTTTCCGTTCTCTGCGCAGTAACATCGAAACATGCTTTTCAGCATGGCGGGCCACCTCTCCAACACCCCTTGACTCTCCGGGTGATACGCAGAAGAGACGACAGTGCTGATGCCATGCTGAATCATAGTTTGTTTGAACAGATTAGATGTAAAATTAGAACCTTGGTCCGATTGCACCTCTTGCGGGTAACCATACCGCGAGCAATACAAGAGCAGGTTCCGGACAACAGTTTTCGCCGTGCCATTTCTCATTGGATATGCATCAGGATAACGAGTGGCCACATCCATGATAGTTAATAGAAATTTATTACCGGCACTAGTAGGGGTAGGGGTCCGACCATATCAATGATGACCTTACTGAAAGGCGGTCCACTGACAGGAATGGGGTGCAACGGGGCTCTCGGAATTGTTTGGTTAGGTTTTCCAACCCTCTGGCACGTATGACACCTTGCTATCCAGGTTACCACCTGCCCCTTCAACCCCGGCCACCAAAAAAAAAATCTAAAGCCGCCACCGTTTTTCTCACCCCTAGATGTCCGGCCAGTGGTATGTCATGCGCCAACCTCAGTAGGCTATCCCTGCACTCCCGTGGCACCACCAACTGGTCCACTACTCCGGACCCCTCTTTCCAACTACGTTTAGGGTCTTGAAAACGCCTATAGAGGATGCCTTCTAAATAAAAAAAATCTCCTGGCTGTGCATCGCCGTCCTCATCGAGCTCTACAGCTCTATTAGCACACGTTTGGAGCTCAGGGTCCTCTAGTTGCAACCGACGTATATCTGAGGATGCCAAGCGATCTAACTGCTCCCAGAGCAATGCATGACCTTCCCCGATACTGGGCTGCTCCCTCTGTCTTTCTCGATGTACATAACATTGCTGTCGTGGAGACTCGTCATGCCCAGCCTCGTCACTCTCGATGACAGGCCCAGGGGCTACTCCAGAATTAAGTAATGGTGCTAATACTGAATCACTCAGGAGAGCCGCCGAGTCAAAACTCTTAAAACCAACTCCAGCTTTTTCCTCCTCCTGTTGATCGTTCCTCCGCTGGTCTGAAGACGTAGGACTAGGCTGTGACACTTTAGCTGCCCGAGCTCGGGTGACAACACACGCCATGGGTTGTGTCTGGCACCGCTCGACCCACTCTTGCTCTTCCCTACTCACGTCGGCCGGCCTCTTGGCAACGACTAAGGGTAGAACCTCAGAAGCGGGCATTGCAAAGTCGTTGCCGAGAAGAAGGTCGACGCCCTCCACTGGCAGTTCCTCCACAATCCCGACATCCAATTCACATGCCACACCATCCACCTCCAACTCCAACCGCACCAGCGGGTATGACCGAGTTGCATTAATACCCTGCACCACTACCACCCGAGCCGCGTTTATAGGGTAGCCAGTCAAGTTTTTCATCAGAGTCTGGGAAGCACCTGTATCACGCAAGACCTCTACTCCATACTTGCGCCCCGCCCACATCACGCAACCCCGCCCTCTATGGTCGCAAAAAACATCCTGAGCAGGGTTCGAGCCTCCCAGAGTGCTTCTGCATTGGCTGTGCCTCAGCCTCTGACGAACTGCCCCGGGCAAACTCAGATGACTTCGGAGACACACCAATGTTGCAGGCCAAAGACACAGCTGCTGTAGGTGGTTTGCTAGGACAGACTCTTGCAAAGTGCCCCTTTTTATGACAATGATAACACTCCAACTCCCCTTTGGGCTTCCCTTGGTACTGGGAAGGTCCCGGCCCCTTCTTAAACGGGACGGTGCTAGTCTTGTGGTCAGTCTTGGTATCATGGCTCTTGTACTTGTTTGCATAAGGTATACCACTAACTCGGGGGGGTGGGGCATCACGCCCCTTGTTACCTGCCTCCCTACGCTGGGCAGACCCGCACCCACGAATTAGTGATAGCCGGAGGTCAGCCATCTCAGCTGCCTCCTGTAGAGTTTTTGGTTGCTTTTCTTTCAGGTTTAACGTCAGGTCGCCGCCCGTGCATTTGAAAAACTGCTCTAAAAGCACCAACTGTTTAATGTCGTCAAACGTAGTAGCTTTCTCCGACCTCAGCCAATTCCCAAAAGCATCGGACAGCTCCCGGGCATGCTCCAAAAAGGTGCTCTCCTGACCCTTGGTAACACCCCGGAACTTCAACCTGTACGTCTCTGGTTGTAGTTCGTATGCTCTCAGGACAGCCTCCTTGAGTTCCTCATAGATAATACAAGACTCTATAGGCAATGCATCATAAGCCCTGAGTCCCTTGCCCACAAGTCTAGAGGAAACAAGGGCTGCCCACTTCTCCCCAGGCCACTGGTGTTCCTGGCACTTCTTCTCGAATCTCATGAAAAATTCGGTGACACCCGACTCATCAAATACAGGGACTAGCTTCAACAGGTGCGACAAAGATTGGTCCCGATGTCTGTTACCCCCCATATTTCGCCCTGTTACCTCACTCGAGATCTCCCACTCCCTGTCAGCCCGATACCTAGTAGACTCTGCCTGCAGTTCAGCCTCTCGTATAGCTGTTCTCTCTGCAGCCTCAGCCTGCACACTAGCCTGTCTTTCGGTAGCCTCAACCTGAGCTCTCGTAACCTCAGCCTGCACACTAGCCTGTCTCTCGGCAGCCTCAACCTATGCCATCTCAAGCCGAAACAACAATTCTGGAGTCAGCCCTTGAGGAGGGGAAGGTGCATTTAATGGAGAGGGTCCCTGTGATTGAATTCCACGCTGCCATTGACCATCAACTTGGGGGTATGTACTAAATTCAGGCACCCTGATGTTTGATACGGGGGTAGAATGGAGGGGGGGCTGGGGACCGGGGCCCTCAGTCGCCTCTCCACCCAGGTCTCTCCCTTCAAAACCCAATATCAAAGTCCTCAGCTGATCTTTCCTCATGCCACTTAAACCATGGTGACCCTGAAGACCTGCCACACACTTTAAGCCATACTTATTCAGCTTCAACACCCTGGCAGCGGTAAGGGGCACCTCTAAAAATCTTCTAGCACCCTCTTCGCTTTCGACTAGCCACTCCACAGGTCTTTCTCCCTCCGAGCCTTTATCGTGACCTGACCCACCACTTTGTTCTGATTCGTCTCCCATTGTGTCCACCAAAAATTCTCACGTTTATAAAAAAAAAAAATGAAGTACCCAAGCTCCTATGTAGCACTATTCACTTGCCAAAAATGTCTGAAGACTCTCAAGTGCTATACTACTTTGCCAAAACAAACTTAACGTGCCCACTATATTCCTCAATAAAACAAATGACCACAACAATCCTGCAATTATCTCTTAGTTCACAAGATCCTGAGCTAGGTCGCCATTTGTTACGATCCAGGTTTTCAAAGACACAGGGCTCTTCAACATTGGACTAGATAATGGCAAAAAGCAACAACGGTAACACTAGATCCAACCCCTGCCTTAAACACTGGAAAACAAAACACCATTACCGCCCTGAGTCGTGCCTGGACAACGAGGTATCCTATGACTCGGTAACTGGTGCACACACACTAGGCTGACGCTCAATGAAACAGCCTATTCTCAAACAGTAAAAGATTACTCGATTATGTTACACAAAGAAAAGATAGTTAACGTGATTAATTAACGTTACGGTAGATACTCAAATAACTGGCACTCCTGTATTAAAGAAAGTGCAATGCTAGTCCTGCAACATCAACTGGAAACTTCTGAAATAAGTCTGATGCTGGGGAAGATGTTCGTAAAGAATCTTGAACAATTATAATGCAGAATACGGGTCACAATAAATGCTAGGACATATAGTAATAATAGGCAGGCGAATAATAAAGACTGCGCAAAGGTAGTAATGCTCGACAACTAAAGAAATGCTTCGTAACACAACGCAACAGTCTACTCGGGTTGTGCAACTCAACAACAACCTCGGCTCAAAAGTGCAGTGAATAATAATGCTGCATACATATAATAAGGGGGCTTATCTCTAACCAGTGTCTGCTCAGTTAATAAAGTCTAGCTGGGGTATCAAGGCAGGGCAACAATGGGCGAGCATGCGGCTCGTAGCCTAACGTTGTCCGAGGGTGGTATAATGAAGATTACGTTATATGATGGGGATGCTCTCTTGATAAATCTAGGTTTCTAGTACCTAGCTCTATCCTGGCGATCCCTCAGAAGTCAACACAATGAGGCAGCACTATGTTGTGAGGGATAGGCTATGGCCCTCTCACACCACAGCGCTGTGCTCGCAAAGTAAACCAACCCGAAGACAACTTAGGCTCCCACAGTACCTGTCTACGTCGTGCAGAGCTTAGCTAACACTGCACACATCGGAGACAACGACACAGTAACCTTACCCCTACTCTAGCTTTAGATAACCAAGCAGAATCACTCAACACCTTGCAAGGGAGACATATACCGGTCTACAACCTTCCCGAGAGAGGACACATATGGAAAAGTCCGTCTCTCTAAACATCAATAAAGCATAATGCCTCTTTAACCTAATACATGGAAATATCTGAGAGCTTCGCGTACAATACGACTGGTCGACGGTGAACGTCTATGCTGAAACCAGAAGGGATGTTGAGTTTAATAAAGATTAGAGAATGAGAAAGGAGAAGTCGAGAGAGAGAGAAATAGTATGCAAAGTAGCGAGTATGGGGGACAGAATTGCAAAGGATGTAGGCGATACGCGTGTCAGGCAAGGTCTGAGCTGGTAAAGAACACGAGGCAGCGACGGGAAGGGACTAGTTGACCACCCGGCCGCCAATGCCGTCAGCGTCCAAGCGAGCCGCGTCATAGCTCACCTCGCTGCCGGGTGTACTCCCTCACACTCTCTCGCTCGCCTCCCACACAAGCAACATTTATATTATAGCGAATATAAAATATAAGGCGCGGTCACAGACCATTTCTAGACTGTCTGTGGCAACACGACACTAATGAAATAAAGCAGATCATTCTACGACAACTGTAGCCTATCCCCCCATCCTGGCGAGCGCAAGCGAGCTGCAATGCCCCACGCAATCATTCTGCTAACGCCGGGAGGCGTCACAGTGGAAGGTAAGGCGACCTGACAGACGAGTCCTTGTCAAACCGACATAAGTGTGAGGTCCACAGTCCTCACTGTTACAGATGTGTCGGTATATGACATGGTCCTCTTGTGAAGGTTTCTTAGCGGTAGCCGGGCTGTTGCGAATGACTAGTTATGATTTTTTCCTCGATTTGTAGTATATGGTGAGTTTAAGGTGTTGGTCAGGGTTCGTAGTTTTAACGTTGTTGCTGATAATGTCTCATTATGTTTTCGTCTTTCTTGTGATATGAGGACATGTGGTTTTTATAGTAAACTTTTATGTATTCAGTGTTTGTATTAGTAGGCATGTCGTTTTTGTACCATGTTTCAAGGTGTTTGTTGATGGTGTGGGCGATGTCCGAGTTACTGTACCCATTGTATACTAGCACCTGGGTGAGCCTCTCGAGTTCCTTGTGTGTGTCTCGCCAGGAGGTGCAGTGTGATAGGGCTCTCCTGACGTAGGCGGCTATGGTGGACCGTAAATATCGCTGGGGGCATTCACTTTCGCCGTTGAGACATAATCCGTTGTTGGTGGGTTTGGTGTAGACAGTGGTGGTAAAGCCTGAGGTGTTGTTGTTTACGAGGACATCAAGGAAGGGGAGATGACCGTTAGAGGACTCCTCGAAGGTGAAGTTTAGACTGGAAGAGGCGATGAATCGTTGTTGAAGGTCACGTAGCTCCTGTGGGTCCTTCACACGCACGAAGATGTCATCCACATCTCTGCAGTAGACGGAGGGGCGGTTGGCACTCCAATTCCGGAGAGAATTGGTCCAGCAAGAAGCTTTGGAAAAACGAGAGACGGCACTTTACCTCCAACAAGAGCGAGACGCCCTTGTACAACAATGAAATGAAGAAGCCGCCCACGCACCAGTTAAACTACGTATCAACACCAAACTCGAACAACTGAATATACAGCACCTACGCAAAGTGGAGAGCACCGCCATCAAGAAATTGTCCAAACTATATGGTGGCAACATCAAACTCCCCAGACCCCTCAAAGGGTACATCAACCTCACCAACACGGACCTGACCCCCGACCAAGAAGAACTCCTCAAGGACCCACAGGAGCTACGTGACCTTCAACAACGATTCATCGCCTCTTCCAGTCTAAACTTCACCTTCGATGAGTCCTCTAACGGTCATCTCCCCTTCCTTGATGTCCTCGTAAACAACAACAACACCTCAGGCTTTACCACCACTGTCTACACCAAACCCACCAACAACGGATTATGTCTCAACGGTGAAAGTGAATGCCCCCAGCGATATTTACGGTCCACCATCGCCGCCTACGTCAGGAGAGCCCTATCACACTGCACCTCCTGGCGAGACACACACAAGGAACTCGAGAGGCTCACCCAGGTGCTTGTAAACAATGGGTACAGTAACTCGGACATCGCCCACACCATCAACAAACACCTTGAAACATGGTACAAAAACGACATGCCTACTAATACAAACACTGAATACATCAAAATTTACTATAAAAACCACATGTCCTCAGATCACAAGACAGACGAAAACATAATGAGAGACATTATCAGCAACAACGTTAAAACTACGAACCCTGACCAACACCTTAAACTCACCATATATTACAAATCGAGGAAAACATCACAACTAGTCATTCGCAACAGCCCGGCTACCGCTAAGAAACCGTCACAAGAGGACCATGTCATATACCGACACACCTGTAACAGTGAGGACTGTGGACCTCACACTTATGTCGGTTTGACAAGGACACGTCTGTCACGTCGCCTTACCTTCCACCTTCAAGCCAGAGCTATCAAGGACCACTACCACATATCCTCACACCATCAGGAACTCACCAGACCTGACTTAGATAAACACACCTCTATTCTTGATAAAGAAATAGACTCACGCCGCCTATTCATTCTTGAAGCTATATATATACAAACATACCAACCTACTTTAAACACACAAGCGGAATACAGCCAGATCCTACCCTTGGCACGCCCTTCCACAGCGAGGCCCCCCATGATGCCCCCAGGAATGCCCCCTCCACACACGCAGACGAATGACGCAGAGGCCCCGCCCACTCCTGCATCCGGCCAGCCAACCAGAGCTAGTCTTAGGTTAGCCAACCAGCGTGCAGCTAGCGCACAATAAACCCTCTCTTGATCTTGTATCGCCTATATAAACTAGACTTATCACCTTCTAACTTCACTTCTCCTTGATAATGATGGCTGCGCCAATTGAAACGTCGAAACCCTTTGGAAACCTCCTTTAAGCACCCGTCACACCTAGCCGATTTTAGGCCAAGACTGTCCGCGACCTAAGGGTTGTGGACTGTCTTGGTCTACGTCGCCGCGCATCATGGGCCGTCGCCAACATAACAAACAGGTCGGGATGGGTCTTCACATACCCCCTCAAAAGTTCAACATGCACAACTTTGAAAATCAAGTCGGCGTTGAGTGAGGTCAAAAAATGGGACGTGAAGGGGACGGGAGGCTGATGGCGTGTGACGGCGCTTGACGGCGCTTGACGGCGCATGACAGGAAAAAGTAGGCGTCAGTGCGGCGGCACACGGCGGCACACGGCACCATAAATTAGGTCTGCGTCAGGTGGCGTCACCATAACAACCTGCGGGGATCAGCGGCGGCTTGCGGCGACCCAATGATGCCCTAACGGTCAATATATAAATAAACGACATAATTAAATAATTAAATAATAAATATATTATCAATAACCATCAAAATATAAGATTAGGTATATTAATTACAGAAAAAATGAAAAATAACAACATTCAATACATAATTAAATTAATAATAATAATAAAATAACAGAGTTAACTGAAATAATCAGTTAATAATCAGCTGTCCATACTGAACGGGTTGCCGTCCATCGGCACAGTAATGCATATTGACGCCGCCCTACCTCCTGTCGACGCCGTTCGTCGGGTCGTTGTCAACGCGCTACGCCGCAGATCGGCACTTCAGCGGCGACCTAGGTCTCACCTTCAGTCCTGCATGGGCGCCGCTCTACCCCGTCAGGTCGCCATCAGGCGTTGTGGCCATCCATACTGCGTCCCGTTCAAAACTCATCCCCCCAAATCCTTAAGCTCTCCG
Organism: Paralithodes platypus; assembly: GCA_032716605.1. Classification (NCBI taxonomy): domain Eukaryota; kingdom Metazoa; phylum Arthropoda; class Malacostraca; order Decapoda; family Lithodidae; genus Paralithodes; species Paralithodes platypus. The sequence goes on from CM064534.1 coordinate 14,154,007, forward strand.
CCGAAGGTCGGCACACCTGACCACGACTAAAGGTCGTGGTCAGTCTTGGCTCAAGTCGGCATGGTGTGACGCCTGCTTTACCAACTTCCTGAAAATACCAGAAAAACTGTACGAAAAATTGAGAGTATCAATAAAAAACTCAATAATGCAAACTGTGCCTATTATTTTAATCTCACCTGCCTGAAAGAAAATATATATATATATATATATATATATATATATATATATATATATATACACAGGGTATTCGGAAAACACACTGGCAAAGTAACAGGACGTTATCCATCATCTATTATCAATCAAAATATCCTAAATAACTCTTGTCTGTAGTTGGCTAATTATTATTTTAATTGACTGTAAAAAAATGTAGCAATAGCAGGTTTGAAATCATAGCAAATAACATAGCAAAGCTGCTTGTAACGAATGTTCTTCCCAATATGAAAGACTGACAGAAAGTGCAATTCAAATTACATCGGAGGGCGCATTGGCATTGGAAAAAAAGATCCAAGGGAGGAAATTGAATAACGGGAATAGAACAAAAAAAATGAGCTAAACTTTGGAGAAGTTATCAAGTACAGACACAGTAACAAAGGTACGAGGTGATAACAGTAGAAAGACAATCATCGCGGCTGGATGGGCAATAATAGTAATAATGTGTATACGTTCTGGTGCAAAGGGACACTTTCAAACATCTGTATTCGACAAATAGTAAATACACAAACATCAACACCATGTAATCGGGACCATGGATTCAACTACAAATTAAAAGAAAGGTGCATCACAAATGTATGCAAGCAGCAGTACTCAGCAAAGAAACAGTGACAGCCATCATTGTTAAGGGGAGATGGGTCGTTTTTCTGGTCCCTCTTCTTCCTCATGTTTAGCCAGATAAGTTTTCAGATTTGTTGACGTGTGTGTCCTATATTTGGCGAATTTAAGACCTATCGCGCCATTCATCTGGCAATTTAGGTGTCGATTGTTTTCCTGGCGAGCGATAGCAAGCCTGTAATGCAAGAGGACCGGCCTTCGGCTTGGATATTAAGCTATCGAGAACTGTACAACTTTATCTTGAAGGAGGTATAGGAGGTGTTTTCCCTAAGTTTGATGGAGGTCTAGCGAAGACACTCAAAATTAAGTTAATACATACATAAATATACCAAAAATTAAGCACTACTCACTTAATTTAAGTGCTATTCCTGTCTGAATTAAGCCGAGCTATCGAGGACTAATCCCGCTCCAATGACTGCCAAATTGTATTGATTCTTGGGAGTGCGCGAGGGAACAAGATCATAAAGGGGAATGGTTGTTTTTTCTGGCCCCCCTTCACCTTCATAATTTAGCCCGATTAGTTTTCAGATTATAAGACTTTCGGCTCACTAGTTTGGCGATTTTTAAGACTGTTCACCCTATTTCTTTGTCAATATTAAGATGTTCGTACAATTTAGGGAATAAGATCATTAGGAGGCTGATTACTGGTGAAATGTAGAGAAAGGTGGAGAAAAGTGCGAAAGTGAGGCTCTAGGGGAATATACAGTATATTATTAGACAAGAGAAAGGAAAAATAATGAGAACATCAGGACAATTTGTGCACAAACTTGTTCACAAGATCGAATAAATGGAAGCAAATTATATCCTCTGAATAAATTGTACCTAAAAATGTTCACACATTTCATATATTTAATGGAAGAAAATACACTGATTGTAAATGTTTGTGAATTATATTAAAATATAAGTAGGTATTATACAAATCATAAACGAAAGGGAATAACAAACCCATAAACACACACACACACACACACACACACACTTTCCCTGCTCTATTTATCCCATACACATATTGAAATTTAGCACTGCGTCACTATCAAACATTAACCATTTCTGTAATACACAGAGTCTGTCTAATACAGACAGTACAGTACAGCAATGTATGTTTTTGTCTAAGAGAGAATAGCGAATTTGTTTTACTGAGAAGAATTGTTCGGATGGATGGGACTCGTTAGCCTTGGTCGGCAACTCATCTAGGGGAGACAACCTTATACAAATCCGGGTGGATGGGATTCGTCAGCCTTGGTTTGGCAACCTGTCTAGGGGAGTAAACCTGATACAAATCCGTACTGCTTACCTAAGGGTAAGGCAGGTTAGTGGATGGATTAGCCGAACACCACTGTAGAACAATAGTGCTAAGATACACAGAGGGCCTCGGAGTCGGACGGATCCTAAATTGAGTGGTCAATCCTGTAAGTCCTTCACTAAACTGGCTCGGGTTGTCCCTCTCACAGGGAATAGGTCCGCTTGGGGGCATTCTGTGTATGGCCACCCTCGTAAGGGGAGTAAGGCGTCCGGCAATAGATAGATAGATAGATAGGAGAAGAAATGTGTAGACGAAAGTTAACCATCTGTCATTCATTAACCCTTTCAAGATCCGATACGCATATCTGTTTTGTTTTCTGGCTATTATTAGACAATGTTATTCAGATTAGGAAGGGTATATGGAAGCTAAAGGGTTATATTATGAGCTAATCTTCACCCATATAATTCCCACAGATCCTTCTTAAACTGTCTAAAATTGCCTAATGATAGCCTGAATAAACTGTCAAAATGCGTCACAATCTTCAAAAGGTTAACCATCAAAGGGTTAAAGGATTATAATATTCAGCTTAGGAAGGATGTATAGGCGTTAAAAAATGACAGACTACAGTATCTAAATTCATCAGTGTAGCTACCATATATCCTTCCCAAACTTCATCAAATCGTCTAAATGCAGCTGAATTAAAAACAAAAAGACGATGCCGGTACTGTAAGGGTTACCCTCTGTCATTTCTTTAGTGTGGGATCAAGCACTGCCCAAACTAAACAGTAGTAGAGGGAAAGTTCTCGACACACACACGTTCTAACTCTCACTCATAAAAACTCCTTGTCCCTCCTCAAGTTGCATCAAACTTCCATTTAAGGAACTTCTCAACACTCCACGTACGCCAAATTCCTATGTGTACTGCTAAGTGAAAAGTTAAAGATAAAGTTGAGAGAGATAGCCTAGCCAGGTTGGAAAGGTGAGAGGTCTCTAAGAATGAAGAGAGAAATAAAGGGGGAAAAAAAGAACACAGGTTAAATCTTAGTTAACTGTCTTCGTGGTGCAATGTATAAGTGTGTTGATTTTCGGTGTGAGTGTCCTGGGTTCGAATCCCCGGACTGCCACATATGTTTGTTAATTTTATTAATCGAGTTTAGGATTAAAGTTGGTTAGTGGAGAAAACATAATAAATAGTCAATAAAAATAGGACTTCAGAGACAATCAACCCTTCTGGATTATTAAGCCAACACACTGTACGCTAAGAATAGCGTCAGAACTGGAGCCCCTTTTCGAGAACTCCAGTCCCTTTTCCACAGGTTAAATCTTACTTATACACTATATAATTATATCACTGAACGAGTGCCACTTCCCTACAGTGATTGCAAATATATTCAGGTGGGTTGTATGTTCACGGTAGTGTATTATGTTTCTTATACGTGATAATTACTGTACAATGCCCTAACCCCTTCAGTATATAAATACAAGGACGGAACTGGTACTAAACGGGTTAATCCAAAGTATTAAAGTTCTCCGGCTTCAGTATGCAAAGGAATAGTGGAGCCCTAACAGCACAAGAGGCGGTCCCTGTGTTTGGTTCATTAGTTTTGCGATTAAAGACCTTTCGTCCCATTTCTTTGCCAATATTAAGACTTTTCGTGTCAAATAATTCCTGGCGAGCGAAAGCGAGCCTGAAATTTAAGAGTAACCGGCCATCGGCCGGGAAATTTTTCAATCGAAAAATATACAAAGTGGTCCTGAAAGAGGATTTATTTTTTATTTGTTTTTTATAAACTTGATGGAGGTCTAGGGAGGAAACTAAAAAATGGATAAAGATATATACAACAGTGGAAATAAATACGCCCATTGGGCCCCCCTTAATATCCCAAGAGGCGGCCCCGGTGTTGACGGCAGGTATTCTGACACAGCCAGACTCTCTGCCATTGTTTATCTTAAAGCAGTCCAGGCCAAACCCCGACCTTGGTTTACCCTGCCCACCTAAACAACGATTATTATGCGAAATTAACCCCTTTGGAATTATGACGCTTCGGTTTCGCCCACCCGGATTATCAACGAGTATTATGGGAAATTAACTCCTTCGGTATTATGCCCCTTTTCTGCACTTCCTTCTGGCTATCAATGGATGATTATAGTCAGCTAAGAAAGGCCCTGTATACTGTATATACAGCTGTACAAAGAGTAGCAATTTACACTCGGACATCAATCCATTGCTCTACTAAAGGGCGCAGTTCAAAGAAGTATATATTGTCACATTCCCGTGAACTTATATAACCCCCGTTCAGTTGTATGTGTGTTATAATAGTTCACCTAGCTCCGTGCAGCTGAGAGGCTAGCTTGCCTTCTTTCTTTCGTTCCTGCTTAGTCCTTGTGTTGACAGGCTGGCGCCTGCAGTATACGTTGCCGTTCGGCTAGCAGTATAATTAGTTGGTTTATTTAGCCCTTGTGCGATTAATTCAGTTTATCATAAGTTGCACAATGATGTCTGATGTTTGTTTAATTACTTGTGTGTTATTGGTGGGGAGCTTAGTTCTATTATGTAGTCTGGCAGTGTCTGGGGCTTCCCTCCTCCCTCCTCGCCAGCCTCCAGGGAATGAGACTCCCTCAGCCATGCTACCGTCACTCCTGCTACAGCTCTCGTGGGGTGACCGGTCACTTCAACCAGTAGACTATTTCAACCAGTAGCTCTCAACCAGTACCAAATCAACCAATACGGTTAGGTTAGGTTAGTACTATATTTTGGCACTGGTTTAGTTGGTCTGGGTTAATTTGGCACTGGTTGAGAGCTACTGGTTGAAATGGTCTACTGGTTGAAGTGACATGGAACCCTCTCGTGGTGACCACTGCACCAGTCTCGTCGGTGATGGGCTTGCTATGCTTTTCCCTTAATACTGCACATATTTCTTTTAATTCCTGTTGAGTTGTTGCATAGTGAGTCTGGAGTCGTGTTAAGAATAAAATTATTGTTTTAACCATATTCACCTGTATATAGGAATTTTCTGCATTTGTTATGCCCCTTTCACACATACAGGACTCGGGTGCCGCATGCAGCAGAGTAGCTAGTCGTGGCGTTTTTTTTCCCCGACTTGGTGGAGCTGGCTCGGTATGCCGCATCCAAAGGACTTCACCAGACTACAGCCGCATACAGCCGACGTTGTCGTCTTGACTCCGGAGAAGTCTTGAGACTCGAACCGACAATGGAAATAACGGTCATTTGTACATGCCGACTACACCCGCATCTATAAGACTTCAGACGATCGACTCCAGACTACAGAAGATCGACTTCAGAGTCGATCCGCATACACTCGCATAAAGCCGACACATACAGGTTCTGTGGCCAACGGAGGTATATAAAGGGCGCTCGACCAGGGGTGGACATCATTACAGTCGACTCCACCGTTGCGTCAACAGGTACGGTGACACTCTACCGTCCCCTCAACAGCTACAGTGAACTGTGCAGTGGCCCGTGCGTGCAACATGGCTGTGCACGTATTAATTACACCCTCCCAGCGCCAAAATATTGACATATACCTGGCGACCATGTCCATGGATTTAACTGCAGAGGCAGGTATTTGATAATAACCATGTTTTGTGTGTCCCTATTCTACAGGTTCAGATGTTTGCTCACCACCATTCCCCTGCAACCCAAGAGAGTGGAGTCAGTGGTGCTGGCATGATGTTGCCTACACAACCTCATCCGTCGCTGTTTCCCCAGTCACCACGCATTTTATTTCATTATTCAGTATTTCCCTGACATTCAGTAACTTATTATGTCACTGTAATGCATCATTTACATTTTATTATTATATATTCATATTTATACATATCTGGCCATTACTTTCTTGCCTTGTTATTGCCGTAGCTCCAATTTGTGTATGATGAGTGTATATTACTTTCAACAAACATAATTATATTATATTCATCTTTATTTTATTTAGTACTAACTTCTGTGAATGAATATGAAGTCTAGTCAATATTTTCTTGCCATGCTATTTAAGTACATATATATTTTTATAATTACTGGAGACTGTTTTCAGCAAACATAAGTATTATTTATTGTTTCAGAACATATTACTGTCATATGGGATTGGAATTCTAAACACAATATTCACAACATAATTTGATTTTAATGTTTACATGTTTTTGACATTATTTACTGACCACCCTCGTGCTGCGGTGTGTGCAGTGTTTGATTAGGTGAGTCCAGGTTAGTGAGGCTCACATCAAACAGTTGCCTCTGGTAGCCTCTCCCTGGTGTGGCGGGCACCGCGAGGTGTGTGCCATATGTGGGGGTGGAGCTGCCCCACAAGCTGGGCGTAAACTATAGGGCCGGTCCAAGTTGTTGGGTCAGTTGTGGAGTCAGCTGTGGCCCATGTTGTTGATACAGTTGTGGCCCAAGCTGCAGGCCGCTGATGGAGGGTTGTGGAGGTTGGACGGGGGGTTGTGCCGCAGCCGCTGGGGTTGCCTTTGCCCCCGAAGCCCGTTGCCGCGCCATCTGGTCTACCTGCAGCACATACGTAGTGATCTGCTGCTGACCCATGTTGCAGTCTTCGGAAGACCACTCGTTCATCAACTCAGCAATGTAGGTAACGAACGCGGCAACATGTGGCTTGATGCGGCCACCTCCTGTCCTCACTGATTCCCGGAGGTCCGTGACGTCCTTGCGGAACGCGGCCACCGTCTGCTGTATCTAGAAAGAGAGATGTAAAAAAAGTTGGTTATTATCAGTCAGTGTCAGTATAATTATGCAATGCACACTCATAAAAAACATAAATCTCCATCTGCATTCCAGATTTCTGTAAGAAATGTATTAGAAATATTACATAAGAGGGACATGTACATACAATATGTTTAGTTTACATCATTAATGAAGTTAGTTTCGCATTTCAATAATTGCCTCACCGTTTCAGTAGAAGTGGCGCCTTCGCAGTCCAGAGAACCTCTTAACATTATATAACTTGTCTTACCTTTCCACAGCTTACATTCATTTGTTTGCATATGCACATTTCAATAATCTTTCTTACCTGATCTATTTCAGCAGAGTTGGTGGATGTCTTCTGCCGCTTGCTGCCTGGTGTTGTGCTCTGCCTGGAGCTTCCCCTAGACGCAGGCTCCTCGTCCTCTCTCCTGCCCGCGAGTCCAGGGTCGTCCAGGTCAGGCGCATCATCGGTGGCGTCGGATGTGGCAGGCCGTGGTAACTGTGTTGTTTGGGGTAAAAGCAAGAAGATTATTTTATGATGTTATGTTGTGATGCGGCCGGCTATATGAACTGTGTTATCGGAGGAAAGCAGATATATAATATATACTGTAATGTTGTGAGTCGGGATGTGTTATACTGTAATTAATTTCATTTGGGGGTAGGAGTTTGGTGTTGTAATGAGGTTAATAAATAATGATTAATTAAAATAAAAAATCTATGGAGATCGTTTCGTTTAAAACCACAAAGTATGCATTATTACATAACATGACAGCAAAATGTAACATAAAAACTGCCTTAAGGGAATAATTGGAAATAATTAAATTACTGTTGCTGAATTGGAGGAACATATATATATAATTAACACTCATGTCACCGGTGCTACGAGGCTTGTTCCGCACAATGTGGCCCGTAAAGAAGCTGCCCTGATCCAGGATCCACTGATCCCGGTCGCTGTACCGCACTTCTGCCCCAGCACCACTCTTTCTTGCCGTCAGCTTGCCAAACCTGGAGCGGATGTTGTCGCACCAGCTCCTCAGATGAGCACCTGTTTGCAGGAAACACTCACATATAATATAAATGGGTATATCGCACAACAATGTCACTATATATCACCCCATAGTACACATCAACACAGGTACACAGTGTCACTATCCATCACAACACAGAACACTTATTAACACAGGTAAACAACGTCAATATTCATAATATCACATTTCACGTATCAATATGGGGAAACTAACCTTTAATTGGAGGGGTCAGAGTCTTGGCCTTTTTATCAAACAGGCGCCACTTCCGGTCAGAGTCCTTGAATTCCCGGGCCTGCTTGTCGTACATGAAGGTATGGGCCTGCAGCCACTCCATCACGGCGAGCTCGTCCTCGGGGCGCAACACTACCCTTGTTATTGTCCGTTTCGCCTTTACGCCGTAGATGGTAGCATAAGGGGAGGCCTTGTCACCCGTGTCGCTTTCCTGGGTTTCCTGGGTGTCCTGGGTGTCCTCCTGGCTGCTCCCTGGCGGTAGCATGCTGGTTTGGGCAGGGGCTGGTGGTGGTGGTGGCGGTGGCGGCCACCTGGCAGCGGGGGTGGCTTGGCGTGGCGGCTGGCTGTCTTCTATCACATCCAAGCTCTCTTCTTCACTCATCTGGGTCTCGTCTGCAAAGAAGTCTTCCAATCTGTTATCCTCTGCCGGCCTCTGGATCTTCTGAGGACTGGGCGACGTCCTGGCCTTTGTTTTTCTCTTGGGTGGTGTCATGGTGTACAGGCGGTAGAGGTGAGGGTAGAGGTGAGGCGAGGGAGAGGGTGAGAGGTGTGCGTCGTGGGTGGTCTCATCGAAAACTGTGGTGCGAGTGAGGTTAGGACGCTGCCTGGGGCCTATATATAGGGGCCGTGTTGCCGCTCTGTTGTTGGGAAAAATGTCTTATATTTCTTGTCGGCTTGATATGGCTGTTTGCGGTTCGAGTTTTGTGTTGTCGGTTTGATGTTTCTGTTGTCGGTTACTTGTCTGCTCAAGTTGGCTCGACTCTTCTGCCATATTGGGTTCCGGGTGTTGTCGTACGTCTGGACTCCTGTCAATGTGGTTGGAGTCTGCTGCGATGCGGTTGCTTGCGGCTGAAATCCTCTATTGTCGGTTGTACTCGTTCGACTCATATTATTGCATAATTATTGCATAATTATATGCAAATATATGTAAATTTATGCACTCGACTTCAGCAGACTTATGCGGCTGTACTCGTGTCTGTCGGCTGTACTCGGGTGTATGCGCCTGTATGCGGCTGTAGTCTTTATGCTACACATGACACACAATTTGCTACGCTATACTCAAGGACTACAGCCGCATACAGAAGACTAGTGACGACTAGCGCCGACTAGCGCAGACTACTCCCCGCATTCACCAGACAAATGTCAAGTCTGGACAACATTTTGTCAAAATTTGTACTCTCATTTAATTAACCCGTGTCCACAACTATTGCTAAGATGTCGCATGTTGATTACATTCCTGTTCACATTGTGGGAAGGGAGGATGCTTGGCAGTTTATTAGAACCCAATCTAGTCAGAAAGAGGTTGCTAGCAGGAGTAGTGATGAATTAAGACGTGTGTTGGAGATGTATGGTTGGAGGTGCAGTGGTCTGGCTAAGGGAGAGTTAGTTCAAGAGGTGTGTAAGTTAGTTACACAGCTTAATGGTCCTCATGATGAAACTAGAACTCGGGTTGTGGATGATGGCACAGTCCAGCATGTGCCACAGCGCCTAATCAGTCAGGCTAGCTATCATTCTACTGGGGACAGGAGTGGAGCAACAACTCCAGAGCAAGGTGATACTGTAATTAGGCAGTCTCCTAATATTACCACAGCATCTGCCACCATGCCTCCACCGTCAGCATTTAACCCTATCAGTACGGCCCCTTCATTTTCACAGGGCTATGTTCAGGCCCCTATGGCCAGTACATTTGTTTTGAATTATGCTAGCAATCCCCAGTATCCTCCTTCTTCCCCCCATGTGTCGTGGGCCACACCCCAGCATTTCACTGCCACTCATACGGTGGCTGCTCAGCACAATGTTCCCCCTTATGCCCAGTTTCCTCCTATAACCCCAATAGGGTCGAGAAGGAGTCCAGAGGTGGAGCTCCAACGAAAGAGAATGGAGATGGAAGAGAGACAGAGAGATAGAGAGATTGAGTTGAGGAAGTTGGAGATAGAGGAGAAGATAATACAGGCAGAGAGATAGGGAGGCAGATTTGGAGAAGACAATGTTGGAAACTAGTGGGCAAATACGACAGGGGAATAATGCTGGTCATACATCTAAGGAGGAGGCAGAAGAGGTGCTGTTGTCTCGACGGCTGAAACTCGTGCCAGTCTTCGATGAGCTCAAGGTCACGAAGTGGTTCTTGCGTTCTGAGAAGAAGGCCCACGAGTATGAGTGGCCGAGGCAACGCTGGGCGGTGTTGGTGTCTAATGTTTTAAAAGGCAAGGCTCTTGATGCATACGATCACCTAAAAGTGCAGGAGCTAGAGTATGATGTACTTAAAGATGCTGTGCTAACCCTGTCAAGCTCCAATACGCGTTTCTTTACTGTTTCTGGCTACTATTAGACGATTTTATTCAGATTAGTATCGGTATATGGAAGTCAAAGTGTTGATTGAGATACTGTTTACCCTTGTAATACTCACAGATACTTCCTAAGCTGTATAAAATTGTCTAACGATGGCCAAAATGAATTGCTAAAATGTGTCAGAGCTTAAAAGAGTTAAAAGCCTACAAGCTGCGTCCTGAGGCTTACAGGTTGGCCTTTAGGGGTGCTCGGAAGCGGCAGGGGGACTCGCACGTGGAATGTGCCAGGTATATGCGCGATACACTAGTTAATTTTTTTTTTTGTTTTTTTTTTAAGAGACAATGAACGGAGGAAGGAAAAACACAGATAAAACAAAAAGGTCCATGTGCCTAAAGGCATCCTCCATTCATAAAATGTTTGTAACAACTGGATTTAAACATTTGTAGATTGTAAGTTTGTGGAAAGCAATTCGAGGGAAGTGAATTCCAAAGAGTAGTAGTTCTAGGGATAAATGAATTTTGATAAGCAGAAGTTCTGCATTGTGGAGGAGAAAGTGTAAATTCATGGGCGCTCTCAGCTGCCCTAGTTCTACGGGGAAAGATGTGGAGAGGCGGCACAATTGAAGCAAGTTCCTCGGAACAATTGCTGTGAAAATATCTGTAGAATAATGCAAGGGATGCAACGTTTCTTCGTATGGATAATGTAGGAAGGTCCTGTGTGATTGCAGGGTTGTTGATTAATCTAATAGCTTTATTTTGAATTTTGTCCAACTGCCTCAATGCAACCACTCCACTTCCACTCCACAGAGGTGAACAGTAATCCATCTGAGAACGCACATGACTTTTATATATTACGGCCAACTGCTCGTCAGTGAAGAATTATCGAACTCTGTACAGGAGTCCCAGTTTTTTAGAGGCATTCTTAGCAATGCTTCTAACATAATGTGTCCAGCTCAAGTTAGTAGTTAATGTTACACCGAGAATGTCAATACTAGGGGAAGTGGGAATATTTACATCATTAAAAAATATATGGGAGTCAGTGAGATTCTGTTGGCTAGAAAATTGAATGTACTTGGTTTTCAGTGCATTAAAGGAAACTAGATTCTTTTGTCCCCATTCTTCAATTCTAGAAAGGTCCTGGTTCAGAGAAATTGCAGTGCTTATTTTTGAATTTATAAGATCGGGTTGGGTGAAAGAATTGGTAAATGTGAAGGAACTGTGGAGTGTTGAGTCATCTGCATAGGAATGTATTGGATTATGAGTGGTAGATATGAGATCATTGATATGAATGAGGAATAGAGTTGGGGCCAAAACTGATCCCTGGGGAACACCAGCATTTATTGAGTGAAATTGAGAATAAAGGCCATCGACCATTACACATATTTTTCTGTTATGAAGATAAGAAGAAATTAGTGGAACTAATGATGCAAGGCCGTAGTGTGACATCTTCGACAATAAGGATTGATGCCAGACTCTATCAAATGCCTTTGATATATCCAGTGATATTGTATGTGTTTCACCATGTTGGTCTGTAGCTTGGTTGATTTGATGCGTAAGAAGGCAAAGAATGTCTGCAGTTGATCGACATCGTCTAAAACCATATTGCCTATCACTGATTAATTTATTATTCTCAAGATGCTTAATTATGTGATTATTTAATATAATTTCAAAGACTTTACCAAGAGTGGAAGTTATAGCTATTGGTCTGTAGTTTGATGGATCTGAAGAGGCACCTTTTTTAGGAACTGGATGGATGTTTGCTTCTTTCCAGGGTACTGGGAAGGATGAGGTATGAGTACATAGACGGAAACATTTTGCCAATACAGGAGCGAGCACCAAGGAGCAATTCTTAAGTACTATTGGAGGAATTTCATCTGGACCAGGAGCCTTATCTACTGAGAGATTCTGCAAAATAGTTTTGACATGTCTGGTGTGGATCTTAAGTGAGGGAATTTCAGGCGAATTAAAATTAAGTACAGGGACATCTTGATTTATTTCATCTAAGGTTGAGTTGGTGGAGAAAATATCCGCAAGAAGGTTAGCTTTACCTCGTGGGTCACTTACAAGATTGCCAGTCGGAGATTTTAATGGTGGAATGGATGAAGCAGTTGTGAAGTTGGATTTGAATGAGTTAAGAGTAGACCAAAATATTTTGTTATCATTTGGATTATTTAGAAGTTTATTTGCCTGCTTGTGGAGAAAGTTTGATTTAGTTAGGTTTAATTCAGTTTTGGCATGATTTCTGATGTTTCTAAAGAAATTAAAGGCTTCATGTGTTTTTGATCTTGTGTATGCATTGTAGGCTATTGCTTTTTGTTCAGTTACTCTAGCACAATTATGGTCATACCATTTAGGTGAATTAGATCTTTTAATGTACTTTTGATGAGGAATAAAAGATGGAAATGATGGAAATGATGGAAAACATTTCCATTCCAATTTTTACAAAATCTTGTATGTGGCTCAAGGTGGAGTGTGCATCATTAGACAAGAAAGAGGTCCAGGGAATATAAAAAAAAGAAACCTTGAAGACCCTCCCAGTCTGCCCTATCGTAATGCCATTTAGTCACCAAAACAGGTTCAGAGTGGGAAGGTGTGGTAGGTGATAGACAGGTGGCCTGTATCAGACAGTGATCAGAAGATCCAAGCGGGGACCTCACTGTAACATCATAATTTTCTGAATTGGTTGTTAAAAATAAGTCCAGTAGGTGGGAATTATGATTAAGATTATCTGGTACACGGGTGGGTTGGTTGACTAGTTGAGTGAGATTAAATGAGTCTGCAAATAGCTCACATTCAAGACCAGCATCGTCAGTCCTGGCTGAATGAGTGAGCCATTCAACATTATGGACATTAAAATCACCCAACACAGTGATTTCAGAAGAAGCATTTAAGTTGAGGACACTGAGTTGTGAGGACAGAAAATCAAAAAGACTTTGCTCTGGAGGAGTATTTGGGGAACGGTAGATGCAACATATGTATTTAAATTTACCAGCAGAAATTAATTTGTATATAGAATAATCAAAATAGGGACAATTGAAACTAGTAACCTCATCCAGGGCAATTTCAGATTTTGCGAAGCAACATACACCTCCTTTAGGTCAGAAATTTTGGAGCAGTTGATAACCTGGAAAATTAAATCTAGACGTGTCAGATGAGTCTCTGTCAAAAAAAGGAGAGTAGGGGATTCTGCTTGAAGAAATTGATGTACAGAATTGATGTTAGAGTGAAGTCCCCTTATATTGCTAAAGAAAAAGCTTCACCGACGAGCAGCTTTGGGACGTTGCAATGCTCTTGACACAGTCGCATGATGACGACCGGGAGGGCCCTGTGTCAATGACCCAACCCTGCCGGGGGTGGATATCCGAGGGACCACCAGGTTTGCTCTTAACAATTGTACTGCCATATTTATTGGGTAAGGTGTATGGTGTTACATGTATGATATGTAGTGGGAAGAGTAGTGTTTTATGGATAGAGGATAGCGATGTAGGGCAATGTCGTGAAGTTGGATGTGTATGTTATATAAAAAGGGTTTTCCTGATACCCCTGATGTGTGAGGCAGAAAGATGTGTATCCAGCTACCAAGGCCTGGGAGAGAAAATGGAATTCAGGCTATTCCCTGAGTCTACCGAAACCTTGGCGGTAGTACTTCCCTGGGCGGGGCTGCCTACCCCTACTACCTACAAAGTGGCTGCATTCAGAGTCGGTTGATACTTTTGAGGCAGCATGTGAGGTTTGGCTGATGGAGCAGTTTACTAGCATAGTTCAACGGGACATTGGGGATAAATTAAAAGAAAAGCGGTTTAAATCAATAAGGGAAGCAGCAGTTTGGGTTGATGACTTTGCACTACTCCCAGCGTGGCAGTGGCAAGGGGAGCATTGGTGACAGTAGAGACCGACCTGTGCACCAAGCAGCCACAGTATCAGCTCGCCCATCATCACCCAAAGGTACTACAAATAAAACACATTATAACAAGGCTGACAAACAGCGAGCTTCTACGGAAGTGCGATGTTATTTTTGCAAAAAAGTGGGTAATATTAAACCTCAGTGTACTAGGTGTTACGATCCAGGTTCTCAAAGACACAGGGCTCTTCAACATTGGACTAGATAATGGCAAAAAGCAACAACGGTAACACTAGATCCAACCCCTGCCTTACACACTGGAAAACAAAACACCATTACCGCCCTGAGTCGTGCCTGGACAACGAGGTATCCTATGACTCGGTAACTGGTGCACACACACTAGGCTGACGCTCAATGAAACAGCCTATTCTCAAACAGTAAAAGATTACTCGATTATGTTACACAAAGAAAAGATAGTTAACGTGATTAATTAACGTTACGGTAGATACTCAAATAACTGGCACTCCTGTATTAACCTAACAAGTGCGCATGGGGGTAATTGGAAACGTCCCCCTGTGCTGACGTATTTGAGGTGTTTCCGTCACTAAAATATTAATTGTACCATTAATAGCATTAATACTTATCCATATGCGCCTATTATGGGTTGATTATAAAGGTATTAACCTGAAACAAAAATAAAACAAATGAAAACAGCGTTTGGATGGTCAAAATCGGAGATATACCCCGCGAGTTGTGTAACGTATGGGTGAGGCAAGCTGCTTTCCCGCCAATTTCCCCCAAGGCCACTGAGACACAGTCGATCGATACTCTCTCTCTCTCTCTCTTGCATTCGCTTGCTATCAGTGATGACCACACCCTGCAACCGGATTTCTAATGTTAGCACGAAAATATACCTCAGAATAAGGGAATAACAGGGAAAATAGGTGATAACTGAAGGAGAGGAGGAAAGAGGGGAAGGAGGGGAGGTAGAGGACTGAGATTTTGCATGGCCCAGGGGCCAAAAAAAAAAAAAAAATCGATGTCAAAAGTTGATTTTTTTTTTCTCTGACTCTTAAGAGTCTCCCCGCAGTTCCCGGGTTAAAGAAAGTGCAATGCTAGTCCTGCAACATCAACTGGAAACTTCTGAAATAAGTCTGATGCTGGGAAGATGTTCGTAAAGAATCTTGAACCCATTATAATGCAGAATACGGGTCACAATAAATGCTAGGACATATAGTAATAATGGGCAGGCGAATAATAAAGACTACGCAAAGGTAGTAATGCTCGACAACTAAAGAAATGCTTCGTGACACAGCACAGCCTACTCGGGTTGTGCAACTCAACAACAACCTCGGCTCAAAAGTGCAGTGAATAATAATGCTGCATACATATAAAAATGGGGCTTATCTCTATCCAGTGTCTGCTCAGTTAATAAAGTCTAGCTGGGGTATCAAGGCAGGGCAACAATGGGCGAGCATGCGGCTCGTAGCCTAACGTTGTCCAAGGGTGGTATAATGAAGATTACTTTATATGACGGGGATGCTCTCTTGATCAATCTAGGTCTCTAGTACCTAGCTCTATCCTGGCGATCCCTCAGAGGTCAACACAAAGAGGCAGCAGTATGTTGTGAGGGATAGTCTATGGCCCTCTCACACCACAGCGCTGAGCTCGCAAAGTTAACGAACCCGAAGACAACTTAGGCTCCCACAGTACCTGTCGATGTCGTGCAGAGCTTAGCTAACACTGCACACCTCGGAGACAACGACACAGTAACCTTACCCCCAGTCTAGCTTTAGATAACCAAGCAGAATCACTCAACACATTGCAAGGGAGACATATGCCGGTCTACAACCTTCCCGAGAGAGGACACATACGGAAAAGTCCGTCTCTCTAAACCTCAATAAAGCATAATACCTCCTTAACCTAATACATGGAAATATCTGAGAGCTTCGCGTACAATACGACTGGTCGACGGTGAACGTCTATGCTGAAACCAGAAGGGATATTGAGTTTAATAAAGATTAGAGAATGAGAAAGGAGAAGTCGAGAGAGAGAAATAGTATGCAAAGTAGCGAGTATGGGGGACAGAATTGCAATGGATGTAGGCGATACGCGTGTCAGGCAAGCTCTGAGCTAGTAAAGAACACGAGGCAGCGACGGGAAGGGACTAGTTGACCACCCGGCCGCCAACGCCGTCAGCGCCCAAGCGAGCCGCGTCATAGCTCACCTCGCTGCCGGGTGTACTCCCTCACACTCTCTCGCTCGCCTCCCACATAAGCAACATTTATATTATAGCGAATATAAAATATAAGACGCGGCCTCAGACCAAAACAAAGACCATTTCTAGACTGTCTGTGGCAACACGACACTAATGAAATAAAGCAGATCATTCTAGGACAACTGTAGCCTATACCCCCATCCTGGCGAGCGCTAGCGAGCTGCAATGCCCCACGCAACCATTCTGCTAACGCCGGGAGGCATCACACCCCCCCCAAGATATGGGACACTCAACCATGAGCCCATGTCTGAACAGGCAGAATGTCGCTAGAATCTGCCACTCCTAACCACTCTGCCACTCATGGAATGCAAGCTCAGTCTCCTCAAAAAAAAATACAACAACATTTTTATATAAACAAATCTTAGCACCCTTCCCAAATATAATACATTAATTCATAACATTGTGCTCCCAGAGCGAGCTTTAAGCAGCACAGCCTACTGAGGGAAAATCATCTGCACTCAGTACTCAGCTACAATATTATCTTAAAATTAATTATTAAAAAGAAAGAGTTTTTATTTAATTTTTCATATTTTATTTTAATGTTGTTTTTGGCGGCTACTATAGATGTAGCCTAATTTTCTTCTAATCAAAGCCAACAACTCCTGCCCTGCGACCCTACGCTGATGCTACACACGCGAGCCAACAAGCACCAGCGCAAAAATACACCGCGAGGACAGGAGGCTATACCAACATACTGTGGTATCCTACCCCGGATCCTCCACCCGCGACAAACAGTCCGCAATCACATTCTCACAACCGGCAATATGGCGAATGTCTAAGTTGTACTCTTGCAACATGAGCGACCATCTGGTCAGCCTCATATTCCGGTTGTGGAATTGATTGAGGAATTTAAGCGGGTGGTGGTCGGTATACACTACCACGACTGGCCCATATGCAGGAACATAGACCTCAAAGTGTCTGAGCGCTAACACGATTGCCAGCAGTTCCTTTTCAACAACCGAATAGTTTTTCTGTGCTGAATTAAATTTCTTTGAAAAGAAACTGACTGGATGCTCAAGACCTTCCTCGTCTGTCTGCAAAAGTACGTCACCAGCCCCTACTCCGCTGGCATCAGTCGCCAACTGAAATGGTCGTTCAAAGTCCGGGGCCCTGAGGATAGGGTGAGTGCATAAAAGGTGTTTAACTACTCTAAACGCCTGCTCACACTCAGGTGCCCAGCGGAACTTTTTATCTTTGGCTAGTAGATCTGTCAAAGGAGCTAACACAGTAGAATAGCCTCTTATAAAGCGGAGGTAATACCCAATCATACCCAAAAATCTCATGATCTGCCGCTTGGTGGTCGGCCTGGGGAACAAGTCGATAGCCTGTATCTTCTGTTGGGGCGGGCTCACCTGCCCTAACCCAACCACAAACCCCAGATACTGCACCGTGGCTTGCACAAAGTCACACTTGCCAGATTAACCACCAAGCCTGCTTTACTAAGTTGACTAAATAAGGCTTCTATGTGCTCACTGTGACTTTGGAAATCGTTGTCATAAATGATCACGTCATTAAGGTAGACAGTACAGTTTGGGATGTCTGCTACGATGTCGTTCATTAAGCTCTGGAAAGTGGCCGGTGCATTTTTCAGACCATATGGCATCACGTTGCAACGGTAAGTACTGCCATCCACCACAAACCCGCACACCTCTTTAGCCCGCTCAGACAGTGGTACTTGCCAGTAGCCTTTGATGAGGTCTACCTTGGTCAAGTACCTTGCTTTCCCGATCTTATCCACACTGTCATCCACCCGGGGAAGAGGATATGCATTGGTGGGGGTCAACCCGTTCAACCGCCTAAAGTCAATGCAGAACCGAACTTTTCCATCAGGTTTGGGCTGCAGAGTGACAGGAGAAGTCCACCATACTGCCCCCTTCTCGATCAAGCCTCTCGACAGCATATACTCCAGCTCATCCCTGAGCGCTGGGAGTTTAATGGGTGGCACCCGATAAGGTATCGACTTGCAGGGGGGGTGCTCTCCTACATCGACATCATGCACCGCTTGAGTAGTGAGGCCTGGGTGCTCGGCAAATACAGTGGGGTATGAATCGAACAGGCGCTGCACTTCCACCTGCTGTTCCTCCGGCAGGTGCGCCAGAGCATCATGCGCACATTGGCTCGAATTCCCCGCCCACTGATCAGCCGAGACATGACAATCCCAGTTATCATCCACCTGATCATTGCTGCCCCCCTCTCCTTCTCCACCATGACCGCAGCAGGTCAACACAGGGACAGCTAGTGACTTAGGTGGGCGCCTCACATACTCCTTCAACAAATTAATGTGTCATAGTTGGTTACGCTTCTTCCGGTCTGCAGTGGCAATGAGGTAATCTAGATCGGAGATCTTTGACACCACCCGATAAGGCCCAGCGTACTTGGCAGCCAGAGGATGACCTGACAAAGGCAACAGGACCAATACCTCTTGACCTACCTGAAACTCCCGGAGTTTCGCCTTAGTATCGTACCTGTCCTTCATACGGGCCTGCGAACTCACCAAATTACGCCCGGCCAGCTCCAGACTTCTAAGCATTCTCTCTCTGCTCTCGAGGACGTATCTCAACATAGAACATGGCTTAGCGGTACCCTCCCAAATCTCCTTCACCATGTGGAGAGGGCCCCTCACCTGATGCCCGAAAACAAGCTCATTCGGACTGAAACCGAGACTCTCTCCAGGTACTTCTCTTGCCGCGAACAAAACATACGGCAGACCAAGGTCCCAATCCTTTCCGTTCTCTGCGCAGTAACATCGAAGCATGCTTTTCAGCATGGCGTGCCACCTCTCCAACACCCCTTGACTCTCCGACTCTCCGGGTGATACGCAGAAGAGACGACAGTGCTGATGCCATGCTGAATCATAGTTTGTTTGAACAGATTAGATGTAAAATTAGAACCTTGGTCCGATTGCACCTCTTGCGGGTAACCATACCGCGAGCAATACAAGAGCAGGTTCCGGACAACAGTTTTCGCCGTACCATTTCTCATTGGATATGCATCAGGATAACGAGTGGCCACATCCATGATAGTTAATAGAACTTTATTACCGGCACTAGTAGGGGGTAGGGGTCCGACCATATCAATGATGACCTTACTGAAGGGCGGTCCACTGACAGGAATGGGGTGCAACGGGGCTCTCGGAATTGTTTGGTTAGGTTTTCCAACCCTCTGGCACGTATGACACCTTGCTATCCAGGTTACCACCTGCCCCTTCAACCCCGGCCACCAAAACAATTTTTCTAAATCTGCCACCGTTTTTCTCACCCCTAGATGTCCTGCCAGTGGTATGTCATGTGCCAACCTCAGTAGGCTATCCTTGCACTCCTGTGGCACCACCAACTGGTCCACTACTCCGGACCCCTCTTGCCAACTACGTTTAGGGTCTTGAAAACGCCTATAGAGGATGCCTTCTAAATAAAAAAAATCTCCTGGCTGTGCATCGCCGTCCTCGTCGAGCTCTACAGCCCCATTAGCACACGTTTGGAGCTCAGGATCCTCTAGTTGCAACCGACGTATATCTGAGGGTGCCAAGCGATCTAACTGCTCCCGGAGCAATGCATGACCTTCCCCGATACTGGGCTGCTCCCTCTGTCTCTCTCGATGTACATAACATTGCTGTCGTGGAGACTCGTCATGCCCAGCCTCGTCACTCTCGATGACAGGCCCAGGGGCTACTCCAGAATTAAGGTATGGTGCTAATACTGAATCACCCAGGAGAGCCGCCGAGTCAAAACTCTTAAAACCAACTCCAGCTTTAGCCTCCTCCTGTTGATCGTTCCTCCGCTGGTCTGAAGACGGAGGACTAGGCTGTGACACTTTAGCTGCCCGAGCTCGGGTGACAACACACGCCATGGGTTGTGTCTGGCACCGCTCGACCCACTCTTGCTCTTCCCTACTCACGTCGGCCGGCCTCTCGGCAACGACTAAGGGTAGAACCTCAGAAGCGGGCATTGCAAAGTCGTTGCCGAGAAGAAGGTCGACGCCGTCCACTGGCAGTTCCTCCACAATCCCGACATCCAATTCACGTGCCACACCATCCACCTCCAACTCCAACCGCACCAGCGGGTATGACCGAGTTGCATTAATACCCTGCACCACTACTACCCGAGCCGCGTTTATAGGGTAGCCAGTCAAGTTTTTCATCAGAGTCTGGGAAGCACCTGTATCACGCAAGACCTCTACTCCATACTTGCGCCCCGCCCACATCACGCAACCCCGCCCTCTATGATCGCAAAAAACATCCTGAGCAGGGTTCGAGCCTCCCAGGTGCTTCTGCATTGGCTGTGCCTCAGCCTCTGACGAACTGCCCCGGGCAAACTCAGACGACTTCGGAGACACACCAATGTTGCAGGCCAAATACACAGCTGCTGTAGGTGGTTTGCTAGGACAGACTCTTGCAAAGTGCCCCTTTTTATGACAATGATAACACTCCAACTCCCCTTTGGGCTTCCCTTGGTACTGGGAAGGGCCCGGCCCCTTCTTAAATGGGACAGTGCTAGTCTTGTGGTCAGTCTTGGTATCATGGCTCTTGTACTTGTTTGCATAAGGTATATCACTAACTCGGGGGGGTGGGGCGTCACACCCCTTGTTACCTGCCTCACTACGCTGGGCAGACCCGTACCCACGAATTAGTGATAGCCGGAGGTCAGCCATCTCAGCTGCCTCCTGTAGAGTTTTTGGTTGCTTTTCTTTCAGGTTTAACGTCAGGTCGCCGCCCGTGCATTTGAAAAACTGCTCTAAAAGCACCAACTGTTTAATGTCGTCAAACGTAGTAGCTTTCTCCGACCTCAGCCAATTCCCAAAAGCATCGGACAGCTCCCGGGCATATTCCAAAAAGGTGCTCTCCCGACCCTTGGTAACACCCCGGAACTTCAACCTGTACGTCTCTGGTTGTAGTTCGTATGCTCTCAGGACAGCCTCCTTGAGTTCCTCATAGATAATACAAGACTCTATATGCAATGCATCATAAGCCTTGAGTCCCTTGCCCACAAGTCTAGAGGAAACAAGGGCTGCCCACTTCTCCCCAGGCCACTGGTGTTCCTGGCACTTCTTCTCGAATCTCATGAAAAATTCGGTGACACCCGACTCATCAAATACAGGGACTAGCTTCAACAGGTGCGACAAAGATTGGTCCCGATGTCTGTAACCTCCCCCAATATTTCGCCCTGTTATCTCCACTCGAGATCTCTCCAGCTCCCTGTAAGCCCGATACCTAGTAGACTCTGCCTGCAGTTCAGCCTCTCGTCTAGCTGTTCTCTCTGCAGCCTCAGCCTGCACACTAGCCTGTCTCTCGGCAGCCTCAACCTTGGCCATCTCAAGCCGAAACAACAAATCTGGAGTCAACCCTTGAGGAGGGGAAGGTGCATTTAATGGAGAGGGTCCCTGTGATTGAATTCCACGCTGCCATTGACCATCAACTTGGGGGTATGTACTAAATTCAGGCACCCTGACGTTTGATACGGGGGTAGAGTGGAGGGGGGGCTGGGGACCGGGGCCCCCAGTTGCCTCTCCACCAAGGTCTCTCCCTTCTAAACTCAATATCAAAGTCCTCAGCTGATCTTTCCTCATGCCACTTAACCTCTGAAGTGCGCATGGGGGTAATTGGAAATGTCCCCCTGTGCTGACGTATTTGAGGTGTTTCCGTCACTAAAATATTCATTGTGCCATTAATAGCATTAATACTTATCCATATGCGCCTATTATGGGTTGATTATAAAGGTATTAACCTGAAACAACAATAAAACGAGTGAAAACAGCGTTTGGATGGTCAAAATCGGAGATATAGCCCGCGAGTTGTATAATGTATGGGTGAGGCAATCTGCTTTCCCGCCAATTTCCCCCAAGGCCACTGAGACACAGTCGATCGATACTCTCTCTCTCTCTCTTGCACTCGCTTGCCATCAGTGATGACAACACCCTGCTTGCAACTCGCTAATGTTAGCACGAAAATATACCTCAGAATAAGGGAATAACAGGGAAAATAGGTGATAACTGAAGGAGAGGAGGAGAGTGGGGAAGGAGGGGAGGTAGAGGACTGAGATTTTGCATGGCCCAGGGGCCAAAAAAAAAAAAAAAAAATTTTTTTTTTTTTTTTCGATGTCAAAAGTTGATTTTTTTTTTCTCTGACTCTTAAGAGTCTCCCCGCAGTGCGCCGGGGGAACTCTTAAGAGTCTCCCCGCAGCTCCCGGGTTAAACCCTGGTGACCCTGAAGACCTGCCACACACTTTAAGCCATACTTATTCAGCTTCAACACCCTGGCAGCGGTAAGGGGCACCTCTAAAAATCTTCTAGCACTCTCCTCGCTATCGACTAGCCACTCCACAGGTCTTTCTCCCTCCGAGCCTGTATCGTGACCTGACCCACCACTGTGTTCTGATTCGTCTCCCATTGTGTCCACCAAAAAATTTCACGTTTATAAAAAAAAAGAAGAAGTACCCAAGCTCCTTTGTAGCACTATTCACTTGCCAAAAATGTCTGAAGACTCTCAAGTGCTATACTACTTTGCCAAAACAAATTTAACGTGCCCACTATATTCCTCAATAAAACAAATTACCACAACAATCCTGCAATTATCTCTTAGTTCACAAGATCCTGAGCTAGGTCGCCATTTGTTACGATCCAGGTTCTCAAAGACACAGGGCTCTTCAACATTGGACTAGATAATGGCAAAAAGCAACAACGGTAACACTAGATCCAACCCCTGCCTTAAACACTGGAAAACAAAACACCAATACCGCCCTGAGTCGTGCCTGGACAACGAGGTATCCTATGACTCGGTAACTGGTGCACACACACTAGGCTGACGCTCAATGAAACAGCCTATTCTCAAACAGTAAAAGATTACTCGATTATGTTACACAAAGAAAAGATAGTTAAAGTGATTAATTAACGTTACGGTAGATACTCTAATAACTGGCACTCCTGTATTAAAGAAAGTGCAATGCTAGTCCTGCAACATCAACTGAAAACTTCTGAAATAAGTCTGATGCTGGGAAGATGTTCGTAAAGAATCTTGAACAATTATAATGCAGAATACGGGTCACAATAAATGCTAGGACATATAGTAATAATGGGCAGGCGAATAATAAAGACTGCGCAAAGGTAGTAATGCTCGACAACTAAAGAAATGCTTTGTGACACAGCACAGCCTACTCGGGTTGTGCAACTCAACAACAACCTCGGCTCAAAAGTGCAGTGAATAATAATGCTGCATACATATAATAATGGGGCTTTTCTCTATCCAGTGTCTGCTCAGTTAATAAAGTCTAGATGGGGTATCAAGGCAGGGCAACAATGGGCGAGCATGCGGCTCGTAGCCTAACGTTGTCCAAGGGTGGTATAATGAAGATTACGTTATATGACGGGGTTGCTCTCTTGATAAATCTAGGTCTCTAGTACCTAGCTCTATCCTGGCGATCCCTCAGAAGTCAACACAAAGAGGCAGCACTATGTTGTGAGGGATAGGCTATGGCCCTCTCACACCACAGCGCTGAGCTCGCAAAGTAAACCAACCCGAAGACAACTTAGGCTCCCACAGTACCTGTCGATGTCGTGCAGAGCTTAGCTAACACTGCACACCTCGGAGACAACGACACAGTAACCTTACCCCCAGTCTAGCTTTAGATAACCAAGCAGAATCACTCAACACCTTGCAAGGGAGACATATACCGGTCTACAACCTTCCCGAGAGAGGACACATACGGAAAAGTCCGTCTCTCTAAACCTCAATAAAGCATAATACCTCCTTAACCTAATACATGGAAATACCTGAGAGCTTCGCGTACAATACGACTGGTCGACGGTGAACGTCTATGCTGAAACCAGAAGGGATGTTGAGTTTAATAAAGATTAGAGAATGAGAAAGGAGAAGTCGAGAGAGAGAAATAGTATGCAAATTAGCGAGTATGGGGGACAGAATTGCAATGGATGTAGGCGATACGCGTGTCAGGCAAGCTCTGAGCTGGTAAAGACCACGAGGCAGCGACGGGAAGGGACTAGTTGACCACCCGGCCGCCAACGCCGTCAGCGCCCAAACGAGCCGCGTCATAGCTCACCTCGCTGCCGGGTGTTCTCCCTCACACTCTCTCGCTCGTCTCCCACACAAGCAACATTGATATTATAGCGAATATAAAATATAAGACGCGGCCACAGACCAAAACAAAGACCATTTCTAGACTGTCTGTGGCAACACGACACTAATGAAATAAAGCAGATAATTCTAGGACAACTGTAGCCTATCCCCCCATCCTGGCGAGCGCTAGCGAGCTGCAATGCCCCACGCAACCATTCTGCTAACGCCGGGCGGCGTCACATAAGTGGAAGGCTACCCTGGGACCCAAGGCTGTCCCGTTGGTGGCGATACTAGGGGAGGTGCCTGTGAAAGGCAAGCCAGGAACTGGTGAGTATGGGGGGCAGCGTAGGCCAGCGCGAAGCAGGGTTGTAAGCACTTTGCCGCCCCAGATTGTATCACCACCTGAGCATAACCAGACTTCCCCTGATTGGTGTCGGCCATTCATACATGATGGATCAGTACGGATCGGGGAGCACACGTACCCTGTCAAGGGGTTTAGGGATACTGGTGCGCAGCAATCCATGTGTCGCAACCTGACAGGGGGACCTATTAGCACAATAGAGTTTATAATTTGCAGGGGAGTCAACAGTAAGCAATGCTGGGATTTAGTCCTGGTGACCCTAAAGTGCCCGTTGTTGACTGCCGAGGGTAAGGTGGCCATGGTGGACACTCTGCCAGTTGAGGGGGTGGACATTTTGCTCGGGACTGACTCGTCAGGGGATGTAGTTTTCCCGCCTCCTATAGTCGTCGCTGAGGCTGCTTTTGAGCTCCCTACTGGTGGTTGCTTGCAGGAAGATAACATGGACTCTATCTACCCTATGTGTTCAGTGACCAGATCAATGGCACAAGTGGCACAAGAGGAGGATGATTTAGTGGATGCGGGGGCCGATAGCCATGAGTGCAAGCCATCCCATGATGCACTACTAGATGACACTGGCTTGGAGGCAGCTGTGGGCGTGGCTGACCCCAGTAAGGCTACCGAGACTAGTAGAGGTGACCTAGTGCCGGACGAGGAGTCTGACATAGTGCCGCGGACTCAACTTTCTGCTATTTTTGAGAGGTCAGAGGTAACTGCCTTGTCGGAGATAACTAGAGAAGAACTGAGTAAGTTGCAGCAAGAGGACCGGAGTGTGGGCCTCCTGTTTAAGAAGGTTGGCATGACTGGTGGGAAGAACAGTCCAGAGAAATTCATTGTTAAAGGGACATTGTTATATCGGCAGTGGACGCCAGATACGGACTCAGGCATGGGGGAGGAGCAATTAGTGGTGCCTGCCAAGTTCATGGAAGAGCTGGTTAGGCTAGCGCATGAGGCACCACTGGTGGGGCATTTAGGGGTGCGTAAGACTACTGAAAGGCTACGTTTTCATTTTTGATGGCCTACTATGCATGCATCGGTGGCTACTTTTTGTTATGTAATGTCATGTTTGTCAGGTAGTTGGAAAACCCAACCAAGGAATACCCGTGGCACTTTTGATCCCTATACCTGCAGTTGAACCGCCATTTACTCGTGTCATAATTGACATGGTCGGTCCCTTACCACCCACCAGTGCGGGATATAAATACTGGCTTACTTTGATGGATGCCACAACTAGATACCCGGAGGCTATTCCGGTTAGCAGCATGAACGCGAAGGTTGTTCTCAAACACCTTCTGCATTTCTTCACTAGATTTGGTTTGCCACGTCAAATTCAGTCTGACCGAGGGGTTAATTTTACATCAAATCTCTTTAATCAAACCCTCTCAGAGTTAGGTATAAAGCATGTGCTGTCAAGCGTGTACCATCAACAATCACAGGGAGCCCTTGAGCGTTTTTCCCATACCTTGAAGAGTATACTGTCCCTTCGGAGTCCTTGGGATTCTCGCCCAATTCCCTTGTGTTTAGTCATCGTGTCAGAGGGCCCTTGGATGTGGTGAAAGATTCCTGGGAGAGTGATGCGGCAGGGGGCTCTATGCCTCTGCTCGAGTATGTGCAGAAGACTCGGGAGAGGTTGCAGACTGCCCTTCTGGTAGCTAAGGAGCATCTAGTGGCAGCACAAAGCAAGATGAAATACCATTATGATAAGCAGGCGAAATCTAGGGCGTGCAAGGTGGGCGACGAGGTTCTGGCACTGTTGCCAGTTCCGGGTCGACCCTTAGCAGCTAAGTTTTGTGGTCCATACAAGGTCGTTAAGCAGATTGGTTTATAAATATATATACTGTATATATATATATATATATATACCGGTATATATATAATATATATATATATATATATACATATTTAATATATATATATATATATCGGTGTATATATATATATAATATATATATATATTATATATATATATTAATATATATAATATATATATATATATATATATATATATATATATATATATATATATATACAGTATATATAACAATTTTCACAAGCCTTTGAGTATTTTGAATATGTTCCCAACACCAACATTAAAGTATCTAGCATATAGCAAAATTTGAGAACAACAATTTCGTTCATTACTAGACCAAATGGAACTCTACTTCTACTGAATTTGTCATCTCTTCAAATCCTTACATCCATCCTTGTGTTCTTGACCTTTTTATTGATGAAGCTTATTATTTCCTCCGAAGTTTATTATTTCCTCCGAAATGTATTATTTAATTCGAATTGCCTCCGAAGCCTATCATTTCCTCCGAAGCTTATTATTTCCTCCGAAGCTTATTATTTCCTCCGAATTTTATTATTTAATCCGAAACTTATCATTGCCTCCGAAGCTTATTTTTTCCTCCTAAGCTTATTATTTCCGCTGAAGCTTATTATTTCCTCCGAAGCTTATTATTTCCTCTGAAGCTTATTATTTCTTCCGATGCTTATTATTTTCTTCGAACCGTATCATTGCCTCTGAAGCTTATTATTTCCTCTGAAGCTTATTATTTCCTCCGAAGCTTATTATTTCCTCCGAAGCTTATTATTTCCTCCGAAGCTTATTATTGCCTCCGAAGCTTATTATTTCCTCCAAAGCTTATTATTGCCTCAGAAGCTTATTATTGACTCTGAAGCTTATTATTTCCTCCAAAGCTTATTATTGCCTCTGAAGCTTAATATTGCCTCTGAAGCTTATTATTTCCTCTGAAGCTTATTATTTCCTCCGAAGCTTATTATTTCCTCTGAAGCTTATTATTTCCTCCGAAGGTTATTATTTCCTCCGAAGCTTATTATTGCCTCTGAAGCTTATTATTTCCTCCGAAGCTTATTATTTCCTCCGAAGCTTATTATTTCATCCAGCTTATTCTTTTCTCTGAAGCTTATTATTTCCTCCGAAGCTTATTATTTCCTCCGAAGCTTATTATTTCCTCCGAAGCTTATTATTTCCTCCGATGCCTATTATTTCCTCCGAAACTTATTATTGCCTCTGATGCTTATTATTTACTCAGAAGCTTATTATTTCCTTTGAAGCTTTTTATTGCCTCCAAAGCCTATTATTTCCTCCGAAGCTTATTATTTTTCATCTTCTCTGCAAATCCTTACATCCTTCCATTCTTGATAATTTTAATGACGCAGGTGATTATTTTCTCCGCAGTAAAACATTTATGGCTGGGGGTTGTTGTTATAAGCTGAATGTGTTGGTTTAGTGTGTGGTGGTGGGAGCTGCAGGCTGGATGGTGAGATGTTTTAGAGGAGGGAGATATATTCGAGTTCTCCATTCTTATTGTTTTACGCCTTAATATGCGGATTTAGTGTAAGAGGTATATACAGACGAGCTAGGTATTTTGGCACACATGGGAACATTTTTTGTACACACACACACACACACATACGGGTCGGGATGGCCAAGCAGTTTAAGGCTCCCGCACAGTAACCGCGATGTTGAAGGTTCAAATCCACCAGAATCTTAAAGGTTTGTTCGGGCATCCTGATGGAGAGGATTGTATATCGTGGTCGCGCCCTAGCCTGGCTGCTCAACTTTCAGCTTGTGTTAGCTTACACGTAATTCTCACTAGTCACTAGTGCATCTGCGCATGTACGTAATATGGTGGGAACACAGACAACTCATGGTCGCAAAAGGTCGCATGTGACCTCGTAGTTATGGTAGAATAAGCATTCTGCTGTCCCTAGGTTAAGAAAAAAAACTCTGTAGATATTCAGCCTCACGACTGCAAGTGAACAATAAACCGACACATAATATTATTCATATTTTTCATTTTCACACACTCATACACACACACGCACACATGCACATCCTTTTAACATAAATAATTATGTATAATCTAGTAAGCTAAGTTTAAGCATTTATGCTATTCTCCCAAACATCTAACTCAGATAAACAGTTAGCATTAGAACGAGGGATAGAATTACAGTGAAATGGAGACAAAACAAACACATGCAACAACAGTCATCAAGGAGAACGGTAACGGTTAGGGGCAGGAACGTAGAACAGTGGAACACCTGAACAGTGTGATGGCTGAATGGCTGGAATAGATTGGACGGCAGGAAATGAAAGTAAATAAGAAGGAAGAAATTATTCCAGAGAACAAATTAAAAGGCACGATAAATACAATTTGGAAGAAGTAAAGAAAGTAGAGTTTGCAAGAATATAAAAGTTCGGCCAACGATTTATGGGAGAAAAGGGAACGATATTCAAAGAGATACATTGCATACACATTACAGATTAATTATATTATGATAAAGATAGTATCAGCAGAATCATATAATTTATATTCAAATTAAACAATGCTACGTTCAATACAAGTATTTTCAGGAAAGGCCACTGATGCACCCTTTAATTTTATCAGTATTAGCCATTTTTATCAAGATTAAGATGGTTCTCTGTGAGTCAAAAGGTGGACTAAGCTTGTTAGAAGCCTTTCCTAAGCTGCAGAAAATTATGTAATCTAAATAGATAGTCATTTTACAACTACTACTAATAATGATGATAAGATTAATGACAATGTTAAGGACCTTTTACTGACTGTTATCTCCCATTGTAGTAAGAAAAAACATAATAATTATTTGATTGTGTCTCACACGAGTGTTCACCCCTCTTCCTCCCCAGTTACATTTGATAAGAACAAATCTTAATTGCTTTTGTCTTAACCCATTCAGTACCGGGAACATCTATTTTCATTATATTCTGCCAACTATTGGACTATTTTATGCAGCTTAGGAAATACGTGTACCAGTTAAAATAATACAGGATAACTTAAATAACCCTTTCTCCTACCACAGATCATCCTTAAGCTGCACAAAATCGTCTAATTATAGCTAGAATAAACTATATAACACGTCGCTGGTACAGAAATGGTTAATTATTATTTTGTTGAGAAATATAAGCCTTTTTTTTTTTACCATGCCGGCTTCTTTAGTTGTAGAGTTGGTTGGGAAGCTGGACAAATTAACTCGTTGTAGAGTACGATGCATTTGTGACACTTCATTCTGTCTGTTATTAGAAGATTTTATATAATTTAAGAAGGATATGTGGGAATTATAAGGGTAACGACTGTCCTCGATTAACCCTCCAACTTTTATTTACCCATTTCCTAATATCAATAATATCAATAATATCGTCTAATAAGAGCCAGAACACAGAGCAGAAAGGCGTAATAGTATCTTGAATGGGTTAACATTGAATTGGTAACCCTTTCTGTACCGGTGACGTCCTTTTCATCATACTCTGATCACAATTAGACGATTTTATTCAGCTTAGGAAGGAAGTCTACCAATCAAAGGAATACAGACTATCTCAATTAATCCTTTTAGCTTCCATATATCCTTCGTAAGCTGCACAATATCCTCTACATATAGCTTGGATAAAATTAAATAGACGTAGCCGGTACAGAAGGGGTTAATGCCTGTTGTAGCCCTCTCTGTTTATTGACCATATATATTATATTATTGGTATCATTGAACATATAGAGAAAATATACCTTGAGTAATCTATATCAGTTAATGCTTCACATTTGATATATAAATATTAGTATCCTCTGCCTGCCATACTTTTATCTCTGTATGATTCTGTTTGGGTATATTTTTAATGTTCTTGTATATTCTCATTCTTGTCCTATATCTCCTCATTATCTCCAGCTAATCTTTAATCACTTCAATTTGCTATGGCTCACACATAATAAGCTTTTTAGTAAGAAAAGTGGTCATTGTATTGAAAAGTTTAACGTAAACTACAAAATGTCCCTTTAATGGCTAATGTAATATCGCATCTCGTATTTTGTTCTGTTAAGCCAACTATATTGTCATGGTTATATTCCTTGCATTATGTTCTGTTAAGCCAACTATATTGTCATGGTTATATTCCTTGCATTATGTTCTGTTAAGCCAACTATATTGTCATGGTTATATTCCTTGCATTATGTTCTGTTAAGCCAACTATATTGTCATGGTTATATTCCTTGCATTATGTTCTGTTAAGCCAACTATATTGTCATGGTTATATTCCTTGCATTATGTTCTGTTAAGCCAACTATATTGTCATGGTTATTCCTTGCATTATGTTCTGTTAAGCCAACTATATTGTCATGGTTATATTCCTTGCATTTTGTTCTGTTAAGCCAACTATATTGTCATGGTTATATTCCTTGCATTATGTTCTGTTAAGCCAACTATATTGTCATGGTTATATTCCTTGCATTATGTTCTGTTAAGCCAACTATATTGTCATGGTTATATTCCTTGCATTATGTTCTGTTAAGCCAACTATATTGTCATGGTTATATTCCTTGCATTTTGTTCTGTTAAGCCAACTATATTGTCATTGTTATATTCCTTGCATTATGATATCTTAATGTTATAATATTCCCTTGTCAACAAATCCTGTCATCGTCTAGTAATTAATGGTCACATGTTCTCTCCCCTTCTTTACCGGCGACGTCTTTTAGTTTGTTCTTGTTATATATTGACGGTTTTGTGCAGTTTAAGAAGGATCTGTGGTAGTAAAATGGGTTAAGTGAGAAAGTTCGAAACCTGTTAGTCGTTGGAAGCTTATTTTAAACTGAATGAAGAAAACTAATAGTAGTCTGAGGTATAGTCTCCCCTTACGCTGCTTAATATAGGCTAAAAACAGTATAGCTGGAATTAAATTATAAAGATGTCGCCAGAATAGTAGGAGTTAATATGCATCATTTATAAAGACAAACTTATTCGTTCTATTTTCGTTTGATAAGTAATTTGGATTATATGACCTAGATTTAATAAAAGCATGAATTGTTTGAACATTAATAGAGTCATATCCATTTGAATAATTGAATATTTAAAGACAAGTTATAAAGCCCCATGGAAATAATAAAGCAAAGTAGTGTCTCCTTTGTGTCGCTATTAACCCCTTGAGGATTATGATGCGTGTTGAGAGTTAATGCCTACGATTATTAGACAGTTTGATTTAGATTAGGAAGGGTACATGGAAGCCAGAGGGTTGATTGAGACAGTCTTTATCCTTTTAATTATCTCAGATCATTATCAGACACAGTTATTTTTGGCTATTATTAGACGACTTTGTTTAGACTAGGAAGGGTATAAGGAAGCCAAAGGGTTAGTTGAGACAGTCTTTACCCTTATAAAATGTTCTCAGATCATCATCAGGCGAACACGGACATAACCCAACACAAAATGAAAATACGCATCTAAATAGGCTGCCTACCTTCAAATGTAAAGACCGTCAATTTCTTGCTTCGTTGACGGAGGAAATACTGAAACTAAGACCAATTTCAGTTGTCAAGATCAACATTAAAATAATTCTTATATAGCTGCTGCGTGTTTATGTCCCATTCCACCGCCCCGTTCCACCACACAGCTCGGTAGTGTACTTATGATAATGTGGATGTAATGATGGACTTTATTATGATGGCTGATGTGTGAGGCTATTACGGGGAGATAATGTGAAGTGTGGTGGAGCGACTGTACGATATCGCTAATAAGTCATGTCTCAGCTGTCATTATGAGTTGCTCGCTCTGTACTGTATTAATGTCTGTCAGATGTTGAATAGAGTGGGTAAGTGTAGGAACGTGTTTGTATATCTCACTCGAAATGAAGAAATCATGTTTAGATATTGCTGATACCGAATATTAATCGAATATACTGGGTGCGGAGGCCTCACTTAATTGGCCGACTGTACACAAACACAACAAACAAATCCACGGAAATACACCCCAACATTTACACCAATAATAATAGGCGCGTTTTCGCAAGACAATTAACTTAGGTACACCCAGGTATACCTGGGTCAGCTCAGTTTTCCAGAGTCCCTTTACCTAGGTGTACCTGGGTCGACCCAGTCCCAGTGGATATTTTAGCGAGCCAGTGACGTCGTCTGGGACTGGGTGTGCCTTGGTAAAGTCAGCCCTGGGGGCCGAGTTGGGCTGGGTTGACCTGGGTGATGCTGACGTCACTTATGACAACAAACAAGATGGCGGAAAATGTCGGGTATGGTGAAGAACCCGTTCCCAGTGATGCGAGTGCTTGGCTTTCTTCACAAGATATTGGATTTTTTGCCCAGAGTCCAGACCATGCGATCTTAGAAGTTTTAGTAGGGATCTAGGATTTATTTAGGGGGAGTTAATATTGTTTTTGAGGGGATATACCATGTCCTTGTCTAGTACATTGATGTGTTGTTGTTTTTTATCTCATATTGCATGTATTTTAGTATTTTTTTCGCATGCCATAATAATATTCAGAATAGAGAAGACAAAAACATTGAAAATCATCTATCAGTGTTTCTTTATTGGAACAGCCATATTGACATTTCTTAGCCAATCAGAGGGCCCTAATCCAGCCTGGGTAAAGTCAGGCTCAATTTTCCCGATCTTTAGGTCTGACCAGTCTCAAAATCGCAAAAACAGAAACAGGCGTGGGTCGATCTGGGTACACCAAGGTCGACCCAGGCCCATAAAAAGCTCGCGAAAACGCGCCTAATATTATTCTCCACAAAATTCTGGAAGAGCTGCAATGTTGACAAGAGGTGACATCTCATTACCTGCTCTGATTCTATTATTATTATTATTATTATTATTATTATTATTATTATTATTATTTTTATTATTCGTAGTAGTAGTAGTAGTAGTAGTAGTAGTAGTAGTAGTAGTAGTCTAATTCTCCGCCATATCCCACTCTTTCGTTCTGACAGTCCACCTATTACTATATCTTTGTTGACAGTCTAAATCCTGATAATAGACTGGTATAACACACCCCTTAATTACTGTATGTCTTCATCTGTCATGGCATTATTCTCCCATGCTGAGCTGGCTAATGACTCCCGGAAATATTGTAATTCTGTCTGTATATATCAACTGTATTTCGTGTACACTCGGATGCCATAGTCTCTAGCCCACTCATAAATAATCTTTAAAAAAATGGGGTTAAACATGATGAAGAGGAGGGTCCAAAAAAGAGCAACTACCTCCCCCTTAAAAATATTAATATGTGACTAAATGCTGAGGAAGTGAGAAAGGGAGTTGGATGAAAATACTTACATAATTATGCATAAAATGCTCGGCAAATATATTCAAACCTAATTCAATCTTTCTACTTAAATATCTCTCTCCCCCCCTCTCTCTCTCTCTTTCGCGGTAAGTGAATTGGCTTGGTAAATTCGCTTGTAAAATCAATATAAGCCATCATTTCCAACATACGACATATCAGTCACATTCAATAAATTATATTTTTCCACCAACCAACTTCGCTCTTAAACTCAATTAATTTAATCAACAAATACATGTGGCACTCCAAGGACTCAAACCTAGGATACTCACACCGAAATTCCGCGCATTTATGCATTACGCTATCAAGAAAATGTAAGACTTGAAATTATAATATCATCCATAAATAATCTCTTTATTGTGATGCTTAGTTAATGTACGGTATTTCGTATATATACCTAACCTGATGAAACATACTTATGCATAGCAAGACACATAGACCAGACGAGGGTATGCATCACACAAGAATACATAGCTAAAAAAGAAATCATAACAATGAATGCTGCTCAGAATAGTGGTTTGAAATATAAAATTATAGCATTGTTTACTTACCTTAAATAGGATTTCTGAGGCTATCAATCATTCAGGATTATTAACCCGGCAGCTGCGGGGAGACTCTTAAGAGGTTTTACTGGGCAACTGCGGAGAGACTCTTAACACCTTAAGAGCGGCCTATGCGGTTTATTTATATGTACCGCCCAGCGGAGTGTTTTTTGCCAAAATAGGGCTGTTTACGTGATCATTTTCATGCCTAAATAAGACCCAGAACGTAAAACAAGTATCTATCCCTGAAAGAGCATAAACAGAGCTTTCGAATGACACCATAACGATCCTTTTATGATGGCTAGTTTTCTTGCAATAACCGTGCAATGCGAGTGCAAAAAGCATGTAATTAGGCACTTTCCCCATACAATTCCGTATATAGCGAGTGAGAGAGGGAGGAGGGAGGTGGGATTCGTGTCAGTAGGTTCGCCGCGGTGGTCTGGAGCAGTCATACGCTCGCTACTCTCCTGCCACCACTTGTCTCTCTCTCTCAGCAACATTACGTGCTGAAATTGCCACTCGACCTATGTCGAGCACCGCCACATAGTCCAGCTTTATTTAACTTGACTTATGTTGCTCGCCGCTAATTAACCCGTACAGACCCAGCGACGCGCCTGACGCGTCGGCGATGTATGTAACGCACAGCCCCAGAGACGCGCCTGGCGCGTCACCCTAATTGCGCCGACCGTAACCTCAGGTGTAGCCACTCAAGAGGGCTCAGATTTGTATGGGAACTGTGTACGTATCCCACGCAACCGTGCCGATGGTTGAAAACTCTCAAAGTCCACGTGCGTGCGCGCGAGCGCGCAATAACCTGTTTTTTGGGGATAATTGCCTTCAATTTTTTACTCTTATAAAATCCGTTTTCGGGGGCTCTGTAGGACAATTTTTTAAGCTTTTTGAGCGGTTTTTCGTATTTTTTCTTTCATTCCTAACCCATTCGCTATTGTTTCTGGAATAAAACCATTTTTTGAAAACCGGCCGGGTTCTGGTGCGCAAACATTACAAAACTAGCCGGGGCTCCACGGGTTAAGGGTTAAGATCCTAGGCCTAAAAAATTACTTTTAAAAGGCTCCAGTAGCACTTGAAACATTTAGTTTTTTCCCTCCATACCTCATATTACTTCTCCACATCTGTCAAAGCCCCCCCCCCCCCTTCCCCCTTTCCCCCCCCCCCCCCCCCCTTCAATTATCACCTATTTTTCTCTTATTCCTGTAATTATCGGTTTATTCATGGCGCCAAAATTCCCCACGCGGTTCCAAGGTGGAAAGGGAGGGGTGTGGAAGGAGGAGAGAGAGTAGTAGCCCAGCTACCTCCAGTCTCTCACCAGACCTCGCGAGAGGTTGGGTTGCCTCGCTCTGCTCCACATTTCATGACTGGACCGCTCCGTATTTATTCACGATTTTGACCATCTAAAAACTATTCTCAATTGTTTTATTGTTGTAACATGTTATTAGCTTCATATTAAACGTAAAATAGGCGCATATGGATAAATATTAATTATATTAATGGTATATTTACGATTTTAGTGAGGAATGTATCTAAATACCTATGCACAGGGGTATGTTGTATACTACAGGGGCTGCGCAGCTGAGAGGTTAAGCCAGCGCACTGCAAGTCAAGTACATTTTTAGGACTGGAGCCCCTTTTTGAGAACCCCAGTCCCATCGTATTTTTAGTTACAATAATTGTTTATGTATATACTCTTGGACATACCCCATAGCTGGGGGTGGCCGACGAAAGACCGATACTGAACAGAAACATTTAAAGTTCCGATTCTTATGGTCCGGGAATATTTTTGCGTTCCCACACTCATTTCATTGTTTCGCCTAGTAGATGCAGTCTACAAGGGGGGGAGGATTCCTAGCCACCTGCCCCCAGAAGGAAAAGTAGGACAATAAAAGAGGTAGACAGAAATATAACTCCTAAAGTTGGGTAGAGGATGCCAAACCTCATTTGGATAAGACCAACCCTCACCCAGTTTTTATGGGTAGCAACATTGTTAATTATATACAAATATAAATAATAACAATTGTTTGACTCCAAAATGTGGTACGCCATGGGATCACCGAAGCTCCAAAACAAGAGAAAGCCAAGCGCAATTCATTTTTTTGTTTTTTTTAAATATATACCCACATGTCATTCAGTGGTGGTGTTTTTTTATGAATGAATGTCGAAATGAAAAATATAGGATTCAATTAAACATATATTGTAAAGTGCCGAATACTGCCAGTTAGCGCTATTATAGGGATTACAGCCAATCTGAAAATAATAAACGAATACAATTGGATTACTAGGCAAATATGATGGCACATTAAATAAAGACATATCATCAACATCTCTCTCTTTCTCTTGATACCAACATTAAATACATTCATAATTAAGTATTATATAATTTAGAGCTTGGACGTTTATGATAAGCTTCAACAGATTATAAGTGTAAATAAATCAAATCTACTTAGTTGTAGTTTATTTTAGGGAAATTGTCAGGTGAGGGAAATAGCTAAGGAAAATATTTGCTCTTTCGAATTATGCGAATGGAAACTTTAGACGCTTCTAGGCATTCTCTCTCTCTCTCTCTCTCTCTCTCTCTCTCTCTCTCTCCTCTCACACACAGACACACACACACACAAACAACATATCACGCAGATACCCAAGCTCAAATGTTAGTTGACAAACGTAATGAGAATTCTTGCAAATTCCCGAAAGAAACAGTTTGTCTGACAATATTGTAGACGTTCCTAGCAGAAAGTGACAGCTTTTCTTGTATCGAGGTTATTATTATTATTATATTATTATTATATATATATAGCCTATATATTTTTTTTTTTTTTTTTTTTTTTTTTTTTAGTATTATGATTATTATTATTAAACATATTATATTATGTTGATATAGCTTTCACAACTGCATTTTATTTAGCACAACCTTCCTAAGCTGCATGTTATGCCATCGTCCCTGAATACGATGTCTAGGACAGGTTTGACAATTTCTAGATATGTATTTATGTAATGGTCTTCCTGTTTGAAAGAAATAATGTCTAATGCTTTACTTGCCATGGTGAATCTGAGGTGATTGAGCAATAATTTAAAAAAGCAAAGCTGTTATGCCGTATCGAGACATGGCTGCCTCTAGTGTTATGCCACGTTGTAAACCAACTTGTAATAATATTTGTTTTCATAAGCTCCTTGTTTAGGATAACTTAGAATATAATCCTGCTGGACAGGAACACAACTAGCATTACTAATAAGGTTTCTAATTCACTCAATCACTCCCCAAACACAATAAACACACAGAGTAAATACAAATAACTGTTAATTTCTTAATTACTAATTACAGCAGTGGGCGTATCCGGATATTAACTATTAAGTATAAGTCCCATGGGAATTTAAATGTGACTAGGAAAGAGTTCACTATGTTTTACTTGATCATGAAATATGGTGTCACTTACAAAACATCAAACAGGAAACATATATAATACACAAAACAGAACATACAATATGATGACAATATATATGTGTGTTAGTGTACGCAGAGAGGAATGGAAGATGAACAAATATATACAACCGAGGTATTCGACTCTGTGGTATAGGGGTAAGCGTGGCTGGGGAAAGAGGAGGTAGCCTGACCAGGTCAGCTATCAAAGTGATGCCGCGCGGAAGGTAAGGTCAAGTTTACTGCGGTCACCTTAAATCAATATCTGATTTAGTGCAACGTTAAATCAGGCGAATAAGATAGAAAGTTATGATTAACATGGGGGATAAGACAATTGAATTTGCAATTTAACTATGATAAAATACTGGGGAATAATCACTAGCACGATCTATGAAAAATAAATATAGTCGTAAATGAGCTATGATCACAGTTAATCAGGAATCCAGATTCACAAATTGCGTAGTGAATAAATATAACTGGAATAGTAGCTAATTATACAGCGGGTTTATATATATATATATATATATTAATAAACCGCTGAAGATAAAATAATTGCACAGAACGAAGTAGTGACTGAATTTAGCCAAATAGTAGGCCGATGAATAATAACTTTAAATAAATTACGCAGAATACGTAGTAAATTATAATAACCCCAATAGAGACAGATGAAATATAAATTAACTCAAAGACACAAAATGACGTAGTGAATTATAACAGCAAGAATTAAAGGCTGATGATACACAGAGAGGTACGATATGAATTCCTCCACTGGTAATAAAATAGGATATTGATCATATATCTTGGTGGATCAAATTATTTTCAAGAACTATTATAGATAATAAATAATGAATATAACTTTAATTAAAGTCGACGGAACGGTTTTTTACTCTGAACATAGAAAGGATTTATTAAGAATGAATTACTATGAAAATAGATAGAACACTGATTGATTATAAAGAATAAATTATTCACTTTTCGCACACTTAACTACAAACTTGGACACTCAATAAATAATGAAACAAAAGTATGAGATCTGCGAGTGTTCACAAATTATTACATGTCGCGTTGGGTATATATCTTAGTTATAGAATATATATAACGTTTAGTATGGAATTTAAATCAGTTAAACCCAGGACATTATATATATAATTACCTGGCACACGTGTGGTTTGTTCTCACAATGCGACAATGCGAGAGAGAAAATGGTGTGAGGAGAGCCCAGAGTAAGCCTCTAGGATAACGTTATATTGAACACTAACATATCTAATATACCTTCACAATAATACCCAAAACTCAAGAAACACAGAGACACTTATGTTAAGAGGTGATGAGGAGAAGTTAGGTCCATGAGAGAGGATCTGGTCGACTCTAGACTCTTAGTTCTTTCTTCGGTTTGGCACCAAAGGGAACTGCCACTCTCACAAACAACTAGAGAATGTCACTTATGGTTCCTCTAGCACACTGCCCTGCTCCCTGCTAAAATGGGTGTATTTTCATCCGATCGCATTAAAGCTAGTAGATTATAATATTGCCTCGTGTTTACCTACCCATCATATATTTCGGTCAGGTAATATTCAGAGGATAATTTACTTTTTGATTTATTCATGTTGGAATAGTACGGACATGGGTATTTTGATCTTTTAATTATTGTAAAGTTAATAGTTGCCTTAAAAATACAATTACCATAGGAATACATGGATATGGTTATTCTTTATTTCTTAATATTAAATTCACAGTTTAGGAAGCTTGCATGGTTGTAGGATAATTGATTTTCATTAATAGATCTTTTCCTCTATTCTTCAGGTGGTATGCAAGGCTTCCCTTATTCTCTTTTGATCTGTCATGATTTATATATATACCATTTTCTGCACTGTATATTGGGTTATCCTGATCACAACTGTTAAAATAGAATATTGGATCTTGATGAGGAATTAGCATAAAGTTTTCTTTGTTGTAGTTCCAATCGGGTTCTTTAGATGTTTACTCCTTTATCTCCTCTCTCGTGCCTTGCGATTGGCCCGGACAAGAACTCGTTGATTTGTCCAGGAGGAGTCCTGCAGTTTCCGTAGGACGCGGTAGATGGCGTTGCTGCTCTGTTTCTTTACACCATAGAGAGTGTTGGCTTTCGATGACAGACTGTGTTGCTTCCTTTTCTGCTCTCGTCTGCGCCCTTCGTTTCGCTCTTTTCCTCTCCTTGATGTTGGCGAGCCTGGCTTTGATTGGTGACGTCTCTCCATAGTTTGTGAGAACATCTGATGGGGTTGCTAATTTGTTATCTTGCAACCCCGTCATCTCACTGCATTTAATTAACTAAAGTGGTTTGCTCCAGCCGGGAATCGAACTCCGAATCTTAGGAGTAAAAACCAAGTATCTTGCCCATTATGCTATGGCTCTTACTTCAAAAATAAGAATTGCATAGAGTTACATATATACACAGACTACACAGACCTTGCGGACCCTACTACGCAATCCAGACTTAAAGCTAAAATAGAATTTGCTACAAAGTGTAAGGCAAGGATAACAAAGCAGAAGGCTCTTTCCCCACCCACCACTCCCTCTGATCTATGGATGGCATGAAATTTAGTTGGGGAAACAAGTCCCCCAGCAGAATGAGAACAATTTCTACTGAGAAATTCATATTAAAGAACGAAGATGAGAAATATTAAATTTGTTGATTTCATTAATTGAGTTTAGGAGTAAAGTCCGTTTGTGGATGTAACATAATAATACAATACTAGTGATGCTTAACCTATTTTGATTTATGTTTTACCTATATTATTCCAACCTCCTCAAAATGGATGTCTAGGCTCCTTTGGAATGTGTCAATAATTGTCTTACATTGTACCACCTTCTCTGGCAGTTTATTCCACTCGTTGACTACACTGTAGGTGTAGAAGTGCTTTGTGACATCGAGATTTGTCCTCCTGGTTTTTAATTTCATTCCATTTCCCCGAGTTAATGAACTATTATCGATTTTGAAAAGTGAATCTACATCAATTTTGTCCAAGCATTTTAATATCTTGAAGCACTCAATTAATTGACCTTGCAATCTTCTTTTCTTAAGTGGAAACAAATTTAGTTTTACTAATTTTCATGATATAATTTATTTATTAGTGACGATATCAACTTTGTCGCTGCTCTGCGCTGCACCGCACCGACTTGAGTTTCTCAATGTCCTTGTTCAGATAAGGAGACCAAAATTGTTCAGATAAGGAGACCAAAATTGCACGTCATATTCAAGATGGGGCCACACTATGGTTTTGAATAACGGTACTATAATGTTCAATTTGTATAGGTAAAATTTCATTTAATATGCTCGATTGGCCTCATTTTCAGCTGCTGCACATTGATCTCAGGTCTTTAGGTTTTCAAATACAAGAGAGAGAGAGAGAGAGAGAGAGAGAGAGAGATAGAGAGAGGGGGGGGGGGGGGGAGAGAGAGACAAGAAGAGCGGTGGGTGGTAGTGGGGCGGAAGAGATAAAGGCAGTAATTTCCAGAATTGCCGAAATTATTTCTGGGATAATGGTGATCTTTTATGTGAGAGACGACATTATTTTGATCCTCGCAAATTCTCACACAGATTAATCGTTTTGTTCGATTGTTATATAATTTATGAATCTAATTGGCAATAAATGGTTAGAGATTAAATATGCACTTAAAATAGAAGCATGTCCCACTAGTATTTATTAACTACGATGGCCAACATTTTACAATTATATTTATATACCACACACACACACACTATCTATCTATCTACCTATTGCTTGACGCCGTGATCCCCGAAGGTGTGGCCACGAACGAACCGCCCCGATGCCCCTCTGTCCCGGTCAGTCGACGCCCTCCTCCCAACTAGCACCGCCTTCATCCATATACTTCCTCACTCCATCCTTCCACCTCTCTTTCGATTTACCTCTCCCTCTCTGTCCTTCCACCTCGTTCTCGTACCTTCTTAGTCATTCTCTAGCTTCCCATACGTTCCATATGGCCGAACCATCTCAAGGTGTTTCTTTTCACACTTTCCAGCACATCTACCTCCACACCACACCTCCTTCTTACTTCCTCGTTCGTCTGTCTATCCCTCCATGTAACTCTGCACGCACTTCTCAAGTAACTCATTTCCACCCATCTCACTCTTGGTCTGAGTCTCTCCACCAACGTCCATGCTTCGCTTCCGTAAGTCAGTGTCGGGATTACCACACTGTTATGCGAGGACTTCTTCATTTCCATACTGACCACCCTCTTTCTTGTTACTGCTTTCAGCGTTCCTACATCTCTCTTACACCATCTCCTGCACTTCTTCATCCATTGTCCCATCTTTACTCAACACACTGCCCAGATACTTAACCCTTTCACGCATTATGATGCAGAGGTTGCCAGATTAGCAATAAGAAATAGTTCTCTCACTCTTATATATGTACCTCTCCAAAATTAGTTTTCTGCCCACAGCTAACTCAAAGACAACTGCAGATGTTGAAGTAACTAAACTACTGTAAAGGTTTCTAAATATCCTGATAGTGACAAAGGCTTTAAAGTATCCCCAATAGGCTCAAAATCGCGTCATATGTCGGAGAGGGTTAAATACACATACATATATACTCTATATATAGGGTGTATTTAAAAACCTGTTACAGACCATGACCAACACAATGTAAAATGGAAATTGAACATATATTGTTGTATCACATTTTCCCAGATATGTCCTATTAATGAGATACAAGGTTATTTAGAAATGTAGCAAAACAAGGTTACGAGTAAAGCACTAAATAAATGTTGCATGATAAACTGGTTAACCATGGACTTAAGTAAAGGGAAAGTATAGGTTTACCTATTCACACATTAGTAAATACGATATCAAAGTTGTCTTAGAATATGGTGATGATATTATGTGGTTAGCAGAAAAATACTAATTACAAGAAACAGATTAGCGTAATAAAATATGTATCATTTGTAACTCTCTTCACAGGGTATAATGGCGATGCTCAAGTCTGGGTCGGGTATCCGAACGCAGCAGAAGGTAATTCAATCTTTTATGAAGCATATTTCTTGATTCATAAATTCATTGGGAACTGATCCTTCATATGTTGAATGAAATTCACTGAAATGTTTTATGTCTCGGTATAAAGATTCAATGATAAAAATGCTGAGTATAATTGATTTCTCAAAACTGTATAACATCAGTTGGTGGGAATGAAAAAAAATCAATTAATCTCTTATTATTACCCTGTAGTGTACAGTAGTGTCATTAACTCTGGTCGATTTACAAGTCTAAAACTGATTAAACAAATTTCTGAAATGTAAATAACCAGTAAAAATATTAAGGAGATTCAATTCAACCCGAGACATATTCAAATAAATTTGTATCTGAATTTATGTTCACGACTGTACAATTAAGTACATAACATTAGGCAATCACTTTGTAATGCCCACATTGTTTGGTTATATTTATAATTCAACATTGTTCTTATTTACTAAAACACATGTCTGTAATATCTGCAGACCACTTGGGGATCGTAATTTGCTTCATCCAAAATGCTTTCGGTCTTTCCTTTGTTGAAAGAAAAATACAAAAATGATTGGCATTAACAGAAAATAATTTGAGTTGTAAACGGTTTATAAAGGGAACATTCTTACATTATTTCACCCCGAAAACTAATTATGTTTATAATTCAACATTCCTGGGTATAACTAGGAGATTGGGCTGGGGCCCAGTAGGGGGGTGGGAGGGATAAAAGGGGAGACCAATGCCAGTGTTCGGATTATAAAACCTGCTTGGACGGCACTGC
Source organism: Paralithodes platypus (assembly GCA_032716605.1). Lineage (NCBI taxonomy): Eukaryota > Metazoa > Arthropoda > Malacostraca > Decapoda > Lithodidae > Paralithodes > Paralithodes platypus. The sequence goes on from CM064534.1 coordinate 14,197,742, forward strand.
ATATTTTACTGTATGTCCTTTAGATCATTAATGATTAACTATTTTGTATTATTGTATAAAATAAAGTGAAATTGTTTTATTAATCCGTATGTCGAAACTCGTAAGCACCTCGACAATTTAGGTGAAGTAGATATACTGGAAGTTCGTATTAGGTGCCAGTATTAGACTAAACTATATATCTTTATATGTGTACTTTTTCATATTAAGTCTCTATGGGTTTATTATCCATAATTATATCGGGTTATCATTATAATTAATCCAGTATACTCTTATAGTTATATAGTTAACCCATGGATGGCGAGCGTCCTCATATGAGTCCGTACTGGGCGATGGCGAGCGTTCTCATATCAGCCAAGGCTTAAACATGTTTTTTAAAAGGCCCCAGTAGCACTTAAAAAGAAAAGAAATGGTGTTTAACACCTTACGAGCGGCCTATGCGGTGTATTTATGTGTACCGCAGCGCGAGGTGTTTTTAGCCAAAATAGGGCTGTTTACGTGATCATTTTCATGCCTAAATAAGACCCAGAACGTAAAACAAGTACCTATCCCTGAAAGGGCATATACAGAGCTTTCGAATGACACCATAACGATCCTTGTATGATGGATAGTTTTCTTGCAATAACCGTGCAACGCGAGTGCAAAAAGCAGGTAATTCGGTACTTTCAGTACATAATTGAGTATGTAGCGAGTGAGAGAGGGAGGAGGGAGCTGAGATTTGTGTCAGTAGGTTCGCCGCGGTGGTCTGGAGCAGTCATACGCTCGCTAGTCTCCTGCCACCACTTGTCTCTGTCTCTCAGCCACATTACGTGCTGAAATTGCCACTCGACCTATGTCGAGCGCCGCCACATAGTCCAGCTTTATTTAACTCGACTTATGTTGCTCGCCGCTAAATAAGGGTTAACACCTTAAGAGCGGGTGGAGGAAGTATATTTGATTGTGCCGCCCAGCGGGGGGTTTTACCGTAAACGAGCTTGTTTCCTTGCTCGTTTTAATGCATAAACAAGAGCCAGAGCGTAATACAAGTATGTATCCCTGAAAGGGCGTTAATTCAGCTTTCCAATGACACCAGAACCATCCTTCTACGATCACTGGTTGTCTTGCAACGATCGTGCAACCGAAGGGCAAAATCGGTAAAATACGGTAATTTTCTTACATTATTACGTGTGAAACGAGTGAGAGAGGGGGGAGTACAAAGGAGTACATCTCAGTAGCTCCACGGCCACCGTGGCGAGTGGTCATGAGGTAAGCTACGCTCCTCCCACCGCTCCGCTCTCTCTCAGAGCACATTACGTGCTCAAAATTGCACTCGACAATAGCCGTGACCCGCCACATAGGCCACATTTATTTCACTCGACAATAGCCGGGTGCCGCCAGTTAAGGGTTAAGTGAGATAATTCCCCTCCATACCTACTATCACTCCTCCACATGTGTCAATATTCCCTCCTCCCCCCCCCCCCCCTTCAATTATCACCTATTTGTCCTCTTATTCCCATATTTATTGGTGTATTTATCATTCCAATATCTGCAAGCCGGTTCTAACGCAAGGTCATGTGACTAGCGAGTGTGTGGTGTATCATAGAGGGTGAGGGAGAGTTCAGTCGGCTTCAGGCTGCACGAAGGGAGGGAGTGCCTCGCTTCTGTTCCACATTTCATGAATGACCGGCAATAATTCACGTTTTTGACCATCCAAACACTATTCCCACTGTTTATTGTTGTTACATGTTATTATCTTCATATAAAACGTAAAATAGGCGCATATGAATAAGTAATAACGATATGTATCGGATAATGACGATTTTCGTCAGAAATTAAGGCAATAGCTTAGCCCCACACGACGTTTAACGAATCGGAGTCTCGCTGCGGATAGGTTAAATGGCACATTATTGAATAGATAATAGTTCACTGCGCATGCGTCATTTTGGAATCCGGCGTTCAGACTCGCTTTGATTACGACCTCAGCAACACCTACTTATAGCCGCTCCCACTACAACCACCTTGTTCATGCTAAGTCATTCTAATTCTTAACTCTTAGTGGCCACTATTGCTTCTACCTATTCCTAACTCTATCCTTGAGCTATCAACATCACTATCAACATATAAAGTAAGTTTCTTGTGGGTTTCCGGTACATAATACTCTCTTGTTTATCTCGGGCATTCACACAGTACTTAGCAGTTTAAGTCTGTGAGCGTTTTTTTAATGCACCCTGTATATATGTATATATATTGTTATTTACACTGTAATAATACTCGGCACTTAATTCCTAAGTAAATGCTGAACTATTTTAATCTGGAGAGCAAACTTGATATAATTTACAGTTTACGAATGCTGGATATTTCCGAGTGTGGAAGCAACACCATCATACTTGGGGAAAGATCCAGGAAATTATTGCAATGAGGTTCCTTGGGTCGCTGATCTATTTTGAATTCCAAAGACAAGACATAGAGGCCGGAGGGCAAAATATTTTAGGAAGTAAGTGCCGAGTATTAAAATATATAATGTTGGATATGGTACTAAATTATTATTAGTTGGACATGCTTCTAGTTCATGGCATAATTTTTCTTAAACCAAGTAGCCTACAGTATATAGATTCATGAATTCATTAATTATTTAACAATCGAACATAGTGATTGATTAATTTTAAACAATCTTTCTCATTATGCATCGGTCCTTTTCCTTTTCAAACTTTTTCTTTAATTTCCCAGCCCCTCATTTTTCTTCGGACAGACTTAACCCGGGAACTACGGCCAGACTCTTATGAGGATATACTGGGCGAATGCGGCCAGACTCTTAAGAGTCAAGGCCTGAAAAAAGCCTTTCATAACACCCCACTGGAACTCAAAACAAAGCAATATGTGATGAAGTGAGATAATCCCTCTCCATACCTACTATCACTCATCCACATGTGTCCCCCCCCCCTCCACCCTTGCCCACCTCCTCAATTATTCGGTATTTTCCCTATTATTCCCGATATTTATAGAGTATATTTGTGCAAGGACTGCTGGGAGAGAGGGAGGAGGATGGGGGAGTGTATCTCCAACCCTCTAAGCCAGTTTCAGACATCCCCTTGTGTCCCAGTACCATGCGAGACATGAGAGAGGGAGGGTGTCTCTATCGCCACCACAGGTTTCCGGATTTACACCAGTGAGGAACGGTGCACGGCCAACGCAGAAAAGGTCTCATCTACCATTCACAATGTCAAAAAGATTTGAGATCTTGGTAGAGATGGAAGACGAACCAGAAGAGACCAGGCTCGTTGGGGATTCCATCCTACGAGGACAGGTCGAAGAGTTCTGCGACAGAGTCCCAAATCGACGAAAAGATTTTGCATCTCAGGAGCTGGACTGGACGACATTGTGGAAGCCTTCGAAGATACCACACAGTATGCAAACGAAAATACCCTTTTTGTCATCCATGCTGGTTCAAATGACGTCATGCGCACCAGATCCGAAGAGTTGATGGAGAAATATCGCAAGATGATCCAGCACTACAAAAACAAGTCAAGGAATATCATCATCTCAGGCATTCTCCCCAAGATCGACGCACCTGACCAATTCTATGACAAGGCCTTCAGCACAAATAGCCGACTAAAATATTTGTGTCTGAAGGAAGAAGTTGAATTAATCAACCTCTGGGATAATTTCTATAACCAGCCTACTCTGTTCCGCAAGGAAGGCACTCATCTAAACCCTGTGGGTTCAGCACGCATGGGCCGTCTCCTACACGAAGCAGTCCGCAGCCATGGATCAAAAAACGCCATCCGAGAAGAAGCAGCAGTGACATAAATCATCTAACGCCAAGCATAAAACAGAGGCAACCGAGGACCACCAGCGATAAGGACCGAAGACAGCGAGGACCGAGGACAGCCATGAACATAAATGTAGATCCGACAAGACCCAAAAATATAATTAAAGAGCGTTCCGTGAGTTCTAAAATAACAAATTTAAAGGCTTTCTATGCAAACGCTCATAGCATACGCAATACATTTTCAGATTTAGAGGAGCTAGTGTTTACAGAAAATTATGATGTGATTGGCATAACAGAATCTTGGCTCAATACAGAAGATAGAGACTTTTTAGCAGAATATTCATTTCCCGGGTATGTAATGTTTGAGAAAAGCCGAATAAATAGAAGTGGAGGTGGCGTTTTACTTCATATCAAAGAAAGTCTTGACCCAACCCTCTTGTCAAAACCTCAAATTGTGAACATCGACACATCGTTTGTGCTAATAAAGAATAATAAAGGTACAAAAATAATACTTGCGTTAATATACAGACCTCCAGCTGAATGAGTGCAAACTGACCAACAAATTTACGAACAAATTGCATATGTAAGTAACTCACAAGATACCGTAATTTTTTGGCGACTTTAATTTACCTGTGACCAAGTGGGGCGATACTCTTACTTCACACTCCGGACATGACTTGTATACGAACTTGCAAGAGAGTTCGCTTTATCAATTTGTTCAAACGCCGACCCGTGGTAATAACGTTCTTGACATTGTAATTGCAACAAAAGAAGAATTAATAGAGAATTTGAATGTTGGTGATGAATTCAGTAACAGCGACCATCGTACGATAACTTTCACTTTAAAGTTTACTAGTAACGAACCAAATAGTAGCATCGAAAAAGTTCCTAATTTCAGGAAAGCAAACTTTCATAAACTTAGAGCTATGTTTAAAGAAACTGACTGGAGCTTTTTAATTAACAATAACGACATAAATACAACTTGGAAGTTATTCCAAACCACTTACCTAAAAGCAGTGCAAGACTGCATACCATCGAAAATACGGCATCCAGGCCATAATAATAAGCCCAAATGGTGGAAAAAAAAAGATATTTCAAACTGTCTGCTTGCTAAAAAATTTGCTAATGATAGATTAAAATCCTCACACAATGACGAAGAACGGGTGAAATTTGTAGAGCTATGACGCAAAGCCAAAAAGTTAATTAAGCAAAGTAAAAAGACCCTAGAGTTACATATTGCGAATCAAAGTAAAACAAACCCGAAATAATTCTATAGTTATATCAGAAAGAAAAAAGTAGTTACTTCAACTGTTGGACCGTTAGTCGATGAAAATGGAGAATACGAAGACGAAGTACAAATGAGTAATGCCCTCAATACCTTCTTTGCATCAGTTTTTACAACAGAAGACCTCAGTGATATCCCTACACCATCACCGATTCAGACTGATAATTCAGATGTTCTAAGCAATATCACCGTTACAGAGAGAGAAGTATTGGACTGTTTAGATAAACTCAAGGTAAATAAAATGCCTGGACCTGATACAATCTCGCCTAGAGTTCTAAAAGAAGCTAAGGATGAGCTCTCCAAACCACTGACATTACTATTTAATAAATCCTTGCAGTCTGGAACTATGCCTGATCAGTGGAAGCTAGCCAACGTAACACCGATATTAAAAAAAGGCAGCAAATCCCTACCCAGTAACTATCGTCCAATTAGCTTAACCTCAGTTGTATATAAAATGCTAGAAACGTTCATAAGAGACAGACTCGTAAATCAAGTAGAGGAAAATAACATCCTCAACTCAACACGGCTTTCGTAAAAAACGTTCCTGTTTAACAAACCTCTTAGACTTCTTCCACGATATCCTCAACCTCTACGATGAGAGTAAAGCTGTAGATGTTATATACCTTGATTTTCAAAAGGCCTTTGACAAAGTTCCCCACAAACGTTTACTGCTAAAACTAAAAACGCATGGAAAACAAGACGGTGTGTTGAAATGGATAGAAAATTGGCTCAGCGACAGAAAGTAAAGAGTAGTCATAAACGGTAAGGCATCTAAATGGACCAATGTAAGTAGCGGGGTACCCCAGGGATCGGTACTAGGACCAATTATCTTTCTAATTTACATCAACGACATAGATGAGGGTCTCACCTGTACAATCTCAACATTTGCTGACGATACAAAAATTGCAAATAGCGTACTTTCAAAAGAACAAGTTTACGATATTCAACACAATCTAGATAAATTGTCATGTTGGGCCCAAATTTGGCAAATGAGTTTCAATGCAGATAAATGTAAAGTACTACATATCGGATACCTAAATGAGAAAACAAACTATTCGATGAATGGCCCTCAGCTTAAGAATGTAAACAGAGAAACCGATCTGGGAGTAACAATATCGAGTAACCTAAAACCGAGTCAACAATGTTCAGAAGTTGTTAAGAAGGCAAACAAAATAATTGGCTTTATAGACAGGTCATTTGAGCATAAATCCAAAGAAGTTATCCTAACCTTTACAATTCCTTAGTCCGCCCTCTTCTGGAAAACTGCGTTCAATCCTGGTGCCCTTATTACCTAAAAGATATAAACAATCTAGAACGAGTTCAACGTAGAGTTACCAAAACGATACCTAGCCTAAAGAACAAACCATACAAAGAGCGTCTTAGATAATTAAATCTATTTCCTTTAACCCAGCGCAGATTAAGAGGTGACTTAATTCAAGTGTTCAAAATCATCAAAGGCATCGACAATATGAACTGTAGTAAGTACTTCACTATCGACCAATCTAATTACACGCAGGAAATGGTTGCAAAATTATTGGTAAATCTTTTAACTCACACGAATCTAAGAATTTCTTCTTCAATCGAGTTGTCAACTTGTGGAATAGGCTTCCCCGAGAAGTTATAGACTGCAGCAGCACCATTGATTCATTTAATCTCCGCATAGACAAATATCTTGCATCAAACCCGCGACTGACTGCGTTTGTAAATCAATAACTTTATTTTATCCTCCCCTCAGTTACTAACCCATCTGTCCCCTACTAACCTCCTAATCCTGCCACGGACATTAGTTCCCTTTCCAATGTTCCCTTACCCACTCTAAACCACTGTTTGAACACTTGCTCCTTAGTGTTTTGGAGGACAAGCAGCCTAGAAGGGTCACTAGTCCTGTTGTTGCTTGATTTCCTTTCTACTCTCCCAGGTTTGGGTCAGATTACGACCGCAGGGCTAAAATATATAATTTTAACCAGCCAATTGCTGTTACCACTTGTTTTATTGTTTTTCAATGTTCATATGTTCGTATTAAGTAAAATAAGCTCACATGGTTAACTAATTATGATATACTGTATATGGTTAATATGCCACTTTCGTCAGGCATTTTCAAATACCATAGCTACGCAGCTTATGAGTTAAGGGGACAATATTTAATTTGTTTATATATTTTCTATTATTACCAGTGTATATATTTGTTTTAGTTTGCTTCCTAGACCACTAATAAGCTTAACCCTTCCTCCCCGGGCTGTCTTACCCAATGACGGTCGCCCCTACCCGGGCGATATGGCCGAAAAACGTCTAGTTTATTTTCACTGCTAGAACTTTCCCACTCATCTATAATCGTAGTGCGGTTTTCAATCTGTATTTTGGCATTGAGTAGAGCTCTGTAAGTCAACTGGTTCAGTTGTGATGACGATTTCAGTGGAGCCAATATTGCAGAGATGTTGCCAATATGGGGGCTTTTTAGACACTAATTTCGTCATGACGTCAGAACAATAACATTGAGGAGTCTTCTCCTTCTTGTTTTCGGAGGAGCGGTGACGAACGCTTGGGTTTGTTGACATACGTCGTACGTACGGCGTTCGGACCAAGCTTAATTAGGCTATTAAGCTCATGCCTTAGATAAGGCATACCGGGTAGTGGCCCTTCTTTCGTGCTGTCCTTACCTAATGCAGGCCGGGTAGGAAGGGTTAAAGAAACACGAACCCAAAGATCCCCCTTCGAGAAAAATCTGCACATTTTGTTATAGTAAAATGTCCGGTTCCTCCAAAAATACAGGCTTGCTATCGCTCGCCAGGAATAAATTGACACCTAATTGGCAGGAAAGGTCTTAATGTTCACAACAAAATAGACGAAAGTACTAATATTTGAATACTAATGTTGTTAAACATAAAAGGAGAAAGGGTTTCAGAAAAGAAAACGAATACTTCCCCTAGCGAATAGCGAAAGGTAAACAGAGTGAGACGAGAACCGAGCGTTGGGTGGAAACAAATATTTAACTCTGACGCAAGGAAGAAGAAGAGGAGGTGCTGGGAAAACTAATGGGACTGAACATAAAGGAGAAGGGGTTCAGAAAAAAAAAAATACTTCCCCATAACCCCTTTAGCACGATGAGTATTTTTTACCTTTCATTCTGGTTAAAGGTAGACGATTTTATGCAGTTTATGAAGGACTCATGTTATTCAGAGGGTTTATTGAAATCGTATTTACCCCTTTGAGTCCTAGATGTAGATGATAAGCTGAAGAAAATCGTCTAATGATAACACAAATAAGAATAATATTACGTTATCGTGCTGAAGGGGTTAAAAATAGTGAAAGGTAAACAGAGTGAGACGATAACCGAGCATTGGGTGGAAACAAATATTTAACTCTGACGCAAGGAAGAAGAAGAAGGAGGGCTGGGAAAACTAATGGGGCTGAACATGAAGGAGAAGGGGGTTAAGCAAAAAGAAAACTAATACTTACCCTTAACCCCTTCAGCAGGATGAGTTTTGGTTTTACCTTTCAATCAGACTAAAGTTAGACGACTTTATGCAGTTTAAGAAGGACTTATGTTATTAAGAGGGTTTATTGAGATCGTATAATTACCCCTTTGAGTTCTAGAGGTAGATTATAAGCTGTAAAAATCGTCTAATGGTATCAGGAATAAGATTAATATTTCGTCATCGTGCTGAACGGGTTTAAAGGGGTTAGGTAAACGGAGTGAGACGAGAACTGAGTGTTGGGTGGAAACACATATTTAACTCTGACGCAGGGAAGAAGAGGAGGGGTTTGGAAACTAAAGAGGAACGTTCCTCTTAAAATACAGGTTCGCTATCGCTAGCCATGTAAAAATTAATATCTTAATGACACAAACAGTTTTAATATTGACAAAGAAATGAGGCGAAAGGTCTTAAAATCGCCAAACTAATGGGCCGAACGTCTTAAAATCTGAAAAACGATTGGGGGTAAACACGAGGGAGAAAACGGACCAGAAAAAACGATTCTTCTCCCCTTAAAAACAAACACATTAGCTCAAATGTTTTTGAAAATTAGAATGAAAAAGGGCAATGTAAGACAAATGGAATGAAGCAGATATACTGGGTAGACACGGAGGGGAAAGAGAGAGAGAGAGAGAGGCAAGGATAGGTACTCTAGCATTGTTATATTATAATACAGTATGTTAAGGATTTTGTAGTCAACTTTTCATAACCAGACAATGTTATTCATATATAGAGTGGATGTGAAAGGGTACTACCAACAGGCAATCATTACCGTATATCTTCGTTCATATAATGAGCGGCAATGATTGAAGTAATATTCAAGGGATGAGTTCTTGAACGGGGATTCCATTCCTGATGCTATTCTTGACTTACAGTGTGCTGGCTTAATAATCCAGAAGGGTTGATAGCCTCTGAAGTTCTATTTTAACTAACTGAGTCATATTGAGTACAAGGAAAGATGGTAGAGATCTGAAAATAAAAAACACTCACTCATTTGATTTTGCCAAGAAAAATACAAGTTGAACATTCTGTGATGACGAGTTATACATAAATAATTACAAGAAATGCAAGAGGAATAATGCTGGATTTATATGGACTTTATACCAAATAGGAAAAGTTAGTATCATATGATAAATATATATGGAGAGGAACGAAAAGAAATAGAAAGTTCTTTCATGTATATAAATAATACATGTTATAGAAATAACAATAGCACAGTGAAGAAGAAGAGTGCATAACTACTGATATAAAGCAGATAATTATTTAGTTTAATCAGCTATGGAAGGAGAATATGAACAATTATATATACAATGAAAACAATGGAGATAAGTCACCCTAGGAATCTTAGAAAAGAGAAACTGTCTTCCAATCTATTTTTCGCGAATAAATGGAAGGAGGAAGAGTGTGTGATAAAGATGGGGAAGGAGAAGATAGAGGGGGGGGGGGGGGGGCCTGGGCATGGTGCATATTGATGAGGATTGGTGGAGGAAGGGAGAGAGAGAGAGAGAACTGTATGAGTCTCGGTTTTAGAGTTTGTAACTTATTCGAAGCATTATTATAATTTGTCTTTATTTCCTCAGTCCTCCTTCCCTCCCTTATCTCCCTCCTTTCCTTCCTTATCTCCCTCCCTACCTCCCTTATCTCTCTCCTCTCTTCCATGCCCTATTCTCTCCTTTACCATTTTATTCCCATCTTTTATCCCCAACGTTTAGTATATATTTAGTTTATAGTTTATTATTGTTTAGCCATATTTTTCTGTCGACTGCTAAGGTGGCTAGTTTTATTTGTCCATCGACTGCTAAGGGCTGTTGGTCGTGAGGATGGGCCGGGTATGGCGGATGGTTGGTATTGGTTGGGTATACAAGTATAATAAGTGTATATCTTTACTTCAATGGTCTGGCATGGCGGATTATTGATTTGGGTTGGAAATACAAGTGTATAGTTAGGTACATAATGCATATCTTTACTTTAATTATGTGATTTGTATGTGTTGACGGAGTTAGAGTGACCAAGTTTCTGCTTGTTCATTCTCCATACTGAACAAACAGCCCAATTAATTATATGTTATATTAGTAAACTGATACAGATCGTAACTGTAAGAGATGGATCTGTAAATATTCTCCATGTTGCGGTGGTTGTAATATTGTCTACACCCCCGCGCTAACAGAGATAGCTGTATAACAGCTTCTTTAACCCGGGAACTGCGGGGAGACTCTTAAGAGTTCCCCCGGCGGACTGCGGGGAGACTCTTAAGAGTGAGTGAAAACAAAAATCAACTTTTGACATCGATTTTTTTTTGTTTTTGTATTTTTTTTTTTTGGCCCCTGGGCCATGCAAAATCTCAGTCCTCTACCTCCCCTCCTTCCCCACTTTCCTCCTCTCCTTCAGTTATCACCTATTTTCCCTGTTATTCCCTTATTCTGAGGTATATGTTCATGCTAACATTAGAAATCCGGTTGGAGGGTGTGGTCATCACTGATAGCAAGCGAATGCAAGAGAGAGAGAGTATCGATCGACTGTGTCTCAGTGGCCTTGGGGGAAATTGGCGGGAAAGCAGCTTGCCTCACCCATACATTATACAACTCGCGGGCTATATCTCCGATTTTGACCATCCAAACGCTGTTTTCACTCGTTTTATTGTTGTTTCAGGTTAATACCTTTATAATCAACCCATAATAGGCGCATATGGATAAGTATTAATGATATTAATGGTACAATGAATATTTTAGTGACGGAAACACCTCAAATACGTCAGCACAGGGGGACGTTTCCAATTACCCCCATGCGCACTTGTTAGGTTAAATAATTATGCTATTAGAGTTACGTAGCAGTATAAAATGGTATGGCATTTATTACAGTTTCATATTGTTCTGTTTATACTTAAACAGTGTGATATTTGTTTTTAATATGCCGACACTGACGTACGAGAATGAAGCATGGACGTTGTTGGAGAAACACAAATCAAGAGCGAGAGGGGTGGACATGAGTTACTTGAGAAGTGAGTGTGGAGTTACATGGAGGGATAGACAGACGGAAAAGGATGTACGAGAGCGGTGTTGTGTGGATGTGCTGAAAAGTTTGAAAAGGAGAACCTTCAGATGGTTCAGCCATGTGGATCATATGGGAAGCGAGATAATTACTAAGAGAGTGTATGAGAGGTAGGTGGAATGACAGAGAGGGAGAAGCAGACCAAAAGTGAGGTAGAAGGATGGAGTTGAGAAGTATATGCGTGAAAGCGATGTTGGATGAGAGGAGGGGCGTCGGCTGACAGGGACAGAGGTGCATGGGGCGATCTAAACTATATTTTTCTACTTCTCATTCCAACAAGTAAATAAATAAAATACAAGTGTCATAGGTTAACCCGTTCAGTACCGGTGACATCCTTCTCATTATATTCCGGCTATTATTAAACAATTTTATTCAGATTAAGAAGGGCTTCCAGCAATTGACAGGCTTTGAGCTATCTTAATTATCCCTTTTTACTTCAACAGATCCTTCTTAAGCTGCACAAAAATTTATAAATACTTAGAATATAGTACAAAAGACGTCGCCGGTACAGAGGGGATTAAAGACTAAATGTCTTTGTATACTTCTGACCCCAACAAGTAAACACATAAAGTAAAAGTGTCAGCTTTTAAATACTCCAAAGGCAAAATCAAGCAAGCACAAAAAACAGTCGTGTTTATGAGGAAATCGGGACAATACTGTGAGAGGTGAGGGGAAATACTATGAGGAAAAAGGGGAAATACTGTGAAAGGAGAGGGAAAATTCTATGAGGAAAAAGGAAAATACTGTGAGAGGAGAGGGAAAATATCAGATGGAAAACGAGGACTGGTCTCAAAGGCAGGTTATACACACCAAATTAAGGGGAGGTGTTTAGTTTGTTCCCTAGACCTCTATCAAGCTTAACATTACACTCCCTTGACTCCCTTTCAAGATCAATTTGTACATTTCCCTCTTAAATTACAGGCTCGCTATCTTTCGCTAGGAATTAATCGACACCTAAGTGGCATAAAGGTCTTACAATTGTTACTTCTACTTGTCAAACTAACAATGTATCTCATTTTCATTTATCAATTCCAATGCTTAATTTTTCCTGATAATACCATAGGAAATTCAACTACACAAACTTCTATTTTTTTAATCAAATGTAATCAGTACAAATTACTAGCAATATCAATGTATAATGATATATACAGTAGATTGTTGGTAACCTATAAACAAAAACAAATCAGCCACAGGCTGCAGTGCTTAAATGCCATCTACTACTATTGATTTATTTTACAATTATTATTATCATAATCACAAACATAAAAAGGCACAAAGAACCACACACACACACACACGCACAAACAAACACCACACACATACATATAAAAACAAAATAAAACAGACACATACAAACAGACACACACACACACACACACACTGGATATACAACCCTATCTCCCACCATAGACTCCTTTAACACCTTATTGGCGGGCTAGGCGGTCTATTTGACCGTACCACACAGCGTTTTTTTTTACCCTAAATAGGGTTGTTTACGTGATCATTCTCATGCTTAAATAAAACCCAGAGCGTAAAACAAGTATCTATCCCTGAACGGGCGTAAACAGAGCTTTCCAATGACACCCGAACCATCCTTGTACGACCACTGGTTCTCTTGCAACGATCGTGCAACACGAGTGCAAAAACCCTAAAATAAGGTAATTTCCTTACATAATTCCCTGTGTAGCGAGTGAGAAAGGGGGAAGGAAAGTAGAATACAGTTCAGTAGGTCCACGGTGGTCGTGGGGAGCGGTCATAAGGTTACTACGCTCGTCCCACCGCTCAGCTCTCTCTCTCAGCAACATTCCTTGCTGAAAATGGCGCTCGACAGCTGACGTTCACTGCCACTTAGTCCAAATTTATTTCACTCAACATATGTTGGGCGCCGCCAGTTAAGGGTTAAAGAAGGACTGGAACGTCACGACCTCGGGTTTTTTAACTTGAGTCTGAGAGGCTCCAATTTTAAAAATTAAAAAAACATTAGAATCTACATTGAATCTACATTTCTTATCGGATATGATGATCTTGTATGAAACCTGTGCACCTACTGCACCTACTTGTTGATTTCTATCATCGTTAACTAATGTATGTTTTGTTTGTTTCTCTTTCATAAACTGTCCAGCTGGTGATCTCACATAATCTTTGTTTTGGTTCCTGCTTTTGTGACAATATGCCACGTCGTTGCAGCTGCTTTGACTGTAAAGGAAACTATGGTGGGATGCCTTATGTAAAGGTAATATCCTTCCCAAAAGATCCTGAGGAGAGGGAGAGATGGATATTGGCAATGCCGAATGAGAAAGAAAGCTTGAGGCGCTTGAAGGAGATATATATTTGTGAGACACATTTCAATTGTAAATGGGTGTGTTACGACCGGGACTTGTATAAAACAAGGGCTCTTAATCATTGGAGTAGAAAGGCACACAGCCACAACGGTAACACTAGATCCATCCCTCGAACTTATAATGCCTGCCGGCGCACAAAACACCTATACCCTCCTGAGTTAAATCTGCGATAGCGGGGTATCCTATAACTCGGTATAAATGCACTACTACTACAGGCTGATGATCTCTGATACAGCCTGATCACAACAACATACAATTACGTTAAAAATGTATACAAGGAAAAGGATACAGAGCTTAATTAAATCACTGGAATTATTTAATGCAAACAAGAAGAAGGTATAATTAAAGTTACTCTAAACAATAATAAACTATCACTCCTATATTAAAGAAAGTGAATGAAAGTCCTAAAGCATCGAACAGGAATCTTCTGAAGAAAGTCTGATGCTGCTGAAGATGATCGAATCGGATTTTGAACTGTTATATAAAGCAGGAACAAGATATGACAAGTATATGGACATACAGTGGTAACTGGCACGGGAATAACGATAAATGCACAATAGTATTATCTCCAACAACAAAAGAAGTACTTCCTCAGGCAACGCAAAAGCCTGCTCGGGTTGTGCAACTCAACAACAACCAAGGCTTACAATCAACGTGAATAAAAATGCTGCATATATAACATAAGAGTTTATAATCCTAATCGGGTGTCTGCTAGGCGAATAAAGCCTAGCTGGGATGTCGTAGGCTAGGAAACAATGGCTGAGCAAGCGGCTCGTAGCCTAGCGAGGTCCTTAAGACTGTACAGCCATATTACGTTAAATGACGGGGTGCTCTCTTGAGAGTGCGGGGGAACCACTTCCTGCCACGGCAGGAGGACGGCAAGGCGGCCAGCCACTCAGAGGGCCCGGCCGTGGCATGACGTCACCGAAACAACGTGTAACACTATGCGTACTAACCTCTGCCTCCTGCACTTACTCACTCACACTCTCTAGCTGTATCATTCAGTCTTATACATTAAACTTATAACTGATGATATCAAATATAATGCATTGTCATAGACGAAAATAAAGACCATTTCTATACTGCCTGTGACATGACGATTCACAAGAAAGAAAGTACAACATTGTAGATAGACTGTAGCCAAATTCATTGCCCTGGCGAGTGTTAGCGAGTGGCCAAGTGAGCGGCTGAGCCCACGTGGCGTTCTGCTAAGCTGCAGGCGTCACAGGTGTCAGTTAAGGGTGGCAAGCGACCCAAAGATCCCCCATCAATATTTCCTGGAGTACCGAAATCAGCTTTGAAGCAGGTCACCTCAGCCCCACGCCCACCATCATCTTCTACATCAGAATCAAGAGCTAAGAAGGTGCAGGCAGCTGATGAGGCTGCAGACAAGATCCAAGATTTCGACAACTTCTGCCCCAAAATCAGCTCCTATTTTCCTGGCTTTAACGTCATAAAATACCAGAAAAACATGTACCTATCAAGAACTGACGCTACTGGACAAACTGTCAAGCAGTTCTTTAATTTCTAACAAGTCAGCTCACCTTTTGGATTCCTATTCTTGAATAGAGTTGAGAAAGATGGCATTGAGGTGCCCAAACGACTTTTTTCTTTGCAGAAGAACAGCTTGCTCTCAAAATGGTCCCAGATCAGATCCAAAACTGACCAGGTAAACACCCACGAGTACACAAGCCAGGAAATTCTTCAGCATGTAATAAGCCAGCTCTGCAAGATGACTGAGGCACACGAGCTTGCTCATTTCACCTTCCTTCTGTCGCAACTGCGTCTTATGTTCAAACCTCCTGATGGTCGCCGATTTTAAACCGTACTATGATTTTCGCAATGCAACTTCACAACATATCACCCAGAGCATACAAAATGATTCGTCGATCCGGCTTAATCATTCTACCATCAACAAAAAAGGTAAAACAGATGCTTTCTAGTAGTCTGCAGGACTCCAACCTCAAAACGTTGTTCGACCAGCTTAAGCCGCAGCAGCGTTTGGTCAATTTAATGTTTGACGAGGTAAAGCTGGTCGAGACATTACGATTTTCTGGATGGCATGTTCTAGGATACGCTCAAAATGCTGCAGCGGGTGGTGACCATGAAATGCTTGCTTCACATGCTATGGTTGTTGAAGTTGCCTGCCATTTTGGTGGTCCACGCGTCATGCTACGCGTTTTGCCCTGCAAAAAACTAACTGCCGATCTGCTGAAGGAACTCCTTATCGAAGCTGACTCAGCTGTAGTTGGTGCTGCCAGTACTGTGATTTCTTTGATATGTGACAATTGCAATACCAACTGCAGTGTTTATTCAAAACTTGGAGGACCTGGAAGTTGTCAAGTGCTATCGATTCAAGAGCAATCTATGTTCTTAGTGTACGACTACGTGCACATCTTCAAAAATGTTCGCAACAACTGGATTACTGTTGATGGCCAGACACTGTCATTTGTCGTAGATGGCAATGAGTACAAAGCTTACTGGAGTAATATTCGGAAGCTTTATGAGATCGACCGAGCTACTCCTATTCGCTTAACCAAGCTGAAGCACACCGCTGTTTTCTCCAAGCCCCTTCAACGCCAGAGCGTACCATTGGTATGTCAGGTGTTCAATGACAAGACTGTCGCTTCCTTAAAGACCTTCTAGGATTCACTGGGCATCAGCGAAGGCACCATCATTCTCACCCAGACAATGAGTGAGTGGTTCAAGATAATGAATGTGAAAGACCGTTTCTCAGCTATCCATCTGCGCGACGAATCGAGACAGCCTTGGACAGCAGAATGTACAAGTCTCACTAGGCTGGAGGAGGCCTGCCAAATTATATCTACCTGCGCATGGCAAGGAGGTGGTGGTCATAAGCTGAAGCTAACTCAGCAAACTGCTGAAGCCTTCACTGTGTTCATACGTAATAATGTGGATGCTACCAAATTGCTTCTGGCAGAGAAAGACTTTGACTTCGTTCTTCCTGCTATATTCGCGGATGAAGCCTTGGAAAAGTGTTTTGGCCAAGCCAGGCCAAGAAGCGGTGGAAACTTCTACATTGACGTAGTTGACATTATGGCTGCAGCTAAAATTGCATATTTGCAGACACTCATTAAGCATGACATTATGCCAGAATCTAGTTCTCGTGTGCTTGATTGCGACAAGAATTGTACTACTTCCATAAATCCAGATGAGCGAAGTGAACTCATTGACGAGATCACTCCTCAAGACACTCAGGAACTCTTGAGGTCTGATGATACCCTTAAGCATAAAGTTGTTTATTTGGCCGGACACCTTGTTCATAAATGTGGTGATAGCACTAGTATGGAGGAGATCATTGATGATGATGGTAATGAGGTGTCATCTGAGTTCCTAGATAATTTGAATAGAGGTGGACTGAGTGTGCGGACTATGTCAACCGTCTTTTTTGTACATAATGCCTATAATTTGCATGACAAGACTAGATTGCGTTGCCGCTTTAATTTTGCTGAGCTGTTATCCTTTGTAGATGCACCTGTATCTAGTAGTAATGCTGCATGTACTACTTTAGCTAACATTCTATTGAAAGCTTATGTCCTCAATGTAAGTGACATAGAAAAGGCTGTGGGATGCCTCAGGAGACAAGAAAAGCTCTTCAACTAGCGATAGCTCTCCAACTAGTGATAGACATAGACATAGTTGTAATAGACATAGTGTTGTGATATGCATATAATGTTTATGTAATACGATAATTATATGATAATAAATATCAAATTTTGACAGCTCTACAAACTTGCCTCTTATTACAATCAGCCATCTCTCACCGTTTATGAGTTAGACACAAAAACGGGCAAAAATTACCAAATTAACTAATTTGACCTTGAAATATGACCTTTTGACTTTGAAGATGACCCTAGGTGGTGTTGAGAATGTCGCTAGTGAACTCGCCGTCCTCAAAAACCTCTATTTGGACCCCGAGATCGTGTCTCTAGCCCTTCTAGAAGTCATTTTAGCCCAGGACTCAAGTTAATCCTTCATACTCAAGTTACAAACCCCGAGCATGGGAGGTTTCAGTCCTTCTTTAACCCTTGCAACCCTTCTTGCACCACATATGTCGAGTGCCATTTTCAGCACGTAATGTTGCTGAGAGAGAGAGCTGAGCGGTGGGACGAGCGTAGTAACCTTATGACCGCTCCCCCCGACCACCGTGGACGTACTGAACTGTATACCATCTTCCTCCCCCCTCTTTCACTCGCTACACAGGGAACTATGTACGAAAATTACCTTATTTTAGTTTTTTTGCACTCGTGTTGCACGATCGTTTCAAGAGAACCAGTGGTCGTACAAGGATGGTTTGGGTGTCATTGGAAAGCTCTGTTTACGCCCTTTCAGAGATAGGTACTTGTTTTATGCTCTGGGTCTTGTTTATGCATGAAAATGAGCACGGAAACAACCCTATTTAGGGTAAAAAAAAAACACTGGGCGGCATAGTGTAAAATACCCTACCACCCGCTCTTTGTGTGTTAACACCTTACGAGCGGCCTATGCGGTTTATTTATATGTACCGCACAGCGGGGTGTTTTTAGCCAAAATAGGGCTGTTTACGTGATCATTTTCATGCCTAAATAAGACCCAGAACGTAAAACAAGTACCTATCCCTGAAAGGGCATAAACAGAGCTTTCGAATGACACCATAACGATCCTTGTATGATGGATAGTTTTCTTGCAATAACCGTGCAACGCGAGTGCAAAAAGCAGGTAATTCGGTACTTTCGGTACATAATTGAGTATGTAGCGAGTGAGAGAGGGAGGAGGGAGCTGAGATTTGTGTCAGTAGGTTCGCCGCGGTGGTCTGGAGCAGTCATACGCTCGCTAGTCTCCTGCCACCACTTGTCTCTCTCTCTCAGCCACATTACGTGCTGAAATTGCCACTCGACCTATGTCGAGCGCCGCCACATAGTCCAGCTTTATTTAACTCGACTTATGTTGCTCGCCGCTAATTAAGGGTTAATGGAGTCTATGTCTCCCATACACATAATTATTAACTTTGACATTTACTCAACCTCCCTCTTATGCTTGTGCACATACAGGGTGTCCTAGGAGGAAAGGGCATAACCTTGGGAAATGATAAAACAATATATTCTAAGCCTAACACGGTCTATAAGAAATATTCCAATTCTCAACAAGTATGGATATATTGCATGTTGAAAATAGCATGTTCTTAACCCCTAAGTGTCGGCGCGCAACATAAGTCGAGTATAATAAATCTGGACTATCTGGCGGCGCGCGACATAGGTCGTGTGGCAATTTCAGCACGTAATGTTGCTGAGAGAGAGAGACAAGTGGTGGCAGGAGAGTAGCGAGCGTATGACTGCTCCAGACCACCGCGGCGAACCTACTGACCCGAATCCCACCTCCTCCCTCCCTCTCTCACTCGCTACATACTGAATTGTATGGGGATATTGCCCAATTACATGCTTTTTGCACTCGCGTTGCGCGGTTGTTGCAAGAAAACTAGCCGTCATAAAAGGATCGTTATGGTGTCATTGGAAAGCTCTGTTTATGCCCTTTCAGGGATAGACACTTGTTTTACGCTCTGGGTCTTATTTAGGCATGAAAATGATCACGTAAACAGCCCTATTTTGGCTAAAAACACCCCGCTGGGCGGTACATATAATTAAACCGCTAGCCCGCTAATCTAGTGTTAAGTATTTCCCCATAAGGCTGGCTTAGCTGTCCTAGTGCCTAGCATAGCTCCATCTAACTGCAATCATTTTACCATGTTATTATGAAAATATTATAATTCGGTGAATTACAAAATTAGTATAGACATATTTCCTCACTTTGGACCAGTTCGAAATTATCTGACATGGAAGAGTCCATTATAATGATGCTGGGGAGGACACTACATAAAACCTTCTTTATAATTTTAACAGTTCAGATTTGGACTTTTTGTTATAGAACAGTTTATGCTTAGAATACCTTGTTTTAGCATTTCCCAAAGTTATGCCCTTTCCTCCTGGGACACTCTGTATATAGTATTCTACTTTATATCGATATCATAATTGTGTTATTATGTATTTAATGTTACTTCTAATTATCAAACTACTATGTTTTCTCATTCTAATTCATCTATTCAAATGCGTCATATTTTCCTGATAATCCCATTGGAAATACAAACACATAAACATACTGTATAGTGTAAAATAATTGAGAATGCTGTATGTATACAATGCATTATATACAAAACAAGATCGAGATAGACTAGCTAGGCTATATAATACTATTTAATGGCATAAAATCGAAAAAGAAGAGAGGACAGAAATATTATATTATTGATGAAAAATACTAACGAAAAATAATTAAAGATCTCCAAACAACAGCGGATCATGATGTCTCTCTCTCGCTCTCTCATCTTAGACCAAAATAATCTAGCCAAACATGGAATTGTAATGTGTATACTATGAGTAATGGACCCAACCATCCTCTGGAAAAAATATAACGCGAGCCAAAAGGAAATTTATGGCAGGGTCACTCTCAGGTGGTTGCAAAAAAACAACATGAAAAGAATGTGCCTTTTTCTTGATTTCACTGAAGGAGGGATCCGTGTTGTTGGCGAGGCAGGATATTTGCCAGTGGAGGAAGAAGAGGTGACGGGAAATGAGAAATCGAAAGGAGAAGAGATTGTACATAAAATGTTGGGGAAGTGCAAGACATAAGAGATCCTAAACGATTGAATAACACTTATGTTGTGGAAAATACTATATATTTGAATAAGTAAAACACTATATTGATAATTACAGTGCACATTATCATCATGGAAGTAGTGGTAATATATAGACAAATATAAATACATAAATATCAGTGTAAAGGGAATACAAAACTAGTGTTAATGTTGTGAGGAAATGGGGACAGGAATAGCTAAAAATATTTAACCAATTCAGTCCCGGTGATATAATTTGCATTATGTTCGGGCAACTATTAGACGATATGATTCAGCTTAGAAAGGACCTCTAACACTGAAAACGCTACTGACTAGCTCATTTAATCCTCCTAGCTACCCCGGATCCTCCCTAAGCTGTATGAAATCGTCTAATAGTTGTCAGAATATGATGAAAACGCCGTCACCGGTACAAAACGGGTTAACAACAATGGCTTGTGATACACAAAGGCAACCAACATTATATGATGAAAACGCCGTCACCGGTACAGAACGGGTTAACAACAATGGCTTGCGATACACAAAGGCAACCCGCATTATATGATGAAAACGCCGTCACCGGTACAGAACGGGTTAACAACAATGGCTTGTGATACACAAAGGTAACCCGCATTATATGATGAAAACGCCGTCACCGTTACAGAACTGGTTAACAACAATGGCTTACGATACACAAAGGTAACCCGCATTATATGATGAAAACGCCGTCACCGGTACAGAACAGGTTAACAACAATGGCTTGCGATACACAAAGGCAACCCGCATTATATGATGAAAACGCCGTCACCGGTACAGAACGGGTTAACAACAATGGCTTGCGATACACAAAGGCAACCCGCATTATATGATGAAAACGCCGTCACCGGTACAGAACGGGTTAACAACAATGGCTTACGATACACAAAGGCAACCTGCATTATATGAGGAGAAGTAAATAAAACAAACTTACACTCAGGTTCCTTTTTCTGCATCTACAACATAGAAAGTGCCCCATGTCAGATTTGTTTTCAATGGTGCAATTAGTGTGTATTTGTGTATCTGAGAGTGAAAGTGAGAGTGTGTTTGTTCGTGTTTTGTGTTCTTATTAATCTCAGGTGCTTCAGTAGATACCTTAACACCTTACGAGCGGCCTATGCGGTTTATTTATGTGTACCGCACAGCGGGGTGTTTTTAGCCAAAATAGGGCTGTTTACGTGATCATTTTCATGCCTAAATAAGACCCAGAACGTAAAACAAGTACCTATCCCTGAAAGGGCATAAACAGAGCTTTCGAATGACACCATAACGATCCTTGTATGATGGATAGTTTTCTTGCAATAACCGTGCAACGCGAGTGCAAAAAGCAGGTAATTCGGTACTTTCAGTACATAATTGAGTATGTAGCGAGTGAGAGAGGGAGGAGGGAGCTGAGATTTGTGTCAGTAGGTTCGCCGCGGTGGTCTGGAGCAGTCATACGCTCGCTAGTCTCCTGCCACCACTTGTCTCTCTCTCTCAGCCACATTACGTGCTGAAATTGCCACTCGAGTTATGTCGAGCGCCGCCACATAGTCCAGCTTTATTTAACTCGACTTATGTTGCTCGCCGCTAAATAAGGGTTAAAGAGAGAGAGAGAGAGAGAGAGAGAGTGTGTGTGTTTGTTCATGTTTTGGTGTTCTTACTATACCCAGGTGCTTCAGTGCTTATCTTAAAGTGAGAGAGAGAGAGGGAGAGAGAGAGAGAGAATGTGTTTGTTCATGTTTTGTGTTCTTACCATACTCAGGTACTTCAGTAGTTACCTGAAAGAGAGAGAGAGAGAGAATGTGTTTGTTCGTGTGTTGTGTTCTTACTATACTCAGGGGCTTCAGTAGTTACCTGAAAGAGAGAGAGAGATAATGACTGTGTGTTTGTGTTTTGTGTTCTTGCTATACTCAGGGGCTTCAGTAGATACCTTAAAGATATATGTTTTACATTGATTTACATAGATACACTGGCCACACAGATCTTACGATCCCTGGGAGGTGGCCAGGACTTAATTATAACAGTGATAGCAACCCTACGACAAAGTGGAAGGAAAAAATAGCAAAAAATTAAGGCTCTCTCCCACCCTCCGGCAATTTGCCGTACATGAAAACAGTTCGAAATTAATAACCTTGCAGGGCTAGGAAATCACCTGAAGGAATTTATACCATAGTTAGAAATGGAAAGAAAAAGGCAAGCACACCTTCACTTTTTCTTTTTTGTCTTTTCTGCTCTCCTCAATTAAAATCAGTGTTCATATCTGCCAGGTTATCTTGTCAGTGATAAGAGTTTTTTGCAAACCAACTTCTCTGTGATATGAGTCTAACCTTTTTTAAATGTGTATATGGAGTCACTGTCTATAACTTCATTAGGGAGCTTATTCCACTCACTAATAATACTGTGGGTGAAGAAATTTTTAGTTATGCCTAGGTTCGCTTTCCTGCCTGTTAGTTTTAATTTGTTTCCTCTTGTGGAAGCTTCTTTGGCTATTTTAACTAGATTATTAGAGTTTACGTTACTAAATCCGTTTAGTATCTTAAAACACTCCGTCAGCTGTCCCCTTATTCTCCTTGTCTTAAGCTAAAACAGGTAAAGTTCTCTTAAGCTCTCATTGTATGGTTTATTTCTAAGGGAAGGGATCAACTTTGTTGCTCTACGCTGAACGGATTCGAGTTTCCCTATGTCTTTTATTATGTAGGGATACCAAAACTGCACAGCAGACTGCAGATGCGGCCTCACAATACTTTTATATAATGGTACAACTATGTCTTTACTATGACAATGAACATTTATTTTAATGAATCCTAGTGCTCTATTTGCTTTGTTAGATGCTGCAGTGCATTGGCTTGTAGATTTTAAATGTTCGTTGATAAGCACTCCTAGGTTTTCTATCTGTGATACGCACTTTATCTTTTCTCCATTCATGTGGTATTCGTATTTGTTGTTTGTTGAGCCTATTTGTATTATCTAACATTTGTTTACATTAAATTAAAGGGCAAATTGGCAATGTTCTGACCATTCCAATATTTTGTTTAGATTTGATTGCAGGTAAATTCTATCGCTTTCCAAGATTATTGCATTTCCTATCTTAGTGTCATCAGCGAATTTGGAAATTATGGTATTTATGCCGTTGTATACAGTATATCATTAATATATATAATGAACAATAGTGGACCCAGTACTAAACCCTGGGGGACTCCACTAGTCACTTTCCATTACTAATGACGCGTTGCTTTCTTTCGTTTAACCAATTACTTATCCAATTGAGTGATTTGCCTAGTATTCCTAGGTGCTCGACCTTCTGAAGTAATGTATTATGAGGGACCTTGTCGAAGGCCTTCTGAAAGTCCAAGTAGACAATATCAAGACTGTTGTTACACTCATTAATTTTAAATAGGCTCTCATAGAATTCGATAAGGTTCGTTATGAGAGAGAGAGAGAGAGAGAGAGGCAAAGATTAATATCGCTCAGTCGCTCGAAGATATTAATACAATTAATGCTACCAAGGTAAGGATATGTAATTTGTAAATAAAGAACCATACTGCAGGGTACCTACGGTAGCGTAAATAAGTCCTGTCTGAGCTGCCATTACGTTTGACTCGCTCTGTGCTGTATATATGTCTGTCAGATGTTGAATAAGGTGGGTAAGTGTAGGAATATGTGTACATATCTCACTCGAGATTAATAAATCAAGTTTAGATATTGCTGATACCAAAGTATTGATCAAAATATATATGATGCCGAGACATCACATATTTGTCCGACTGTACCCATACTCATGATTAGATTAATTGATAGCCAGTATTCGATGAATGTTATATAATCGTAGTCATGTACTTAATCTTTAACTGCCTTGATGGTATTTAAGATTGGTATGTTGTAACCCAGGTTCGAATCCCGGGTGGAGCACATGCTTTAATTAATTTCAATGGGAAGTGTTTGGTGTTGTGAGTGTTTAATACAATTAGATTATTGATATTCCTGGCTGACTATGGTAGGACTGAGCCGCTCTGCTTGATGCCTAATGGTAACCAAAATGAGATGAAAAATGCGTCATTGGGCTAACCTAAAACAGGTATCAAACGAGCACTTTTTCCCTCAACATGTATATTTATCACTGGGTTGGCAGCTTATTAGGTCAACATTTACAATATTTCAGTTCCTTAAGTTCCTCTACCATCAGTCTAGTTTCCCATACCAGCGGAAAATATTTCAGAAATGTTGCCAGAATAATGTTGATCATCGAATGTTGACTATAAAAGCTCTCGTGTGATACCGGCTTTAAGGGGTTACAGCACTTTTCACCAGACTTTGCGAACAACACGGGTCATATTAAAGTCTGGAAAGGTCGAGAAAGGATAAACATAGAATAGCTTACAGAATCACACATTAACCCCTTCTGTACCGGAGATGCACTTTTCATTATAATCCGGCAACTATTAGACGATTTTTTCAGCTTAGGAATGACTTCTACCCATTGAATGGCTACAGCTTATCTCAATTATGATCTCGATTATTATTTTCCCAAGCTTCATAAAATCTTCTAAATGTAGCCGAAATCAAATAGAAGAGACGTCGCCGGTACAGAATGGGTTGAAGCATCTAGTACTGTAGATAAAGTGGTATTGTGAAAATATATGTTCCTCATTTATCTATTATATTAAAATATATGCCAGCAATAATTAAAGCTGGGAGACAATATGCAAGTTCATGAACATGGAAGGAGCTGCATCAATGGGCATACAAGATGACGTGGGATCAGACCTCACTTTTTTATCTTGAATCGAACAACCTGACAAGTTAGGCGGCTCTGAACTGAGCTACCTGGAGAGCCGCCATTAGGACGTGAGACCGAAACCGCAATTTTGTGTGGAGTACTCGGTCGTTAACCCCCCCACACTCATATGACGCGATCGCGTCATATGGAAATTATGCCAAAAAACTCATATGACGCGATCACGTAATATGAACCCATCTTAACACCTTACGAGCGGCCTATGCGGTTTATTTATGTGTACCGCACAGCGGGGTGTTTTTAGCCAAAATAGGGCTGTTTACGTGATCATTTTCATGCCTAAATAAGACCCAGAACGTAAAACAAGTACCTATCCCTGAAAGGGCATAAACAGAGCTTTCGAATGACACCATAACGATCCTTGTATGATGGATAGTTTTCTTGCAATAACCGTGCAACGCGAGTGCAAAAAGCAGGTAATTCGGTACTTTCAGTACATAATTGAGTATGTAGCGAGTGAGAGAGGGAGGAGGGAGCTGAGATTTGTGTCAGTAGGTTTGCCGCGGTGGTCTGGAGCAGTCATACGCTCGCTAGTCTCCTGCCACCACTTGTCTCTCTCTCTCAGCCACATTACGTGCTGAAATTGCCACTCGAGTTATGTCGAGCGCCGCCACATAGTCCAGCTTTATTTAACTCGACTTATGTTGCTCGCCGCTAATTAAGGGTTAATAGCTCTATAATAAGTTATATGACGCTCTAGTGTCATATTGAGCTCAGTAAGTTAGGTAAGTTAGATGAAAATATGTCGATTGGTGACAACCCCAAGTTTCTCAGACTTCTAACGGTCCCGCAGTGAGATATTGACAGTTGTGGGGATAATACCGTGTCGTCCGCCTCCTCGCCAGTAAGTTAACTATTTCTAACTATTTCTGTTTGTATGTATGTATGTATGTATGTATAAGTTACAGTGTCCAGTTTATGTTATTTTGTTTTCTTGTATTAGGAGTTGAAGACCATTTCTGTTTTCATAGGAATTATACCTCGTATCTCGTGTCTGCCTTGCAGTGGTGATTTTTTTTTATAATGTAATAATAGTCTTAACAACATTTAGCTTGGTATTGCTCTAAATACTTCCGCCTAAAGCAAAATATGTTCAGTCTACTTGCAAAGACAATATATTGCAGTTTTAAAAATTATTGAACAATTGTTCGTGTGCCTCCGTTTTAGTTCCTGAAATAAAGTAATACTGTATTCACCGTCTATAATACATAAGGAATATAATTGACAAAGACAGTATTTACCACGCTAGTTGTTAATTAATAAAAACAAAAACGTTGGTTCAGCACTCCCATAAGATATATTTAACAGTCCACTCTACTATATTTCGAGCCAATAATCTTAATGGAGTGCATTACCTTGATGTCATTATATACGACACAGGTACGTGCACAATGCATTTGATTTATTTAGCTCTATCATAGAATTGGAAATACAAAATGCTCTAGTTTTTCACGAATAATTTAAATTTAACTAAAACACCAAATATGTATCACGAATATGTACGTTACAAATTACTGTCTATACTATTATACATGTATTTATAATTCGATTCAAACGTTGTAAATCAGACATAATGTAGTCTTATTTGTTAAAAACAGACCATGCAATGGGTAAGTTCAGCAAATTGGTTAATATATTAGAAATCATCCTATATAACCAAGTAGAGTGAGAAACAGTATTTGTCTCTAGTGCCTGGTATAGCCTAAATTATAGTGTTATTATATTAATTATTGGCAAAAGGTTTGCGAAATGTCAACATTACACAAAGTAATGAGAGAGAGAGAGAGAGTGCAGTTCAGGTAAATAGCTCTGAAATATACTATAGAATAATATCGTAGTCTTCCTTTCAAATTGGACGATTTTCGATCAAATCAGATGAGTTATTCAAGTATATTTCGATTATATCATGTACTACCTGCATATTCCCAAATGATGTAAACATAAGGAATGTTATTGAATATTTTCAATTTTATCTAGATGTTGTTGTTGTTGGTAGTGATATGCACTATACCCTGTTGTTGTTGGTAGTGATATGCACTATACCCTGTTGTTGTGGGTAGTGATATGCACTATACCTCTGTTGTTGTGGGTAGTGATATGCACTATACCCTGTTGTTGTGGGTAGTGATATGCACTATACCCTGTTGTTGTGGGTAGTGATATGCACTATACCTCTGTTGTTGTGGGTAGTGATATGCACTATACCCTGTTGTTGTGGGTAGTGATATGCACTATACCCTGTTGTTGTGGGTAGTGATATGCACTATACCCTGTTGTTGGGTAGTGATATGCACTATACACTGTTGTTGTGGGTAGTGATATGCACTATACCCTGTTGTTGTGGGTAGTGATATGCACTATACCCTGTTGTTGTGGGTAGTGATATGCACTATACACTGTTGTTGTGGGTAGTGATATGCACTATACCCTGTTGTTGTGGGTAGTGATATGCACTATACCCTGTTGTTGTGGGTAGTGATATGCACTATTCCCTGTTGTTGTGGGTAGTGATATGCACTATACCCTGTTGTTGTGGGTAGTGATATGCACTATACCCTGTTGTTGTGGGTAGTGATATGCACTATGCCCTGTTGTTGTGGGTAGTGATATGCACTATACCCTGTTGTTGTGGGTAGTGATATGCACTATACCCTGTTGTTGTGGGTAGTGATATGCACTATACCCTGTTCCAAATAAGTAGGCTAAGACTTTTGAACATTGACCTCTATAACCCACAGACCAGTATAGTACTCGAGCTAATAGTTCTACCTTTTGAACATTGACCTCTATAACCCACAGACCAGTATAGTACTCGAGCTAATAGTTCTACCTTTTGGGGAGGGTCAGCCATGGAATAGATGTGCACATATAAAGCCCATTCACTCCTGCCCTTTTTGAGTTACAGAGATTAGGGTTAACGAATTCTGGACTACCTATTTGGAACAGGGTAAAACAGGAAATATAGGTATTAATTTCTTATAGAAACAATATTCGTGTATTTGTGTTCATTACAGTTCAAATACAGTTAGTTAATTATTATTTTCTTTCATCGTAATGTTTTAATGGTTTTCTTTCCATTGCATCTGTATTTCTCTTCCTTAATTACATTATGTACAAAAACATCACAACCTTGTGCACAGATTCGAAAAAACACATTATTATTATTAGCCCCTTCTTTCCCCGTGACGTGTATTTTACATTATTCTTGCTACTGTTAGCTGTTGTTATTCAGTTTACAAAGGGCCTCTATATAGTATTTACCAGGCTTTGAACTATCTCACATAACGATTTTTACTACCACAGATCCTTTTTAAACTGCACAAAATCGTCTAAATATAGCTAGGATAATCTTAAAATACGTTGCCAGTACAGAAGGGGTTAATGTTGCGTGTGTGAAAGAACGTAGTTCCTTACAGTATTTTGGCTATCATTAGACGATTTTATACAGCTTAAGAAGGATCTGTGGGAATTATAAGGGTAAAGAATATCTCAGTTAACCCTCTGACTTTTCCACAAGACTGTGGAGCGGCTTGTGGTTCTTACGGAGGAGGAAGAGAAAGAAGTAGATTCATATTATCACCAACCCACCAATTAACTTTCAAATAAACCTAATCAATGAAATCAATGAAACTAATGAATACTTTTGGCACTCCAAGGATTCGAACCTAGGATACTCACACCAAAATTCAGTGCACTAACCATTACGCTATCAAGATTGTGAGGAAGTGAGGAAATTGTGGCGATGGAGGAAAGTCGGAAGGAGTAAGATGATTATGGCCTTTATGTTCGAAAACAAATAGTACCGCGACAAATAAATGGCATTTATCATCCACTACAACATTTCTAGGCGACACCCTTCCTGATGGTCGGTTTTTTTCTGGACCCCATTCTCCCTCATGTTTAGCCCCATGAGTTTTCAGATTTTAAGACGTTTGGACCATTAATTTAGCAATTTTAAGACATTTCGCCCGATTTATTTGTCCATATTACGACTTTTCGTATCATTTACTAAGGTTTCCACAGGCCGTGTGGCATAGATTTTCGAGAAAAACTTATTAACAAATAGTTGGATCAGTATGATATTTTGCCAGAGTTTGTTTTACACCATCCCCTAATTTTCGTCAATATTGTGCATTACCAAAAGTGAAGAATTAAGCCACTTGTCCCTGTGTCATGAGGTTAAATAGTCAGGTGGCTTAGCGGCAAATATTGCCATTATCGGTACACGGCAGATAGAAGTACCACATTTTGTATGAGGCTTCCTTAGGGTCTAATAATGAATTTTAGAAGGGGTGCCATCCAGAAAATTCAAGATCCTCAGAGGGTTATATATACAAACCAAACAGAGAGTGAGCCATCGATCCTCAGAGGGTTATATATACAAACCAAACAGAGAGTGAGCCATCGATCCTCAGAGGGTTATATATACAAACCAAACAGAGAGTGAGCCATCGATCCTCAGAGGGTTATATATACAAACCAAACAGATAGTGAGCCATCGATCCTCAGAGGGTTATATATACAAACCAAACAGAGGGATCCTCAGAGGGATTTTTTTTTTTTTTTTTTTTTTTTTTTTTTTTTAAGAGACAATGAACGGAGGAAGGAAAAACACAGATAAAACAAAAAGGTCCATGTGCCTAAAGGCATCCTCCATTCATAAAATGTTTGTAACAACTGGATTTAAACATTTGTAGATTGTAAGTTTGTGGAAAGCAATTCGAGGGAAGTGAATTCCAAGAAGTAGTAGCTCTGGGGATAAATGAATTCTGATAAGCAGAAGTTCTGCATTGTGGAGGAGAAAGTGTAAATTCATGGGCGCTCTCAGCTGCCCTAGTTCTACGGGGAAAGATGTGGAGAGGCGGCACAATTGAAGCAAGTTCCTCGGAACAATTGCTGTGAAAATATCTGTAGAATAATGCAAGGGATGCAACGTTTCTTCGTATGGATAATGTAGGAAGGTCCTGTGTGATTGCAGGGTTATTGATTAATCTAATAGCTTTATTTTGAATTTTGTCCAACTGCCTCAATGCAACCACTCCACTTCCACCCCACAGAGGTGAACAGTAATCCATCTGAGAACGCACATGACTTTTATATATCACGGCCAACTGCTCGTCAGTGAAGAATTCTCGAACTCTGTACAGGAGTCCCAGTTTTTTAGAGGCATTCTTAGCAATGCTTCTAACATAATGTGTCCAGCTCAAGTTAGTAGTTAATGTTACACCGAGAATGTCAATACTAGGGGAAGTGGGAATATTTACATCATTAAAACATATATGGCAGTCAGTGAGATTCTGTCGGTTAGAAAATTGAATGTACTTGGTTTTCTGTGCATTAAAGGAAACTAGATTATTTTGTCCCCATCCATTAATTCTAGAAAGGTCCTGGTTCAGAGAAATTGCAGTGTTTATTTTTGAATTTATAAGATCGGGTTGGGTGAAAGAATTGGTAAATGTGAAGGAACTGTGGAGTGTTGAGTCATCTGCGTAGGAATGTATTGGATTATGAGTGGTAGATATGAGATAATTGATATGAATGAGGAACAGAATTGGGGCCAAAACTGATCCCTGGAGAACACCAGCATTTATTGAGTGAAATTGAGAATAAAGGCCATCTACCATTACACATATTTTTCTGTTATGAAGATAAGAAGAAATTAGTGGAACTAATGATGCAAGGCCATAGTGTGACATCTTCGACAATAAGGATTGATGCCAGACTCTATCAAATGCCTTTGATATATCCAGTGCTATTGTATGTGTTTCACCATGTTGGTCTGTAGCTTGGTTGATTTGATGCATAAGAAGGCAAAGCATGTCTGCAGTTGATCGACATCGTCTAAAACCATATTGCCAATCACTGATTAATTTATTATTCTCAAGATGCTTAATTATGTGATTATTTAATATAATTTCAAAGACTTTACCAAGAGTGGAAGTTATAGCTATTGGTCTGTAGTTTGATGGATCTGAAGAGGCACCTTTTTAGGAACTGGATGGATGTTTGCTTCTTTCCAGGGTACTGGGAAGCATGAGGTATGAGTACACAGACGGAAAATTTTTGCCAATACAGGAGCGAGCACCAAGGAGCAATTCTTAAGTACTATTGGAGGAATTTCATCTGGACCAGGAGCCTTATCTACCGAGAGATTCTGCAAAATAGTTTTGACATGTCTGGTGTGGATCTTAAGTGAGGGAATTTCAGGCGAATTAAAATTAAGTACAGGGACATCTTGATTTATTTCATCTAAGGTTGAGTTGGTGGAGAAAATATCCGCAAGAAGGTTAGCTTTACCTCGTGGGTCACTTACAAGATTGCCAGTCGGAGATTTTAATGGTGGAATGGATGAAGCAGTAGTGAAGTTGGATTTAAATGAGTTAAGAGTAGACCAAAATATGTTGTTATCATTTGGATTATTTAGAAGTTTCTTTGCCTGCTTGTGGAGAAAGTTTGATTTAGTTAGGTTTAATACAGTTTTGGCATGATTTCTGATGTTTCTAAAGTAATTAAAGGCTTCATGTGTTTTTGATCTTGTGTATGCATTGTAGGCTATTGCTTTTTGTTCAGTTACTCTAGCACAATTATGGTCAAACCATTTAGGTGAATTAGATCTTTTACTGTACTTTTGATGAGGAATAAAAGTTTCCATTCCAATTTTTACAAAATCTTGCATGTGGCTCAAGGTGGAGTGTGCATCATTAGAAAAGAAAGAGGTCCAGGGAATATCAATAAAGAAACCTTGAAGACCCTCCCAGTCTGCCCTATCGTAATGCCATTTAGTCACCAAAACAGGTTCAGAGTGGGAAGGTGTGGTAGGTGATAGACAGGTGGCCTGTATCAGACAGTGATCAGAAGATCCAAGCGGGGACCTCACTGTAACATCATAATTTTCTGAATTGGTTGTTAAAAATAAGTCCAGTAGGTGGGAATTATGATTAGGATTATCTGGTACACTGGTGGGTTGGTTGACTAGTTGAGTGAGATTAAATGAGTCTTCAAATAGCTCACATTCAAGACCAGCATCATCATTCCTGGCTGAATGAGTGAGCCATTCAACATTATGGACATTAAAATCACCCAACACAGTGATTTCAGAAGAAGCATTTAAGTTGAGGACACTGAGTTGTGAGGACAGAGAATCAAAAAGACTTTGCTCTGGAGGAGTATTTGGGGAACGGTAGATGCAACATATGTATTTAAATTTACCAGCAGAAATTAATTTGTATATAGAATAATCAAAATAGGGACAATTGAAACTAGTAACCTCCTCCAGGGCAATTTCAGATTTTGCGAAGCAACATACACCTCCTTTAGGTCTGAAATTTTGGAGCAGTTGATAACCTGGAAAATTAAATCTAGACGTGTCAGATGTGGATGTTACTTGAGTCTCTGTCTCTTATATAAAAACCCTATATTGAAAGTGGAAACATAGCATTTTTCTCAAATCATAAACATCGTAATTAGACGGTATTGATTGAATACATTAAATTTGATACCTCACTTATGAAAGGAAATTATATTTTGCATCTTTTTTTATTCTATGCACTTGTTGTATCTGATTCATCGATAAATGAGGGTTGAGTTTTTTGTAGTTTTTGAGCTAAATGTTTTTAAATGTAATAACACGATATTGGTTAAAGATACATTACATTTGAGACCAAGCTTAAGAAAGGAAATTATATTTTGCATCTTTTTCATTTGTGACACTTTTTGTATCTGATTCACCGTTTAGGAGATATTGATTTTTTTTCCATTTATGAGTAATTGAATTTGTAAAATTTACCAATGTTTAAGACAAAATATATATTATAGGCATTACATGAATAAGATATTGTATTTTATACTCTAATAATATATTAATATTGAACAAATCCATGAAAAAAATACAGAATTTCATAATAAATCTACAGTCATAAGTTGTAGGCTTAGCGGCAAATATTGCCATTATCGTTAGACGGCGGATAAAAGCACCAAATTCTGTATGAGGCTTCCTTAGGGTCTAATAATGAATTTTAGAAGGGGTGCCCTCCAGAAAATTTAAGAGAACATATAAAAACCCTATATTGAAGGAGGAAAAATCGAATTTTTCTCAAAGCATACAAATCGTAATTAGACGATATTGGTTGAAGATACATTAAATTTGATACCACAGTTATGAAAGGAAATTACATTTTGCATAATGTTTATACTATGCACTTTTTTATCTGATTCACTATTTACGAGATATTGAAGTTTTAGTTTTTGAGCTAAACAAATTTAATTGTAATAAAACGATATTGGTTAAAGATACATTAAATTTAGGACCACGTTTAAGAAAGGATATTAAGTTTTGCATCTTTTTCATTTGTGACACTTTTTTTTTATCTGATTCACAGTTAAGGAGATATTGAGGGGTTTTAAAACAAGTTGAGTAAATTTGTTTGTAAAATTTACCAATTTCTAAGAATAATATCATTATAGGCATGTAATGCCTATAATTATATTATTCTTAAAAATTGGTAAATTAAAAGCAAAATAATACTCAGAAATTTAAAAAAAAATCAATATCTCCTAAACAGTGTAGCAAATAAAAAAGTGTCACAGATGGAAAAGATGCAACATTTAATTTCCTTTCTTAAGTGTGACCTCAAATGTGATGCATCTTTAACCAATATCGTTTTATGACAATTACAAAACATTAGCTCAAAAACTAAAAAAAATCTATATCTCGTAAATGATTAATCAGATAAAAAAGTGCATAGAATAAAAAATGATGCAAAATTACATTTCCTTTCATATCTGATGTATCAAATTTAATATATCTTCAACCGATACCCGTCTAATTACGTTTTTTATGATTTGAGAAAAATGCTATATTTCCACCTTCAATATAGGGTTTTTATATGTTCTCTTACATTTTCTGGAGGGCACCCCTTCTAAAATTGATTATTAGACCCTAAGGAAGCCTCATGCAAAATGTGGTGCTTTTATTCGCCGTGTAACGATAATGGAACATTTGCCGCTAAGCCACCTGACTACAACTTATGACTGTACATTTGTTATGAAAATATATATTTTTCATGGATCTGTTCAATAATAATATAATATTAGAGTATAGAATACAATTTCCTATCCATGTAATGCCTATAATGATAATATTCTTAAAAATTGGTATATTTTACAAAAATAGTAATCAAAAATTGGAAAAACCCTCAATATCTCCTAAACGTTGAATCAGATACAAAATGTGTCACGAATGAAAACGATCAACAATTTAATTTAATTTCTTGTGTGGGGTCTCAAATTTAATGTATCTTTAACCAATTCGTGTTATTACAATTAAAAGAAATTAGCTCAAAATCTAAAAAAAAATCAATATCTCGTAAACGGTGAATCAATTACAAAAAGTGCATTGAATAAAAAAGATGCCACATTAAATTTCCTTTCATATGTGTATTATCAAATTAAATATATCTTCAACCAATGTCATTTAATTATGATTTATAAGATTTGCGAAAAAGTCTATTTTTCCACCTTCAATATAGGATTTTATATATTTTATTAAATTTTCCTGAGGGCACCCTTTCTAAAATGTATTATTAGAGGTTATACTGATGTTTTGGACCGACAGTTAGCCCATCGATCTTTTTAGGCCTAATAGGTCCAGTGGAGCATATACATCATTGCTATATATGTCATTAAGAGCTGAAATGTATTGGTGACCACGGGATTGGGCCCATACGGGATTAGGCCCACTTAGGTTAGGTTAGGTTAGGTTCCAATCCCGTGGGCCCAATCCCGTATGGGCCCAATTCCGTATATTCCGTATGGGCCCAATCCCATATGGGCCCAATCCCTATGGAACCAAATGTATTATAAGGGAGAAAAAAAAACGCTAAAATACATACCTGTATATACTGTAAAACAATAAGTATTTCAGCCAGTACCCTACTAGCGGGGGTGTGGGGGCGGCAGCCCCCACCCATATACTAGGTTAGGTTAGGTTAGGTTGTTAACATATTACGAGCGCGGGTGGGTCGGTAACTTCTATTACCCCACATGCGGGTGGTTTTACCCTAAATGGGGTTGTTTCCGTGCTCTTTTTGATGCATAAACAAGAACCAGAGCGTAATACAAGTATCTATCCCAGAAAGGTCGTAAACCAAGCTTTCCAATGACACCCAAACCATCCTTCTATGACCACTGGTTCTCTTGCAACGATCGTGCAACACGAGTGCAAAAACCCTAAAATAAGGTAATTTCCTTACATAATTCCCTGTGTAGCGAGTGAGAGAGGGTGGAGGAGGGTGTAATAAATTTCAGTCAACCCATGGCGGTGGTGGCGAGCGGTCAGGCGGGAATTTATGCTCCTCGCACCGCTCAGCTCTCTCTCAGAGCACATTACGTGCTCAAAATTGCACTCGACATCCGTCGAGGCCCGCATATGGGCAAGTTTTCTTTAACTCGACATACGTTGTGCGCCGATGGTTAAGGATTAAGTTAGGATAGTAGCACATAAAAAAAAAAAAAAAAAAAAAAAACAGCGGGGGTGTGGGGGCGGCAGCCCCCACTCATATACTAGGTTAGGTTAGGTATGGTTGTTAGGTGAGGCTAATAGCCTAGCACAAAAAAAAAAAAAAAAAAAAAAAAAAAAAAAAAAAAAAGCCTAACCCAACCAGCGGGGGTGTGGGGGTGGCAGCCCCCTCCCATAATACTAGGATAGGTTAGGTAAGGTTGTTAGGTTAGGCTAATGTCTTCTCAAAGTTTACTATTTTTATAACATAAGATATTAGGAATTTAGGCTACCCACTCCACCCCGTGAAATCCGAGCCAGCTTTTGCGTAAATACTAATTTCAGCTCCTCTTCAGTATAAAACAACACTACATCTGGAAAAAAAAAAAAAAATAAAATAATACTGAAATCGCTGTCGGTCCAAAAAGTCAGGTTTACCTTAATAGACCCTAAGGAAGGCTCATACCAAATGTGATGCTTTTATCCGCCGTATTACGAACAAAATCGCTAAGCCACCAGACTAGGAAACGGACTTGGCTAACGTGGCGTACCTGTAAAAATCACCAAACCATTATTTGCTCTTCCATCAAACAGGATCGTTATCACCCACCACCCAACCCTACTACCGCCTTTACAGTCAGGTTATCTGTTACCATTAAATAGAAATATACAAAACTAATGTGTTATTTTTGTCTATTTCTATTTAACTCCCACAGACATTATGACGCGATTGCGTCATATGGACTAGTGAACCAAAAACTCATATGACGCGATCGCGTCATATGGACTTATCTTCATACCTCTCCAATAAGTTTATGACGCGATTTTGCGTCATATGAGCTCAGTAAGTCCGATAAGTTACCATACGATAAAACCGTTGGTGGCAACCTCATTCACCTCCGATAATTCTAACGGCCGCAGTGTTGTTGTGAGTGTAGTGCGGGGCAGTGGCAATGATCCCGGGGCTCCTGCCTCCTCGGACTTATTGGAACATAATATGTCGGAGGGAGTTAATAGTGACAGATAACCGACTCTAACGGCAGTAGTAGGGTTGGGTGGTGGGTGATAATGACCATGTTTGATGGAAGAGCAATAATAGTTTGGTGTCGATTATTTCCTAGCGAGCGAAAGCGAGCATGTAATTTAGGAGGGCCAGGAAATTTTTCTACCAAAAAAATTACA
This sequence comes from Paralithodes platypus, assembly GCA_032716605.1. Taxonomy (NCBI): domain Eukaryota; kingdom Metazoa; phylum Arthropoda; class Malacostraca; order Decapoda; family Lithodidae; genus Paralithodes; species Paralithodes platypus. The sequence goes on from CM064534.1 coordinate 14,234,786, forward strand.
AATACATCTTGAAAGGGATCCGTGTTGTTGTTTTTGTGTTAAGTGTTATGGAGGCCTAGGGAGGAAATTAGAAAAATTATATACATTAAACAAAAAAATCGACCAAATAGTGAACCCCCCCCCCCCTTAAATTATGGTCGACTTCATATAATCTGGATAATTATATTTGTGGTGACTGACTTATTGATAGCTAGTGAAATTCTCAGCCTACGTAATACATATAACACAAAAACGGGCATTACGAAGCACTCAAGGGGAATATTTTACATACCTTTTCAACCCACGCTATAAATCAAGGGACTGGAGTTCTCGAAAAGGGGCTCCAGTCCTGACGCTATACTTGGTTTACAGTTTGCTGGCTTACTAATCCAGAAAGGTTGATAGCCTCTGAAATACTAATGTAACTAATTAAGCAATACATATACAAAGACAGAGCATTACGAAAAACTCAACGATAATATTTTACATACCTGATAAACACATGCTGTTAATCAGGTCTGAACACTGTCCTCTTGTCACTGAATTATCTCCCCTGATAATCTTCACCTTCACCACACTATAAACTCTGCTTTGTCCTTCCCCCTCTCCTGTCTTCCGGACTCTGCCATTGTAGAGCTTCGCTCATTTGGGACTCGATGCTTCATTAGTGTATCAAAAGCCTCGGGAATACGTCTCAAAAGCCCCCGACTGGTAACAATGAGATGGAGCTTTAAGTCATGTATAAATCCAAGATTAGAATCACCAAAACGTTAAAGCTGAAAAAGTGCAAGTTCTCTGCATCAAGTAACATTCCTTCAATACAATACAGAGACACAAGGAGAGAAAAATAAGGTTAATGGAAAGTTCCTCTCGTATATTTGAAGAAAAGCAAATTTAACAGTCTTTGGCATCAGTCTAAATATAATAGTCTAAATAGAACAGTCTAATATATCAGTCTATTATAACAGTCTAAAATTATAGTCTTTGTATGCATGTATGTTATCGTATAAATACGATAGAATATGACTCTTTTGTGATCTCGTATGTCTCTCTGACTTCACGATCTCTCCTACAGCACGACGTAGGACGAGTAGATCGTATATTATAAGATTGTAAATAAGTTAAGTTATAAAGGCCTAATATGCTATTAAGCAATATTGCCATGGTCTTATGTGTATATATGAATTTATCGTATATATAATATAATTTATCGTATTGAGCAACCTAAATGCGGTACGATAATTTGGGCTCCTGGCGGTTTGCCAAGGCAGCAAGGTGTGCTTTTGAGGTACGCCAGAGCCTTCATGAACACCAACCAGTTAACATCTAATTTCCGCCCTCAGTTGATCGTGCTTTTGTGCCTGTAATCACAATACACATACAGCAATACACGCAGCTACACCATCACGACGCTTTCATCGACACCATGACTGACTGATAGATAAGCATATTATTCATGTCCATTCCCATGTAATCATTTATTCTTTCTTTAACTTGACTCGAGTCTTGGGACCGAAGTCTCGTTCCCCATTGTCCACCGCCATATTGGATAAAACGTTCTCCCTTGCCTCATTGCCACGTGGAACTATTGGTGAGTTAATTCCTGGCTAATATTAACCCTTATAACCTTACCCTATATATACATTTATTATGTGAGACCTTTGGATATAAATTAGCTTGTTTCAGATTGAATTCAATTTAGATATAGAGTAGTTTTCATTTAGATTGATTTTATTTGATTCATTATAGCTTAGTAATATTTAACTTCCATTGATAGTTTACCACATTGGTGCCCAGACCCTGGAATTAGCTACCAGTAAGGGATTTTAAGGAAAAGAACAATGGGACATATAACAGGATGCAGGAACAACTCTATGATAAACTGGCAAGGCTAGCCAAGCGATGGTTAGAGCCGGAATGCAGGGTCATATCGTTCCACCTGCCTAAGTCCTGCATCCCACCCATCATCTTTCCCCAATAATTTTCTTTTCCGTTTCAGACTTCCTGTGACATATGACCTGACCTAACATTTTTTCTTGTTAAATATGATCCATTACTATTTTTTCTCTGTAACATAGAAGTCCGCCGGTTGGCGTCTCTTAATTAGAATATTATTTGGCCGTTGTTTTTGTAACGTATCATTTAGATACATAGCCTATAGGCTCACATGCAAAATGGATAAAGACCATACAGAGACACCGTCTAGTGGGGTGCTAAGCAAAGCCCCTAAAAATCAAAGGGCGGGACTTTGGGGAGTATTAAATAGGCTAATTGTGGACTTAAACACTTTCATCACTACTGCTGATCTAGAGGAATTGGAGGCTAGATTAGATAACGTCCAGGCTACGGTCGTATTACGGTCGTATTACGGCTCTGAGTGAGGTGATTGTGGCTCACATGATAGAGGAGGAAGAGATAGTTACAGAGTGTGATAATCGCGCCCTCTATGACGAACCTGTCTTTAGAGCGAAGCGCCTATTACAGCGTGCTGTCGCAAGTAAGAAGGGAGGCGATAATGAGGCCCATAGAAGGGCTGACCCAAAACATACTGTACACCTCCCAAAGCTCAATCTTCCTACATTTGGGGGCAAGTTAACCGAGTGGTTAGCTTTCTGGGACGTATTTCGATCTACGGTTCATGAATCCTCTTTGGATAATGTCCGCAAGTTTCACTATCTGAAAGGACAAATGGAAGGAGAGGCCTTACATTTAACCTCTCCGCGGCGCACAGGGGGTTTTCTACAGGGTAAGACTGTGCGCACCTATGATGATTTTGGGACCTATTGCCAATTTCGATAAAAAGTACATCATCGTGTAGGGAATGTTTGCGTGCATCGGCCCATATATATTTGACCCCCCAAAAAATGTCCTGGGGGGGGTAGGGGAACGGTCCGTAGTTGAAAAATGTGGAGCGAATGGCACCGCGCGGCTAGATTGTCATCGAGCGGCGAGATTTCCCTGCCGAATATTTACGCGCGCAGGGGATAGAAGGAGAGGGAGGAGGGGGTGGGTTACCGCGTATTATCACGTATATCTCCTTTTTCGAGCCCTTTTAGGCTATTTAGAGTATGTATACGTGTGTAGGGCACCCATATAACAATGAATATGCCTCATAGTGACCAAAAATTGCAATATATAAGGGAATTATAAGAGAATATTTAGGCGGGAATGAAGATGTGTTGGAGGTTTGGCGGCAATTTATGAGCTGAGAGTGTGGTTTACGCCATACATATCACGTATATCTTGTACGTAGAGCACTGTCACGCTATAATACAGACTTGTACGTATGTATACGTGCCATATACCAAAACATATACCGCATATAAACCAATTCATGCGATATTTACGCACATTATCAATGAGTTTCTATGCGTGAACCAAGGTGTGAGTGAGTTGTGGTGGGAATGAAAGGGGGAGAGGGTGTGTTACGCCATAAATATCACGTCAATCTTGTATTTAGAGCACTCTCATGCTATAATAAAGACGTGTACATATGTAGGCGTCCCATATAACAAGGAATATACCGCATATAGCCCAATTGATGCGATATTTACGCAAATTGTGAATGTGTTTTCTAGCAGACGGAAGCCTGAAAGGGGGGGTTGGGGGTGGGTGGGTGGGTGGGAGGGAGGCATGCAGGGGTGCAGTGAGTGAGTGAGTCGTGGAGAGATGGAAGTCAGGCAGATCTCTAGATAGATAACCAGCTTAGTGATAATTGTGGAGGCGCCCCAGGCGTATTGATGTTTGGTATTTTGACCCTTATGTCTACCAGATGGCTGGTGTTCGTTGCTATCAACAGGTCTACAATAACATGAGTCAGGAATGGAGAGAGAGAGAGAGAGAGAGAGAGAGAGAGAGAAACTGAGACATGCGTATGTCGTACATAAATGGACTTCAGAATTGCATTTTTATGCAAGCAGACATTGCATTTTAGACACATGTGAAGTACCACAGAAACATGTAGGCCATTGACTGTAAATAAAGTACTATATTTATAGACCACCAGCGACGGTGCTGAGTCAACACAGGCAGATTGCCTGTTGTGATAGAGGGCTAAATATAGACTGGTGTCTCCTTACACCTGCGAAAGGGTAGATTGCCACCAGAGAAACGTTTACTTATTTATTTCGAAGTAATATGCAATCTAAATGTATATTCGAGACCTACTGCAATTATTTGTATGACAGTCATGACTATGTATAATCCAATATACGCGCGTAGGCGAGACATAAGAAAGCTGGTTGAGCAATTTTCGACACCCACACAGTTATTATTCATTTTTATTTACAATATTATACAATACAAATGTATTTGTGAAGAGTATTTTATCCATTATTGTATTTATACCAATTTTGTTCCCAGACAGAGCTGCTGTAGCTGGAGAATCAAGGAGCGGCAAGGGTCACCTCGTGACCGCCTGACCGTGTGAAAATGAGTGGAGTCACACTGAGAGGGGCAATTTTGCTGAGTGTTTGGGCAATTTTTGACAGAATAAAGTTATATAATTACTAATTCTTGACAGAGACAAACTATTATAAACCTTGGCATGATATAATTGATAATCCCATCAATTTACAAACGTAAATTGGTGGGATAATTCATTTTTTTTTGTATATTGTCATTTCGATTGTAGACACGAAGTTTTGAATGATATTTGGTATGAGCTCCTGTGGCATGGTTGGTAAGGTCGCGGACTGGAAAACTCAAAGTGTCGTAGGGTAGTGGGATCGAATCCAGGAGGGGGTTATGGGGAAGGTTTTATATTGTCTAGAAAAAAATTATAAATTTTTTTTTTTACAAGATCATGCCATTGTATTCAAACAATATGAAATATTCATAGAATATATCATATTGTAAGAATACAATGACATGACCTTGTTTTCTTTTTTCTTTTTTTTTATTGTTTTATTTTATTATCATAGTAGGTTTGACATGATTTATTGAAACATATTTATTTTTGTACAATTCATTTGAGGTAAGAAAATAATTATATACACATTACTTAGGCTAATAACAAACATATATATTGATATACTAAAAAAATAAGGCATATTACATGTAAATCTTTGAAACTTATAAACTAAATAATGAAACATACAATTATATAATGTAAAAGCTATATCACAGGGACATCTTTGGAACTTATACATTATATAATATATATGTTACATTATGAGGTAGCGTGATCAATTAGGTCAGGTCAGGTAAGGTAGGGCGCGAGTCCAGGGCAGGGCAGGGCAGGAGGCGAGTCCAGGGCAGGGCACGGGGCGAGTCCAGGGCTGGGCAGGGCAGGGCAGGGGCCGACACTCAGTAGTTCTTGAAGGTGTGGTAGTCCCTGAAGCAGTCACCCAGGCAGAGTGCAACTTTGCACTTAGCGCACATTGAGGTGACTCTTTTGGTCACATGGGGTTTCCTCACACTGGAGCTGCAGACGGTGCACTGCACCTGCCTGTGACGAGTGCCAATCAGCTCGGTGTTGGTTGTGTAGTGTCTTTCGACACCCAGCTGGATGCGGTCAGGAACGTGATCCCCACGCCATGCCGTACGTCTGTGAGTGGTGGTGCCATACTTCTCCAGGAGTTGGTAGGAGACGTTGTACACGAACTCCCGGAATTTCAGCTTCTGGTTTGGGGCCATATCCTTCTTCACCAACCACAAGTTGTAGGCGTTCAGCATCGTTATGTCAACTAGGTGGAAGAGCTTGTGATACCACTTCACAGTCTTCCTCAGACACTCAACACCTGACAGCTGACAGTCAGACTTGTCCACCAGGCGCATGTTTTTGGAGTAGTCCACTACCATGTCGGGCTTGTAGATTGTCTTCCTGGTTCGGTAGTGGATTTTGCCAGAATCCACCTGGGCACCTGTGTGGACGGTGGAAAGCAGGTGGACGTCTCGCTTATCCTTCCACTTCAGGGCTATCAGTTTCCCACACTTCTCGAGCTGCTTGTATTTCTGCCCCTTTCGTCGCCTTCTTCGCACATGCCTCTCGCGGTGTTCCTGGGCCAGGTCGTCTTCTGAAGGTGTGTCACTGGAGGAGGCATCTGTGAGAGGAATGACATCACCTGTGAACTTTGGCATAAACTTTCTTGTCTTTCTGACAGTCCCACATGACCCCGTTTGGTTGTCATAAAGAAACTGGCAGAGAGCAGGAGAAGTATACCAGTTGTCAGTGTAGATGATGTGGCCTTTGCCCAGGTAAGGTGCCAACATTTTCCTGACGATGGCACCTGACATGCCCATGGGGTCATTGGCAGCGGCTTTCGGTACGTCAATGTCAGTTCCTGTATACACGATCATGTCAAGCACTATTCCAGTTTCACAGTCGCACAACACGAAGAGCTTGATTCCGAACCTATACCTCTTCAAGGGGATATACTGCTTGAAAACAAGACGTCCTTTGAAGAGCACGAGCGACTCATCAATCACCAAATTGAGGAAGGGGTAAAAGTATTTCCTATACCTCTCCAACAACATGGTGAACACATCCCGAACTTTCCATATCCTGTCAATCCTGTTAGGATTTTCGTTGTCTGCAAAGTGCATAAATCTTAGCAGCAACAAAAATCTGTCACGAGTCATGAACTTATTGAAAGTTGGGGTGGCGATGAGAGGGTCGTGCTTCCAGTAGTGTTGCAACACATGCTTCTTGATCAGAGGCATGAGGAACAACAAGGCAAAGAACGTCAGAAATTCTGCCACAGTCGTATCCACCCAGCCTCGTATTCTCGCTTTTGGAGAAAGGACGTCCAATCTGCCAAACACCCACCTGTAGTAGGCGTTTGTTTGGGCAACGATGTACGTCATTACCTCCATGTCGAAAAAAGCGAGGAAGAAGTCGCTTTCGTTCGCTTGATCATCACAGGGCCAGTCGTCAGTTGTTCCTGACGTCCCAGGATTGAACGGGGGCACGTCAGGTACAAAATTGACCCCATCAGACCAATCGAACGAAGGCATGCCAGGGATCGGAATGTCGTCTGCGTCTGCTTCTGCGTCTGAAATATCGCTTCCATGGTCGCGATACAGCACTTCATCATCATTACCCTCCTCTTCACTCGACAGACGATGCCCTTCCTCGTTTTCGTCACCGACGTCGGACTCACTCCCACTGTCCACTCCCAAATCCCCCCACCCTTGGTCCCGTGCTAGGGCTTCGTCGTCGAAACCCGGGCTGCCAATGTCCTGCGAATCACCATCAAACAGCAGGGCGGCATACTTAGATGGTGTAAGAGTTTTCCGGGTCACTTTGGCACGTGCGGGAGTCTTATGGACAGGGACAGCAGAGGTGGTGGCAGGGGCGGCGGCAGGGGCGGCGGCGGCAGGGGCGGCGGCGGCAGGGGCAGCAGTGGTGCGTGGCCTTGATGGCAAGATGATGGTGGTGCCTGTCGCCCTTCTCTCTGTTCCTTGGGCAGGGGCGGCAGGGGCGGCAGGGGCGGCAGGGGCAGCAGGGGCGGCAGGGGCGGCAGGGGCAGCAGGGCCGGCAGGGACACCAGGGCCAGCAGTCGCTTTCCCAGTCGCTTTCCCTCTCCCTTTCCCCTTCCCCTTCCCTGTTCCTTGGGCAGGGGCGGCAGGGGCGGCAGGGGCGGCAGGAGCAGCAGGGGCGGCAGGGGCGGCAGGGGCAGCAGGGCCGGCAGGGACACCAGGGCCAGCAGTCGCTTTCCCAGTCGCTTTCCCTCTCCCTTTCCCCTTCCCCTTCCCTGTTCCTTGGGCAGGGGCGGCAGGGGCGGCAGGGGCAGCAGGGGCGGCAGGGGCGGCAGGGGCAGCAGGGGCGGCAGGGGCAGCCGGGCCAGGGGCGGCTGGTGGTGATGGTGGTGGTAGGGGCACTGTGGCTGGCGTACGGGTTCTTTTCCCTACGCCCGTGCCTTTCATTTTTCCTGCCCCCGCAGGTAATGCAGCCCTAGGGCGGCCTCCTGCGTCGCTGGTACCGGTGGCAGGGGTGGCAGGGGTGGCAGTGGTGGCAGTGGTGGTGGTAGTGGTTGTTGCAGTGGCCTGGGTCGTGGTGGCAGTGTCCCGAAAGACCAATGACCTCTGTGCCATTGCCCTGCTTGCACGTGTTTTACGTGCTTTTGGTGCTGGTGATTCGTCCTCTGAGCTGTAGGGCGTGTCGTACTGGTAGCTAGGGTCTTTGGCAGCCACCCTCTGCCTTCCACGGCGGCTAACACCACCAGAAGGAGGGCTGGTTGTGTCATCAGGGAGCGAGCGTGAGGGACGTGTAGGCTCCATGACTAGTGCGTGGTTACTGGCGCGGTGGTGCTTGCACGAGTGCGGGGCGAGCGTTTGGCGGGGTGGTATCGAGAGTTGACATGTAGTACTATACCCACACCAATTTTCAGCCGCCTGGCTATAAACGCGCGGTTTTGGTACGTGTTCAAAGTCTCTGCTCTTAAGAGTCTACCCGCAGTGCGCCGGGGGAACTCTTAAGAGTCTCCCTGCAGCTCCCGGGTTAATAGAGGGTTTTGCAGTAGTGGGTGGTAGTTATCTTGAAGCGGTACACTTATTGGAGTCCACATACGGGGATAGAGAGCAGTTGAAGATGGCCCATGTCATTACCTTGTTGGGGCTCGCAGAACCACAGTATAAGGTTGATGAGTTGACAAACTTAAGGGCAAATATGGAGTACCATACTCGATCGCTAGACACCCTAGGGGTTACCATGCAGGAAATGATAGTCATTATCTTGCGTCAGAAGCTTCCTATGGCAATACTTGATAAGGTAAGATCATTTGAGCTGGGGGAATTCAAAACTCAGTTCAGTAAGGAGATCAATAATCTACAGTTGAACAAAGGGAGAATGTATGTGTCGGGAGGGAGTGAGAATGTGGAGAAGAGGGGAACAATAAGCATGACAGTGGGGACTAAAGAAAAGAAAGAGGGTGCGTATAAGAAACCTGCTCAGATTCTATGTAAGCTATGTAACAACAAACATAAATGGAGTTTCTGCGTAAAATACCCGACAAATGAGACAAAACTAGCACAGGCGAAAAGATTGAAGCTATGTGTAGGTTGTCTAAGTAAAGAACATGGTAAGCAGGGACAATGTACTGCTACATACTTAAGGCCCTGTCGCCACTGCAAAGGACATCACTTTGATAAGTTGTGTCCTACAGCAGATAAAGTCAAAGATGTAAAAAATGAGGGTACTACAACTGTGGCACTAGGTAGCACGCAAGACACCACTATATTGCCCACAATACAGATTCCCATGGAAGGTAATGACAGTAACAAAGTTTGTCGGGTACTTCTAGATCAAGGGTCTGAACGTTCCTTTATAAAGAGGTCCGTACTAGTGGGACTGAAGCACCGAATCGTAGGGGCTGAGACTCTTCGATTACAGGTCTTCACAGGGGTTACTGATAAGCAAGACTACGAGATAGCGGAGATTTCATATTTCTATCGTAAAAACCGGTACTTTATGACTTGTATCGTAGTAGACACCCTACCAGAATATGTATCTGTGGGTGTGAAGAAGGTGGAACACGCATTACGTAGCAAAGGGGTTAACTTGTCAGATCCCATGGGAAATCAGAGTGAGGTGCATGTTTTACTTGGTGTGGATCATTATTATGAAGTAGTATACCCTGGATTTAAAAAGATGTGTGGTGTAATTTTAATCCCCACTAAATTTGGATACTGCATGAGCGGAAAGGTGCATACTACACAGTCAAAGGTCCTGGTCGACACGGTCTCGATATATAGAGTCAATGTAACCGCGGCAGAGGAGTTGGGAAGGGAGGATTCCCAACCTAGTGACCCTAAGATGGCTGCCGAGTTCGACCTGGAACGACTGTGGAGATTGGATCACATAGGCATTAATTCTATGGAGACTGATTATGACTCGGAAGTTGCGCTACAAAGGTTTGACGAGTCTGTGTGCTACGGTGCCTCAGACAAGCAATATAAAGTGAGTTTACTCTGGAAGAACAGTGAGATAAGCCTGCCTACCAACTATGGTTTGGCATTAGGTCGCTTGCGCGCATTGCAGCGGAAATTGTCTAACGAACCGAGCACGCGCCAGGTGTATGACGATGTATTTCGGAGTTATGAAGATAGGGGCTTTATTGAGAGAGTCGATGTCGAGGAACCGTTTAAGAAGGGTAGGGTTCACTATCTGGCCCATCATGGGGTAAGGAAAGACAGCGTCACCACACCAATACGGGTGGTGTATGACTGTTCTGCCCACCAAGGACAACAACCCAGTCTAAATGACTGCCTGTTGACAGGTCCGTCCATGGTGTCGGACCTGTCCCAACATCTATTGCGGTTTAGGCTGGGGAAGTACGCCTATACCAGTGACATCGAGAAAGCATTCTTGATGGTCAAGCTAAAGGAGGAAGATAGAGATGTTACCCGCTTTCTTTGGTTTTGCGACATTAGCGACTCTGAAAGTCCCAGCATAATATACCGTTTTCGGGTTGTACTCTTTGGGGCCACTTACTCACAGTTTTTGTTAAATGCCACAATCAGAAAACATCTAGCTGACACTCATGAGGACACAAGTAAACTATCTCGCGGATTATACATTGACAATTTGCAGGGTACTAGCAATAGTCAAGATGCTTTGTTATATGCTACTGGCAAGCACGCAGATTGTTTGCGGATGCACATCTATTTCTCCGCGAGTGGGTTACTAATAGTGAAGATCTTCAGAGTTTAATACAGGTGGATGGTACGGCATCTCTTAACCAGGAAAAGTCCAGAAATTTGGGGATGATCTGGCAACCTAAACATGACATACTAACTTTTCAAACAAGGTCTTTTGCTCAGCAGACAGGAGCGCACACCAAAAGAAGTCTGTTGAGCAAAGTTGCGCAATTTTTTGATCCTTTGGGTCTAGCATTACCCATTACCATAAGAGCTAGGATTGTAATGCAGGAAGTTTGGAGACGTAAGATAGGAGGGGATGACAGTTTGCCCGAGGACCTGAATGACCAAGGGACATTGTTGTTGAATGAATATGCCGTCCTATGTACTAAACCTATACCTCGTAAAGTGGCGGCGTTCGGTGACGTTATGTTACACACGTTTTGTGATGCTAGCACCACGGCATACGGGGTAGCCATATATGTCGTTACTTCATTTGGGGCACATTTAGTTACAGCCCGGGCCAAAGTAGCCCCGGTTAAAAAGGTAACTATCCCTAAAATGGAATTGACTGCCATGCTGCTATTAGCACGTCTGGTGCAACATGTACGCGCAGCATACGAGAGCGAATTAATTGAAATCGTTCATGTATGGTGCGATAGTCAGGTCGCACTCAACTGGATACATAGCAAGAAGTCTCTGCCAGTTTATGTGCGGAATAGGGTAGATGAGATTAGAGCCGTTTTGCCAGACGTTGCTTATCATTATGTAAATACAAAAGAAAACCCTAGTGATCTCATAACTAGGGGTATAACGGCTAGCCAGTTAATGAAGTCCGAATTGTGGTGGCATGGTCCAAAGTGGCTGCTCCATGAAAGTGAATGGACGATATGGCATGCTGTTGGTGAGGGACTTCTGCCACTGGAAACAGTGGCAGTTACAGCCCAACCAAATGAGCCACCGGGTCCTATCATAAAGTGGGCAAGATTCGGTGACTATAATAAATTAGTCAGAGTTGTAGCTTGGGTGTTGCGATATGTATCCAATCTCAAGCTTAAAGTAACGGGCCAACTCTGCAACAGGCGTCACAACATTGATGCTCGTGAATTTAAAGCAGCTGAAGTAACTTTGATCAAATGGGTTCAAATAGAAACCTTTTCCAATGAATTAGAATCCTTGAAAAGCTCGAATAAGACATTAATGCCTAATATAGTGCGTCAACTACGGTTGCACCTAGACAATGGCCTCATCAGGTGTGAGGGTCGCCTGAAGTGGTCGGGTGTACCAGACGGCACAAACCGCCCTATACTTATGCCAACAAGACATCACGTTACTGATCTATAGATCATACGTGCACATAGGGAAGTAAAACACTACGGGGTATGTCATATTATATCCAATTTACGTCTCACATGGTGGATACCCAGGGTTCGACAAGTAGCTCGATGCATAGTACGAAAGTGTGTAATATGCCAGAGACTAAAGGGTAAACCGTATGCAACTGGACCAGCTCCACCCCTACCTGAATGCCGTGTAAAGCACGTAGAACCTTTCCAAGCGGTAGGATTAGATTACACAGGGGCATTGAAGACGAGGGAGAGTGAGAAGGTTTATATATTATTGTTTACCTGTGCGACGTCTCGAGCGGTACACCTAGAACTATGTGATAATATGTCTAGCGAAGAATTTATGCTGGCGTTCAGACGGTTTTGTGCCCGTCGTTCATTCCCTCAACTCATTCTTAGCGACAATACTCCCACTTATGTCCAAGCATCAAAATACCTAAAGGATATGAGTAGTGATCCTACTATCATCACTTTTTTGGGAGAGAAGAAGTGCGAATGGAGGTTCATTCCAGTTAAGGCACCTTGGTTTGGTGGAATTTGGGAACGATGTGTCGGCATAGTAAAGTCAGGACTAAGAGCGATTGTAGGACGTGCTCTATTAAAGAAGAGTGAGTTGACGACAGTCCTCACAGAGATAGAGGCAGTCGTGAATGATCGCTCGCTTACATATAATTATCTACACCGACCTGCAAGAACCACTACCATTAATGCCAGCTCACTTGCTATATGGGAAACCATTGACTGCGTTTCCATCCGATTTCCAATCCATAGTAGAGTTAGAGGATCCCTCGTTGTACTCTGAGGTAGCGGTGTCTAAGAGATACCAGTATATATCCAGGATAATTGAGGATTTTAGGAAACGGTGGATTAGTGAATATCTGCTAGCATTGAGGGAAAGGAGTATTACTCCCTCTGGTAGACCAACGGCTCCTACAGTTGGCGAAGTTGTTTTAATTAAAGAAGATAGTCCTCGTTTATACTGGAAATTAGGCCGCGTGTTGGAGGTATACAAGGGGGCAGACTCTGTAGAGCGGGTGGCGCTATTGAAGACAGCCACTGGAACTACTGTTCGTCCTATCGCACGTTTGTACGCTTTGGAGCTCGATTCCGCATTGCAATCTGATGCTCCACCTGTTATTGCTGTGTCCGAGGATTCTCAAACGAACGACTCACCTCTTACTGATGGTGATCATTCTTGGACCGGGACGCGTCCCAGACGCGCTGCTGCTGGCGCCGTTGACTTGTGGCGTCAGAAGATAGCCTCTGGGCAACTTTAGGTTTAAGGTTGGGTTCAGGTCTTTTTTGTGGGGGGAGTGTATCGTATAAATACGATAGAATATGACTCTTTTGTGATCTCGTATGTCTCTGTGACGTCACGATCTCTCCTCACAGCACGACGTAGGACGAGTAGATCGTATATTATAAGATTGTAAATAAGTTAAGTTATAAAAGGCCTAATATGCTATTAAGCAATATTGCCATGGTCTTATGTAGTATATATGAATTTATCGTATTTATTAATATAATTTATCGTATAGAGCAACCTGAATGCGGTACGATAATTTGGGCTCCTGGCGGTTTGCCAAGGCAGCAAGGTGTGCTTTTGAGGTACGCCAGAGCCTTCATGAACACCAACCAGTTAACATCTAAATTTCCGCCCTCAGTTGATCGAGCTTTTGTGCCTGTAATCACAATACACATACAGCAATACACGCAGCTATACCATCACGACGCTCTCATCGACACCATGACTGACTGATAGATAAGCATATTATTCATGTCCATTCCCATGTAATCATTTATTCTTTCTTTAACTTGACTCGAGTCTTGGGACCGAAGTCTCGTTCCCCATTGTCCACCGCCATATTGGATAAAACGTTCTCCCTTGCCTCATTGCCACGTGGAACTATTGGTGAGTTAATTCCTGGCTAATATTAACCCTTATAACCTTACCCTATATATACATTTATTATGTGAGACCTTTGGATATAAATTAGCTTGTTTCAGATTGAATTCAATTTAGATATAGAGTAGTTTTCATTTAGATTGACTTTATTTGATTCATTATAGCTTAGTAATATTTAACTTCCATTGATAGTTTACCACATATGTATATACTCACAAAATTAATGATATATAGTATTATTAGACGATTACATTCAGTTTTAAAAGAGCCAAAGGTAAATAACAGGCTTCGAACTATTTCACTTAACCGTTTTTCACTACTACAGATCCTTCTGATGCTGCACAAAATCGTCTAAATAAAGCTCGAATAAAGTAAAAAAGACGTCGCCGGTACAGAAGGGGTTAAGTTCAAATTAACAATTAAAATGCTAATTCATATAAACAGTCTAATATAATAGTCTAAATAGAACGGTAAATATATAAATATATATATATATATATATACCGGTATATATATAAAATTATATATATATATATGTATATATATTATTTTGTTTTTATCTATTTATTTTTTTTTTTTTTTGGAGGGGACAACATTAATAGACTGCATCGTTCAAGTACAGTTCATGTTCTCCCTCACCTTATACTTAAGAATTATCTATATCCCTTCATCATAATGTCATTCTAACTTTTCCGTTTCGCTGCAGTGAGACCCGATGATCTTACATACCTTGCTATCTAATTGTCCATTCTTCTATCTGTGCACCTGTTCCTTAACCCCTTCTGTACCGGCGACGTTCTATTAACTTTTTTGTGGCTACTATTAGACGATTTTCTGAAGTTAAAAAAGACCCAAGGAAATTAACAGGCTTCGAACTATTTACTTAACCTTTTTTACTAACACAGATCCTTCCGAAGCTGTACAAAATCGTCTATATACAGATGGAATAAAGTAACAAAAAATACGTCGTTGGTATGTACTAAAGGGGTTAAGTTCAAATTCAAAATTCAAGTTTACAATTTTATTGACATGAAATACAAGTTGCATTTCATATAAATACATTAATAAAACAAATACAAATCAGAGACACCTGTACTAGTCTGTTCAGCAGATACTTTCAATACAAATAATTGAGTTTATTATACTAGGTTCGAATCCTTGGAGTGCCACATGTATTCATTAGTTTAATTGGTTTCATTAGTTAGGTTAATTTGTAAGTTAATTGGTGGGTTGGTGATAATATGAATACATACATTGTATCATGATTGTAATACAGACAACACAAACATTGGAAAATAACACATCTCACTTACGCACATACACACACACACTCTCTCGCGCTCTCTCTCTCTCTCTTAATTAAATCACCGTGGACATAATCTCCCTCCTTTTCTTCCACCTTTCGTACAATTAAACCACTTAATTTCCATCCCCAGAATTTCACACTCTCATTACATCCGATTTAGCTCTCTCACACAAATGCGCACACAAAGGCACGTTTAAATACACACACACACACACACACACACACACCTTGTAGCACCTGAGATCTCGATTTTGTTATGGAAAATCTGATACTGCTATGTCTCTGCGTCATATTATTGCCAAGTTTTCATAATTAACCCGCTGAGTACCAGCTAAATATTTATAAATGTACCACCCAGGACCAGCTGATTCTGATTTGTTTTTTTAATTCCAGAAACAATAGCGAATGGGTTAGGAATGAAGGAAAAACCACGAAAAACAGATCAAAAAGGTCAAAAAATGGTCCTACAGAGCCCCCGAAAATGGATTTTACAAGAGTAAAAAATTTAAGGCAATTTCTCCAAAAAAACATGTTTTTGCGCGCTCACACGCACGCGTTTGGACTTTGAGAGTGTTCAACCATCGACACGGGTGCGTGGGATACTTACACAGTTCCTATACAAATCTGAGCCCTCTAGGTGCCATAGGACCGGAGTAATTGGGACCGGACCGGCCAGGACGCAAACCTTGCGTCGCTGGGGTTTAGCGTTACATACATTGTGGACGCAAACCCTGTGTCGCTGGGGCTCAGTGGGTTAACAACATATTTCGCCGCATAATCTCGGTAATAGCCGAGTAATCAGGATGAAGAGATAGCAATTTACCATCATCTTGAAAAAAACAGAGTACTTAATTAACCTTAAATAACACCGAGTAAAAGAGCTTAATACTAACACACACACGGAAAACGGAGAAATGGATAGGCGACGAGCAGGGAGGTTTTAGGAAGGGAAGAGGATGTGTAGATCAGATTTTTACCCTGAGATGTGTTGTGGAGAAATATCTGGAGAAGAAACAAAAGGTGTATGTTGCCTTTATGGACTTGGAGAAGGCCTATGACGGAGTGGATAGAGAAGGCATGTACTTAGAATATACAAAGTAGATGGCAAGTTGCTGAAAGCAGTGAAGAGCATGTATGAGGGTGCAAAGGCGGTAGTACATGTGGAGAATAAGCAGAGCGAGTTCTTTGACCTGAGAGTTGGGTTGAAACAGTGGTGTGTGATGTCCCCGTGGTTGTTTACTGTATACAGTATATGGATAGAGTCATGAAAGAAATACTAGGAAGAGCAGTGGATGTTGGTGTATCGCTGAAAAGGGAGGGAATTGAGTGGAAGCTGCCTATACTGCTGTTTGCGGATGATACAGTTCTGATGAGCGATAATGAATGGGAGTTGCAGGGTCTGGTAAATGAGTTTAGAACAGTGTGCGAAAAACGGAATTTGAAGGTAAATGCGGGGAAGAGCAAGCTTTCAGCTTTTCTTCGAAAGGGGTGAAGTCACAGAGTGTGAGGTGACGTTGAATGGTCAGGCTATGGAGATTGTCAGCTCTTTTAAGTGTCTGGGCAGTGTGTTGAGTAAAAATGGGACTATGGATGAAGAATTGCGGGAGAGGGTGCAACAGGGGAAGAGGGTTGTAGGAACGTTGAAAGCAGTAACAAGAAATAGAGTGGTCAGTATGGAAGTGAAGAAGTCCTTGCATGACAGTGTGGTAATCCCGACACTAACTTACGGAAGCGAAGCATGGACGTTCGGGAAGAGACTCAGACCAAGAGTGAGAGCAGTGGAAATGAGTTACTTGAGAATTGCGTGGGGAGTTACATGGAGGGATAGACAGACGAATGAGGAGGTAAGAAGGAGGTGTGGTGTGGAGGTAGATGTGCTGGAAAGTGTGAACAGGAACAACTTGAGATGGTTCGGCCATATGGAACGTATGGAAAGCGAGAGATTGACTAAGAGGGTGTAGGAGAGCGAGGTGGAGGACAGAGAGGGAGAGGTGGAAGGACGGAGTGAGGAAGTATATGAATGAAGGCGGTGCTGGTTGGGAGGAGGGGCGTCGACTGAATGGGGACAGAGGTGCATGGCGGCGGTTCGTTCGTGGCCACCCCTTCGGGGATCACCGCATCAGGCAATAGATAGATAGATAGACACACATATTTATTAACCCATTCAGTACCGGCGACGTCCCTTTCATTATATTGTGGCAACTATTAGATGCTATTATTCAGGTTAGGAAGGGCGTTTACCGACTAAAGGGCTACAGACTAGCTCAACTCATATTTTGAGCAATCGCATTTCCTTCGTAAAATTGTCTAAATGTAGCTGGAATCAATAAATAATAGACGTCATCGGTAACAAATGAGTTAAAATAGGGTTCTGATTTGTTTAAGAAGCTAACAGTCTACGGCAAACACACACTCATTGTAAACGCTGACAAAAATAAAATACACACATAAATAAATACAATAATTACAAAATCCAATCCCTTTTCACCTTCATCTCGCCCCGGAACTTTACCGCCTCGTTTGGGTACAGAATTCCTCCGCACAACAAGAATTTACTGAGTATCGAGGTGAGGAAAAACAAATGTGAGGTGGAGGATGATGGAGATGTTAGGCCAATGTCTTCACTACTGCTGCCATGTTGTATTCCTTATTATAATTGCTGAAGGTACTTTTCAAACTGAATGAAATCGCTTAATAGTAGCCTGAAATAAGTTAAAAGGACGGCACCTGTACTGAAAGGGTTTGATTGGTTGCCACTTATTTAAAGTTCATTGTCTGAAGTTCATCACATAGTAGACTTACCAACTAGTTATACTACTAATACCTCTGGTTTTGTAGGTAAGGTAATATGAATGCTAGATAACGGGTAAAGTTTGCTCCAAAAGTGTTATCCCCTTTTGTACTGGCGACGTATTTTTAGTTGTATTTTAACTATAGACGATTTTGTGCAGTTAAGAAGAATTTGTGGTAGTAAAAAGAGTTAACTGAGATGGTTCGAAGCCTGTTAAATGATGGAGGCCCATTTTAAACACGGTGGCATCGTTTGATAGTTGATAGAATATAATGCAAAATACGTCGCCGGTACAAAAGGGGTTGACTTGTGTTTATGGAGTAACATTTGAATTGGCTCTGTGTTTGTGTGTGTGTGTGTGTGTTTTTGTGTGTGTGTCTGTGATAGATTATAACCACCACGTGTATGATTGTGTATGCTGTAATTATTAATGTTTTACGTACTAAATAAATATTTAGTCATGTATATGTGGAATGTATGTATGTATTAATCTGTTACGCAAATCTAGTGTGCCTTCCTACGCTGAATACAATGCTCTTAAAGTACCTAGAATAAACTACATAAGCCTTCATTGTATAATGGAAAACAAAATGGCTCAACTTGAAACACATATACCTACCTGTATATGATCACGGATTCTCCCTATCGACGGTCTCCTCAGGGGTAATACGGTGGAATATAAGAGAGACGAAGGGGAAATTGAGTCTGGCAAACGATAATTAACACCTTACGAGCGGCCTATGCGGTTTATTTATATGTACCGCCCAGCGGGGTGTTTTTAGCCAAAATAGGGCTGTTTACGTGATCATTTTCATGCCTAAATAAGACCCAGAACGTAAAACAAGTACCTATCCCTGAAAGGGCATAAACAGAGCTTTCGAATGACACCATAACGATCCTTTTATGATGGCTAGTTTTCTTGCAATAACCGTGCAACGCGAGTGCAAAAAGCATGTAATTCGGTACTTTCCCCATATAATTCAGTATGTAGCGAGTGAGAGAGAGGGAGGAGGGAGCTGAGATTCGTGTCAGTAGGTTCGCCGCGGTGGTCTGGAGCAGTCATACGCTCGCTAGTCTCCTGCCACCACTTGTCTCTCTCTCTCAGCAACATTACGTGCTGAAATTGCCACTCGACCTATGTCGAGCGCCGCCACATAGTCCAGCTTTATTAAATACGACTTATGTGGTGAGCCTCTAATTAAGGGTTAACTTAGCAGTAATTACAAAAATCGAAAAAAAGTCAAACATTGAATCTGTAAGCGATAAGGGACTCAAATGCTATAAGCGAGAGAAAGTAAAATCCTTAGAACATTTTCTTAAAAAATATATTTGTATGTGAAAATATCTTACTCCTTAAATATATTATTTTCTAATACCATGATATATACAGTATATATATATATATATATATATATATATATATATATATAGATATATAGACACTGTATATATATATATATATATATATATATATATATATATATATATATATATATATATATATATGAAATGACGGGGTTGCTACCACCACATGCAACAACCAGTTGCAGAATAGCTAGTCTGCAGCGGGGTCCACCAGAAAAATCCATCACCAGAAAACAGCGGAGAAGTAAGAACATTCAGGAGCCACCCCTATCACCCAGAGCCCCTTGTTTTCTTTCACACACACAAGCAGTTATGAGCATGGGAAACTGCACCAACCAATCACAGCCCTGCCTTCAAACCGCACCAGCCAATGACTGGCCAGCATTCCTTCCTTCACCAGATCTACACTACGATGAAGCAATGTTTATGCAAATTGCACATCAGCGACCCGAAGACTACAGATACAAATGGACCTGAACAGGAGTGTCAGTTATGCTGGTGGTCCGGTAGATCCAATAACCTCCAGACAAGAAGCACTAATAGGCCAGCAATATCTCAATATGTCTAAGAGTCTGGAGGATGATTTAATCCTATGAAGTAAGAATTCTCGCAGAATAGGCTAAATAAAGACTTTATATGATATGAATATGTTACCTAGTATATAAGTACACCTATATCTATAACCCAGCGATGTCTACTATTAGTATTTAACCTCACAACTCCATCACAACGAATTCACAATACCCCTATTGCCACGAGACTGTGTAAACGAGAGTCAAGAATTAAGTCAGATATTGCTTCAAAAATTTAGGAGAAAAGTATGCAAACCAACCCTGCGGTACTGTACTTAGCCTGAAAAGGACACGACAGCTAACCACAGCAAAAGCTTGCCCCAGCCCTGCCCCCTGCTAGTGAAAGTGCTCTCCCTGTGGTGCCCTCTGACGTCGGGAACCTGAAGTAATGCTCGGGTGACACCCTACATTCCTGAGGTGTTGCCCTAGAACGTACGCTCTACGTCGACCAGCCCTGTGCTCTCACTACCCTCCAAACTTACCCTAAGTGTTTCTGTATATCTTTGAGTTGTGATTATTGTTGTCGAGGTATAGGTTAAAATATGTGACTCGTGTAAGCGTGTGATTATAAATAGATCTGTGCCCAAGATCTTGTAGTTTGCGTACCTGCTAATCCTTCTGAAATTAATAGTAATTCTTGTCTAAGACCTGTGTTCAAGTTCCTCTATTACTCCTATTTAACCTATAAACGGCGAGCAGGGGGTATTGAACTCGATGCCCCTGGGCGAGCATATTAGGCTCCATTCATGCCTATAATCGTCATTTTATGATAAATATCGTTATTACTTATTCATATGCGCCTATGTTACCTTCACTATGAAGATAGTAACCTGTAACAACAATAAACAAGTGAAAATATCATTTTTCTGGTCAAAATCGCGAATATACATGGAGCAGCCCATTCATGAATTATGGAGCAAATTGAGGCAACCCCTCCCTTCACGAGGCCTCAAGCCTGACTGAGCTTACTCATCTCCACTCTCGCTTGTGTAACACACCCGCTAGGCACATAAGCACATCCTCCACACATTTTGCTAATGTTAGCACAAAAATATACCAACGAATTAGGGAATAACAGGAAAAATAGGTGATAATTGAAGGGGGAGGGAAAAGGGGGGAAGAAGGGGATGTGGAGGAGTGATATGAGGTATAGGGAAAAAAAAAAAAAAAATTAGTGCTACTGGGGCCGTTTAAATTTTATATTTTTAGGCCTTCCCTCTTAAGAGCTTTGCCGCCCTCGCCCAGTAAAACTTCTTAAGAGGTATCTCACCGTTGCCGGGTTAAATATCCTCTAGAACGTCCTACGCTTACGTTATATAATTGTGTTCACTCATTTATCACGCCACGTACTCACAGATTTTCCTTATATATGTATTCTGTTATGTATGTTGTAAGTTGAGGTCGACGTGTATTTCGTGTCTTGATTCCCCTTCTTAATTCATAACTAATTACCTAGAACCTACGCCCAAATTCATATTATATTTATACCAGTGTAAATCTTATCATTACCCCAGTTATATACTTTCCAAGTCCCCCATTTTCCCATACGATTACTTAATCGTTGTTGTGATTATTGTGTAAATTAGTATATTCGTTCATGCGAGTATTGATGTAGATAATTTTGATTCTTATGATCTAGGAATTCTAGCATTGCATAGAGTCTTTTATCTAAATTTTCCATCATCTCGAATACACCACTTGTCAAGGTGAATTCTTCATACGACTCTGTTAACCCGTTCAGATCTCTTGTTAATACCCTTCTGAGTATTTTCATAGTACAACTTCGTATTGTGCGTCATTGTTAACATAAGTAATATCTTGTTAATTTATTTCCTACGCTATTACTATTATATGCGTTGCCAAGAAATCTACTAAATAATCACCTTTGATTATTAAGACTTTGTCTTAATATCCAGTTAATATTTATTTTTCCCTAATTTAGTTATAATTATATTAATGTCTTTAAATCTGAATTCCTCGACCGAGTTCGTAATTATTGCATACGTTCGATTGAAGTGAATATACAGTTCAACTCTTAAATTACCTAATTTGAGTTACATACATAATAAATTGTGCAAGTAAATGAGCAATACCTTAATCCCAGTTTCATTGTAATATCTCTGAGAAAAAGTTCATATTTACACAAACCAGAATTGTATTTTCCAACCGCGCAGTAAAGTTATTGACCTGACATGCAAGCTGATTAAAGGTCGCGTTTACCTGAGGAGGCCTACCTAGCTCAAGTGCGCGCGCCCCATCTAGTACATCTCGTTCACTGCGTGTGTATTTGTTTTACTCTCAATTCACTCATTCTCTTGTATATCGAGAATATTAACTATTATTGATGTTTCATTCACGTAAGACACTCGACCCGCATCATCATTATTATTAAGGGTTGATAATTAGGTCACGTGTTTATTTAATTGCATATTTCCTGTTTGTTTATTACCAACACTGAATTAATATAGATCTTATCTTGGTCTATTCTGCTATTATATATTTACCTATTACCTTATAAATCCCATAATTATTAAGGTATGATTATAGCCTGAATTATCCATATGAATCAAGCCCATTGATGAATATATCTTTCCATGCCTTTGAATATACTTGTGTGTATAACTCTCTTGTGTGTTGTCATTGAGTTCTTTAGTACCTAGTTGAATACTTATTGTGATATTAAAAACGTGTTCGGAGAGTTCCTGTTAAGTTTATTTACGGTCTATGAGTCCATATCGGGATTTTAGTAAAGACTATATCACGAGCTGTAATTACTATAGCCAGGCAAAACACTGGCGGCAGCGGTGTCTCAATACGGCTACCAACACGAGTGTTCTTATCTCAATTATTTTGTTCTGTATTCAATTAATGTATTTACATTATTCATCATGGCAGCTACTAGATCTCTTGATATCCCGGCATTCAAGCCTGAGGATTATGACATCTATACCTACCTGGAAATAGTCAAACCGATCCTAGACATTATGTTTGGGAACGAAGACAAATCCAAGATCCATACCATTGTATTGAAATTAGGGAAATATGCAACTAAAGTGTCGGGGTATGTACACGACAATATGCCTGGGTCAACCTGGACGCAGTTCGAAGTGTATGTAAGAACCGCAATAAATCCAGTTCTGCGACAAAAAATTGCGGACAAGCAGTTCCATGCCATCCAATTTACCGGAGACTTGGATGAGACTGTAGAAAAATTACACCAAGTTGCAATGACGGCCTTCCCAGATGACACGACAGCCCAGGGGAAGAAGACCATTTTCAAGACTTTAGTGAGAATCCTGGCTGACCCCTTGGCCGACCATTTCTCCATAGTCGAACCCACCAACTATGATACAGACCTGCCTGTGATCAGAAGGATCATGGCCTTGAAAAAATCCAGAGATAGCCAGCTAACAAAATTGCTGCCATAAGTAGAGCCACTACACATCCCTCTACTAACCCTACGATCAGCAGTCGCCCAGTAGCTCCTTGGCCAGCAGACAAAGCTGAGGACTGGGCCCGGATCCGGCCAGCAGACTGGAAACCCTGCATGATCTGGTCCCTCTAGAGATCCTTTAATGAGCTAACAAGGAAAAGGACAAAGACTCCAAGTTGGTGGGCACAAATCCCATGGATTAAACCAAGGCAGATCTCCGCCATTACTGAAGATGGGACAGCCGGGATCGAAGAAGTAAAAGCAGAAGGAGAACTAGAGACATATCAGCCTGAACTTTCCAGCCAGATCCCCAGGATTTTTAAGCTGCCCCCCCAATCAAATAGTCGTAACAATGGCGGGGGCTCATGACGGGACATCAGATGACGGACTTCCGGTGTACCACAAAATCACGCTGAATGGGGTGAAAGTTCGACTCCTCATTGATACGGGGGCTTCCCGTTCTTGCTTATTCCTCCCATTTTCCCAAATATAAGCATGTTTTTGGACAAATCCAATCTTCCTCCATAATATTAATGAGTGCCAATGACCAAGTTATCCCTAACCTTGGTCAGACCCTCCCGTTATTTGTAAACACCCCTCATCCCAATCACGGAGTTCATCACTCTTTCGTGATATACCATCCCAGTGAGTCTAAATACGATGGATATTTAGGTCTCGACTTGTTGATAGCTTTAGGCGCCTCCATAAATTGTAGGCACCGAACCCTAACTTATGACCCCCACTCCAAACCAAAAAAAAAAAACTCTTCCTGCTGAGGGCAATTTAAAGCAGATAAAGTCCCCACCTTTGCAGATATCCTTACCTGTCACTACTGCCCCCCAAAGTACTCAAGATAGTACCCATCTGCAACCACATATAATTGCCCAAGCTATAATTGCCTCCTCCAGTACAGTTCCCCCCCACCACGAGAAATGGGTACCATTAGTACCTAATCTTCAAGGAAATGTCTTTGTGACCCCACACCTCCAAAGCCCTTTCAATGAAGTATGCCTAACCGCTCCTTGCTTGCTACCACATCAGATGAATTGCATAAAAATTGCCAATATATCAGATAAACCTATCACTCTGCCTAAGGCCCTAGCAATTGGCGACCTAGAAATGTATTCAGACGAATTATCTGTTCCCTCTGAATCCTCACCCCCCTATGAAAACCCCCTTCCTGACATACCCTCCACCCTCACTTCTAACCAACAAACTGACCTCAGAAACCTCCTAATTTCCTATAAAGATATCTTTGCTACCTCTAGTCGAGATATGGGGATAACGAACATGTTGCATCACCCCATTCACACCGTGGGATACCCCATCAAGCAACCATTTAGGAGGAAAAACTCAATCCAACGTGAAGAAGAAGAAAAACAAGTCCAAGATATGCTTGCCACAGGAGTTGTAAAATCTTCTAACAGCCCTTGGTTATCTCCGGTAGTCCTGGTCCGTAAAAAGGACGGATCAACCCGGTTTTGCATTGACTACCGGCAACTCAATGACGTCACCATTCAAGACGCTACACCTCTTCCCAGGATTGATGACTCTTTAGACTCATTACTTGGAGCAAAATGGTTGACAACTCTAGATTTGCAAGCTGGCTACTGGCAAGTACCTGTCTTACCAGAACATCAACGAAAAACAGCATTTTCTTCCAGCCAAGGACGCCTGTATGAGTTTACGGGGTTACCTTTTGGTTTATGTAATGGTCCAGCTACTTTCTCAAGACTGATGGAATCGGTGCTACAAGGATTAACCTGGGAAACTTGCCTAGCTTACCTTGATGACATCATTGTGTTCGGTAAGACCTTGACAGAACACCTACAAAGACTCCAACAAGTATTTCAACGAATCAGAGATGCTAACCTGAAACTGAAACCTGACAAATGCACTCTAGCCAAAACTGAAGTAAATATTCTTGGTCACATTGTCTCCGAGCAAGGAATTGCACCTGACCCAAGTAAGCTTGAAGCAATTAGCAAGATCACCCCTCCCATGAATGTAAAAGGTGTACATGCTTTCCTTGGCTTAGCTTCATATTACAGGAGATTCGTGAAAAACTTTGCCACCATCGCCAAACCTCTCCATGACCTTACGAGAAAAGAAGAGCCCTTCTTATGGACTGATTTATGACTTCAAGCCTTCAATGATCTCAAGACCAAGTTAGTTGACTCTCCAGTGGTCTCCTTTCCCGACTACACCCAGCCATTCCGGTTGTACACTGACGTGTCACAGTTTGGTATTGGAGCCGTACTAGGACAAACCAGGGACGGCAAAGAACATATAATTGCATGTGCCAGCCGCACCCTTAACCGGGCTGAAATTAATTACCCAGTGACAAAACGAGAATGTCTCGGCATTATTTGGGCACTGCAATATTTCAAAGCTTACCTGGCAGGAGTCAAGGTCACTATCATCTTTTTATTAAGGTGACAGTTACAAAGTGGTGTACAATCTATCTTATTCTAGTTATATTGTAGTTTATCTTTTTGTACCAGTACCTCCCTACAATCAACCTAGTTGTTCCCCAATTCGTCCCTCCGCCACGACCATTTCAAAGTCCAAGTCTCTCACTCTTGTCCTCTGTAGCGGGGAGGACCTTGTACCCCTGAGACATAGGAGTGCAGACCTGAGAAGAGAGAAAGAGAGCCGGCATCTCATCCAAGTTATGACTTGGCTTCTATGCTGGCGATTTTTCTCCGATATTTGTTCAGCTAATCTGGCATAGAAGACACTTGCAGAAGGTCCCATACCTCCCGACGATGAGAAGACCAGAGGAGTAAAGCTTCCTTGATCCCTGTTCAAAATTCTTTCTTCATAAGCACGTTTTTCTCACTTTCGTTTCTCAAGTATGCCGCCTTGTGTCCTCGCTCACGATATGTTTGTGCTCTTGGGTTGAAGATTCTGATGTCGAAAAAAGCCTGTTGTCCCCTCGTCCAAAAACCTCGAGCACTTACGTCCACTCTTGCTTCATTTGAAGTATTTGCAGTATTTTGGGCCAAGCGCTGTCCGTCCATAGGCAGAAGTTCCGGTTCGATTCTGACATCATGGCACACCTCGTCCAGCATTTGTGCAGTGATGTCTCGTACTTTATCATGCCGGATACAGATGAATCCTCCTTTCTTACAGGTCATACAGTGGTCTGGGTTGTTTATTTCACCGTATGCACATTTCAGCGGCAGGTTCGAAACTGGCCACCCATACCTCAAGGCTACGGCATCATAGAATTCAGGTCACTATCATCACCGACCACCACACCCTTCATTGGCTGCGGAAGTCAGGTACAAAAAATGCCAGGACAGTAAGGTGGAGGGAATCTCTAGAAGAGTTTGTCATAGAGATTGCATACCGACCAGGAAAATTGCATACTAATGCTGATGCACTTTCTCGTCTTCCTTTATCACCATCTGAACCTGCACTTCACCACGACGAGCCAACCCTCACCATCCTCGCAATCCATCACCAAGACACTTCAAACAACAGTCAACAGGACCTCCTAAAGGTTAACAACAACAATATAAGCCAGACTTGATGCCAAGAACATTTTTCAACCAACTAACCAGGCGAGGTGATAATCTTTTCATCTTGGAGGGTAAAATAGTTATTACCCCTCAAGCTGTGTTAGCCGCAATGCAGTCCATCCCTATGGATAATGGGATCCATCTTGCCCAAAGGAAACACATCTCCACATTCCAACAAGTTTACTGGACTCCATCACCTTACATCAACGCCAAATGCATCACTGAGTCGTGCAAAGCATATGCATTAGGAAAAGACAGAACTCGCACAGCTGGGCCATCCGGGAAATTAACTGCTTCCAAACCTTGGCAATTGCTTGCAGTAGACGTGATGGGCCCTTTATAAAATAGTCACAGGTTCAGATATATCATCACTTTTGTGGACACACACTCCAAGTATGTCATTGCGTGTCCAGCAAAAGATCATTCAGCCATTGCAGTAGCTGAAGTACTGATTCAACATGTCTTCCCTTATTTTGGATTACCAGAAGCAATCCATTCTGACAATGCCCCAGAATTTACCAGCCACATATGGTCACAGTTATCAATGGTGTGTGGTTTTAAGATCAGCCATTCCTCTCCCTATTGGCCGCAAGGGAATTCCATCTGCGAGAGAAGCCACAGAATAATAGACAACCAAATCCGAACCTGTTTTCAACAAATGGATTCAAAAGATTGGTCCAGCCAAGTTAGCATTGTGCAATAGGGAATCAACACCTGCCCTCGAGAAGACAGAATATCACCTCATGAACGAGTACTTGGAGTGGCACCATTGCTCCTTCCCCTTCGTCATCTAGCTGCCCCGTATGAGCCCTCCTCTAACCTTGACCAGTCCATCATCATGACCAGTTCATCTCAAAAATCGAGTACGACAAATCCAGTACGTGCAAGATCTGCAACCTGATGAAACTCCCAAATCCAGCCCCCACTGTATTGGTGATCTAGTTATGGTTGCCCACCTA
The DNA here is from genome assembly GCA_032716605.1 of Paralithodes platypus. Lineage (NCBI taxonomy): Eukaryota > Metazoa > Arthropoda > Malacostraca > Decapoda > Lithodidae > Paralithodes > Paralithodes platypus. The sequence continues at coordinate 14,262,551 of CM064534.1, forward strand.
CCAGTACCATCCAAGCTCAAACCCAGGTTTAAAGGACCCTTTGAGATCTTATCTGTTCCGAACTGCTACCAGGTTATCAGTAATTATTTTGGTGAGTCGCGCACATATCGTAACAGGCATGTCCGTAGATGTCAGCCCATTAATGAGACTATAGTTATGCTTGCTGACCCCTTTCAGAATGACATATTGCCTGCAACTAATAACCAGAATTTAGGATCCACAGAACCTACCTTACCTGACCTCACCCTACCTGTGACACCCACCCACAAACAAAGAACCCTTCCAGATTTGAACACTTTAACTCACACGCCAGCACCCCTAGTACAGCCCCGCCCACCCCCTCCTGTGTACAGTTTTTTTTGTTTTCTATATTCCAACTTACTTCCTCTCGGGCATAGGCTGAGAGCCTTAACATTCACCGCTTTACAATGAACAGTGAAGCCCGTGAGGTCTTGTTCCAGTCTAGGGAGTGAGACATGTGAAGCACGTAGAGTACAACGAGCACCTGCCATCTTGCCTACACACCCATACCTGCTCCCCCTACACACACTGTATCTGCTCTTTCAATCCTTCCTTCTCAAGCTGGTCATCAACCATGCCCATTACCTGTACAAGCCTCACCATCTGTCAGTATACCTAACGTTTCAGAATCCTCAGGTACTCTACCTACAACTCCTATAATTACTAACATCCCAAATCTTATTACTCCAGCTATCACTTCCGCCCCTCACCCTCCCACTACTGTACCTCCTTCTTTACTTACCCCCTTATTCCTAATCCTTCCGGTTCCCCTCTTATGCATCTAAATTGATATTCTCCTGTTCCTTCCGGATCCAAATCCAAAATAAAACCAGTTACACGGCCTCTTCCATTACTTCCCAAGACAAATCATAAGTCTTCTTCTACTTCACGACCTTCCCCAGTCATCCATCCCAGACATAACATAACAAATAAACCATCACATTCTTCTAGCTCTGCTTCTTCACCTTCCCCTCAATCCCATGTTTCTCGTCCTTCACTAATTCCTACTCAATCTAACCCTACATGCACCAGATCTGGTCGACGTGTGGTGCCCCCTCAACGATGGGCGCCTTCCTTCAAACCAATATACATCTGGCGAGATCACCCAAGACCTACCTTGCCAGCCCCACTGATAACCACACCAACTAATGCGAGGTCAACCCTACCTGGTCCAGCCCCGCCTACCTCCAAACACTCATCACCAGCCATTCCTGCAGTCACTACTCCTAGACAACCCACAGCGACCAGACCTACTCCAAGGACACCTCCTACTACAGCCCCACCTTCAATGACACCACCAACCACTACTGCAGCTACATCTTCAACGACACCACCAATCATGAAAATCAACAGTGTGTCCATTTTTGATGGCATCAAGCCAACACCTGTGAAAACACCTAAACAACTTCTACAAATAGCTGCTCATGCTGAGGAA
>CM064534.1:14269006-14341506 GCA_032716605.1 Paralithodes platypus
AACATATTCACCAGACCTTGCAACTCCCATTCATTATCGCTCATTAGATCTGTATCATCAGCAAACATCAGTACAGGTAGCTTCCACTCATTTCCCTCCCTTATAAGCGATACACCAACATCCACTGCTCTTCCTTGTATTTCTTTCACGACTCCATCCATATATACAGTAAACAACCACGGGGACATCACACACCCCTGTTTCAACCCAACATTCAGATCAAAGATCTCGCTCGGATCATTCTCCACACGTACTGTCACCTTTGCACCCTCATACATGCTCTTTACTGCTTTCAGCAACTTGCCATCTACTCTGTATATTCTAAGTACTTTCATCATACCTTCTCTATACACTCTGTCATACGATTTCTCCAAGTCTAAAAAGGCAACATACAGCTTTTGATGCATCTTCAGATATTTCTCCACAACACATCTCAGGGTAAAAATCTGGTCTACACTTCCTTTTCCCTTCCTAAAACCGCCCTGCTCGTCACCTATCCATTTCTCCGTTCTCGCTCTCACTCTCTCAATCACTGCCCTACTGTATACCTTCCCTACTACGCTTAGAAGAAATATTCTTCGGTGGTTACCACATACTCCTCTTTCCCCGTTACCCATATATAGGGGAACTATTATGCCTGTCTTCCAGTCATCAGGTGCACTATAATTCTCCCATGGTAGTTTGCACATTTTCCATACACACTCGATCACTATCTCCACCATACTTCAGCATTTCCCCACACACTCCATCTACTTTTATATAAGCCCTTCTGTACCGGTGGCATCCTTTTAACTTTATTCTGGCTACTATTAGCCGATTTTATTCAGTTTCAAAAGGGCCTTCACCAATGAACAGGCATTCGAACTATTTCACCTAACCCTTTTCACTACCACAGATCCTTCTTAAGCCGCACAAACTCTTCTAACTATAGCTAGAATATATTTTAATAGACGTCACTGGTACAGAAAATATATACAAATAATATATCTTATTCTCTCAAGTTCCCATTCATCAGTGCCCGTCTGCTTTCATGTTTGTGTAATGTCATCAACAGGTTACTGGCCATGGCACAGACATGAATATACAAACACCTCCAAGCAGCACTCAGGCTGACATACAGTCACCGAAACATACGCACATAAATACAAACTTGAGTGAGAAAGTAATCGTAAGAATAACAATTTGAGTTCGTTTATTTACTCACCATATGCCAACGACGTATATGTATGTCAAGCCAGTTGAATGCAGCCAATGCCAATGGTATATTATATTTGTCAATGTGTTTGAAGGAGCAAAATGCAGACTGCCTGTAACGAGAGTCTTCCCACAAAGCCAAAAGAGTGACAGAGTGCTATATTCCAGGGACATTGGGGTCAAAATAATTATATATATTATGTCCGCCACATATACAGGTACTCGTGCTGCACTTTCAATATATTTGACATTGTTACCAGTGAGTAGATTGAGAGTATATTATCATTATTGATTAACATTTATATAGAATATTAACATTAAGTTACCACACCAGAACATACACTTCTTACAGGATGTAAAACACAGACTTACTGCGAATTCTTCAAACGTCGAGCCGAGTATTTGAACAATTATATTATAGTCACACACGCTCCGTTCGGAGTTTCAAAAACATGCATCAACACAAGCCAATGTGTGTGAGACTAACTAACTAACTAACTCTGACTCTGAAGAATTATCGTGTTGATGATTATGGGCAGGTCAGAAATACATTTTAAGGTTCCAAGTGAAACGTTCAGTGTGTACATTCTCATTGCTTTCATATATCTCTAATTAGCAAAACAAGTATAGGAAGAAGACTTTGTAACAGCTGGTTTTATGTGTACATTAATTGAATGACAAAGACTAATAAATATTTATGTATGTATGTTGCTTGCTTATGGTAGTCCATCGTAGTCCGATGATGACATTCCCTTCCTGCATTCATCTGTTCTGAGTTCTATGATGACTGTAGAGTCCTATCCGTGATGCATATATCCTGCCACAGTCTGGGCACTGGTAGTCCGGGTTAGGAGGTGCTGGTTGTTCCCGGTGTGCATGTCTCCGGGCCCTCTTCTCCTGCTGGTAGTGTTTCCTCTGACGTTCCAGTTCCTTCGCTCGTTGCTGGCAGTGTGAGTGCCATAGTGGTCTATCTGATGCTAAGTTTTCAAGTGCAGTTGGTTGAATATTGCACCTTTTTAGTATTTTCTTTATACTGTCTTTGTATCTTAGTTTTGGTCCTCCAGCTGCTCTGCGGCCTTCATGCAGCTGTCCATATAGTATTTTATGAGGTAGTCTCTCCTCTGGCATACGGATGACATGCCCAACCCATCTGAGTTGTTGTTTGATGATAAGGGTCTCAATACTGGTGTTGTTGGCTCTTTCAAGTATTGTTATATGAGGAACACGGTCCTGCCAGGTTATACCCATAATCTTTGGGATGCATCTGATGTGGAAAGCCTCCAGGGGTCGTATATGGTGTCTATATGTCGTCCATGTCTCACAACCATAGAGCAAAGTAGTTAAACACACAGCATTATATACAGCCACTTTGGTACAAAGAGTCAGGTGATTATTTTGGAAAACTCTCTCTTGTAGGCGGCCAAAAGATGCTGCGGCTTGTCTCAGTCGGTGTTGTACCTCATCGTCAATACTGGCCGTTTCAGACAGGAAGCTTCCCAGATACTTGAAGGAAGGAACTTGTGCTATCTCCTCTCCTGCTAATCTGAACACTGGCTGCACAGGTGGTATCTGAGCTGACCACTGAGAAATTATTTGTGTTTTCTGGATGTTAACTGAGAGGCCCATTCTGGAGTAAGCACTTGCTGCAGCTTCAAGCGCGACTTCTATTCCTCTGGCGAGTGAGCTACAAGAGCACAATCATCTGCATACTGAAGTTCCAGGATATTTTCCATAGAGACTTTTGTTCTTGCTTGAAATCTACGAATGTTGAAGAGGTTACCATCTAGTCTATAGTCTATGTTGATTCCACTTCTGTTTGCTATAGTCCTATGAAGAAGTATTATAACGCATATTAAATTTGTTTTTAAAAGGACTGGTGCCAGTAGACACCCTTGTCTGACTCCGGCATTAACAGCAAATGGTTCTGATGCATGGCCTCCTGCAGTGACTCTCGCCGTCATGCCATCATGAAACTGCCTTACAAGTGCCACAAATTTTGGTGGACAGCCAAAGATACGGAGAATATTCCACAATGTTTCTCGATTTACGGTATCAAAGGCTTTTGACAGATCAATGAAGGCTATAAATATGTCTTTATTTTGTTCCCTGCATTTTTCTTGCAATTGACGTACAGTAAAAATCATGTCAATAGTTCCTCGATCTTTACGGAAACCGCATTGTGACTCTGGCAGTATTTCCTCAGTAATTTTGGTCAACAGTCTGTGAAGCATGATTTTTGACAGCACCTTCCCTGCCACAGATAAAAGAGAAATGCCTCTGCTGTTGCCACAATTAGATTTATCACCCTTGTTTTTGTAAATTGTGCTAATATTTGCATCTTTCCATGTCTGAGGTATGTACTCCTTGTCCCAAACCTCCAAAATGAATGAGTGAATATCTCGAAGCAGTAGGTAACCTCCATATTTAATTAGCTCTGCTGGTATACCATCTGGACCAGGAGATTTGTTATCTTTCAGGGTCTTAACTGCTCTAGTCACTTCATTAAAGGTTGGTGGTATATCAACATCTTGAATAATGGGTTGCTCTTCAAACTCTTGTTGGCAAGTTGGATCTACATGATTGTCTTGGTTCAGCAAGTCCTTGAAGTGCCCCCCCCCCCCCCCCCCCATCTCTCAACAATTGCCTTTTGATCTTTTAGAAGAATTGTTCCGTCTGCACTCCTTAATGGTGTAAGTGGACAGCTTGTAGGTCCATACACTTGTTTTACAGCATTATAAAAGTGGTGCGTGTCATGTGCATCGGCATACCCTTGTATTTCTTGTCCCTTATTTGTCCACCAATCATTTTGCATTTTTCGTAAGGTTCTTTGTACATTGCATCATAATTCTTGCCAGTTCATTTTTAAGGTTTCAGAGGTTGGGTATGTATGTATATACTCAGGCACATACTTCATTGCTATGGGTGGCCGACACGAGACAGAGCCCGGACAGAAGCAACATTTAAAAATCCTATTCTCAGAGTCCAGGACCACTTTCGCGTTCCATCGCCCATTTCTCTGTCTTGTCAAGTGGGAAAATTATACAAGGGGAGGAGGATTCCTAGCTTCCTGCACCCTCAACACAGTAAATAAATATAACATTAACCCTTTTTCTGCGGGTATATTTCTGCCATATTAGGGCTCATTCAAGCACTCCTGATTGATTTGGAAAGTGTCTGAATGAAATTAAATGTATTCAGCTGAAAACTAGAAGAAAATAGCTTCAAAATGACACCAAAACGAACTTCGTAGCTCACGGGCTTCACCCGCAGCACTACCATAGACATTTGCTAGAATGAGCAATTCTCGCTAATGTCTCGCTACATTTGCCTTTGGCAGCACTGTACATCTAACGAGACTCTGACTCAGAGCATTCAGTGCCACGACTGCTTGGCTGTGAAAAGGACGTGTGGCCTGTCGAGCTCCCGCTCCCTTGCACTTGATTTTACAGGATGTAAGAGGCTTTAAAAGCCTGTAGATTGCTGTAAATTGCCATGGCAATGTCTCCCGCAGGGAGAGGGTTAATAAATATAAAAACATAATTTAAACCTACTTTCTTCAACAAAGGAGGGGTTGTGGTAGTGTAGAACCATTTGCCCGATAATGAAATACCGTGATTATCATGATCCGCTGGTACTGTTTACAAAGTCTCATAATAATAAACCTATTCATGTCACTGGCAGGAATATTCAAGATTATATTTACATACGCTATCACACCATATGTTATTGAAACAGGAGTGGTGTGTGGAATTAAGGGATTGTGTAAAATAATAATAATTGTAGGTTTATTGTTCATTTCAGCCCGGAGGCTGAAAATCTACAGAGTTTTTCTTAAACCTAGATACAGTACCATACTTATTCTACCTTAACTACGAGGTCACAGGCGACCTTTGTCGACCGTGAGGTGCCTGGCTTCCCACCAAGTATTGGTGATAAGTATGTGTAGGCTAACACAGGCTGATAGCAGCTTGGCTTAGAGAAGAACCACGATACAATGGTCGAAAAAACCTTTAGGATTCTGATGGTGACTCGAAACCCCAGCCCTCACGGTCAGCGCAGGGCACAGCACCTTAGACCACGGGACCACAGCACCCCGTGTGTGTGTGTGTGTGTGTATTTGTGTGTGTTAACAATCTGAACAACCGCCAGCAGTTCCAATTGTCACATAAATACTTGTAGTATGCTACTGATAACTGTGAATAGGAATGGCAATAGAAACAATTTAAATAACCATAAATAACTGAACGATAGGATAGATAGGTTTAAATGTAGGATATATATTTGTGTACTTAAGTTGAATTTGCATTGATACATTCATTACCAGTAAACAAACTAATAACAAGCTTATTATCGTACTTCCTTTGTTACGACCGGGGCTACGAATAAAACAAGGGCACTTAATGATTGGACTAGTAATAGGGCACTATGCAACAACGGTACGCTAGATCCAAACCCTCGAACTTATATGCCGGCGAACAAAAACACCTATACCCTCCAGAGTTAATCTGCGATAACGGGGTATCCTTAACTGGGCATATATGTACTCTACTTCAGGCTAACCCACACTGGTATAGCCTGATAACAAACAAGATGCAAGTTACGTTAAAATGCATAAAAAGGAATCTATGGAAAAATCAATTAAATCACTGCAAGATTTAATACAATAAAAAGATGCTTCAATACAGTTACTCTAAATAACAATAAACTCTTCACTCCAATCTGAAAGAAAGTGAAGTATAGTCCTACAGCATAGACCTGGAAACTTCTGAAGAAAGTCTGATGCTCATAAGATGCTCATATCTTAAACTATATAAAGGCACAAGGCAGGACACCACACGTGTAAATGGAATACACTAAAAGATAGGACATATAATGTTAACTGACACGAGAATACTATAAATGCGCAACGGTAGCAATGCTCGACACTAAAAGAAGTACTTCCTCATCAACGAAACAGTCTGCTATGGTTGTGCAACTCAACAACAACCTAGACTAATAAATGCTGTGAATAATAATGCGTACATATCAAAGAGCTTATATGAGGACCCTGGAGGACAAGGGGCGAATGCGCCAATACCTTACTTTCGAGTTATGAGTGTTTAAAGTCTGGAATAGGTGGCATACATAGAATATTACAGAATAGCATGTTATTATATACCATTAGAATCCTCTGGAAGAGACAAATTGATAGAAAATAAAAATAAATAAAAAATTAAATAATTAAGCAAAAAATGCACAATAGATTTTATTTTTATTTTTTCAACCTGTAGTAATTATTGTTCAATCTGCTTGAAATTTAATCCTGTATTAGATGTCCATGAAAATAAGATACTGTTAAATTTTCAGCCAATGACACGCGCAAACGCGCGTGTCATTGGCCGGGAGGAGGGCCTTTAACCCGGGAAATGCTAGCCGGCCGCTCATTGGCTTGAGCGCACGGGAATATTCGCCCCTCCACCTCCTACAATCCATACCTCCTCCGCCGCTACACAAGGTCGAAACAAGGGATTAGAAACCAAAACGCTCTTCACACGCTCTTCACCACGTGATTTTCAGTGCTTCCATCTATCGGGAACCAGTCCTAACTCAATTTTGCTCATGGTGGCACATTCGCCCCTTGTCCTCCAGGGTCCTCATATTAAATAATAGTAAGTGTCTACTCGATTAATAATGTCTAGCTGGGATACTCTAGGTAAGGAACTGGGGTTGAGCAAGACAGGTTCGTAGCCTAGCGAAGCCCTTAAGACTGCATCCTTTAAGTTACGTTAATTGACTAGGGTGCTCTCTTGATAGATCCAGATCACAAGTATCTGGTTCTATCCTGGCAACCCTCTAAAGACAAGCAAAGAGGCAGCAAAGTGTGGAACTGGAATAGGCCAAAACCCTCAGTCAACACAATGCTGCACTCGTAAAGGACGCAAGCGAAAAGACAACACAGGCTACCACAGGACCGGTCGAAGTCGTGTAGGTATAAGCAGACCATACACACATCGGGACAACGACTACAGTTACCTTATCCCAGTCTAGCATTAAATAAAAGAGCAGAAACACTAAATCAATAATGGAGACACACTAATTTCCCAACCTCTACTAACTAAGAATCCTCAAAACCTATTCTAAGTAAATGTAAATATCTCTGAGGACGGCGCATGCAATACAATGGGCCGGCTATGGAAACCGTATGCAGAACCCAAGGGGACAAGTAATTGAATAAAGGTGAGAAGCAATGGAAAAGAAGAAGGTCAGAGAGAGAGACAGTGGTAAAGGGGGTGATCGGGAGAGAGTATGCAAAGGGATGTTAGAAGCATGCACGCCATGCCTGTCCTGAGGAGAGCAGCTCCTGGGAACCTCATGAAGGAGGTTAGTTACACAGGAGCCCGCAAGGGCGCGATGGTCGGCCAATCACGGGCCGAGACGTCACAAGGCAGCAGCGTCCCTAGGACGCGCCAGGACCCGCCAGTCAATCAAGGGCGCGGGAAAGCCCGCGCGCGAGCTGGAAAACTCCTCCGAGCGAGGGAGGCAACACATACATACACACGCACATATTACCACCACGCTCTCGCCTCTCTCTCTCCTTAGAACTTTACACAATGCATCTTATATTCTATTAATGATATAAAATACTTCCCGTTGTCACAGACGAAAACAAAGACCACCACTGGACTGTCTGTGACAATGTGAGTACTAGGACAGAAAGAACAACATTCTCTGATAACTGTAGCCCATTTCGATGTCCCTGGCGAGCGCTAGTGGCTAACGAGAGGCGATTCTGCCAACGCTGGTAGACGTCACACCCCGCCCAAGATATGGGACGCTCAACATTAGGCGAGCACCATATCTGACAAGGCAGAATGCCGACAAGACCCGCCACACCTAGCCACTCCACCAGAAATGAAATTCAAAGCTCAATTCTTACATAAAACAACATATTATCATAAAGAAAATCTTACAACCCCTCCCAACCACAATAGTATAATTTTAGCCTGCTATGCTCCCTGAGCGAGCTTCACAGAGCCCAGCCTACTAAGTGAAAGACAGGTTCAACTTAGGACTTTAGCTATAACATTGGCAACTTACAATTAACTATAAAAAAGAAAGAGTTTTTATGTGATTTTTTTATTTAATTTTAATGTTGTTTTTTGACGGCTGCTCTACAGGGGCAAGCCTGGTTTTTCTCCACTCTCAACACACACTGACTGAACGGCGAGGGTTCTCCTGCAAACATACCCTCCCGTGACAAAACAATCAGCCAAAACATTATCAGTGCCCTTAACATGCCACACATCCAACTTGTGTTCTGGCAGCAAAACAACACCTGACACTGATAAACTGCCCAGTTCATCACAAGACTGGCACTTCTCTTCGCTCTCTCCGGCAACGGGGCCTGCCAATAACCTTTCACTAGTTCTACCTTCGTGATGAGCGAGGCAGCCCCGAAGCGGTCTATGGTGTCGTCAACTCTGGGTAATGGATAGGCGTCTGTCAGGGATAATGCACACACACTCTTGCAATCTACATACACATGGATCTTGCCACTCAACTTGGGTTGCAAACTCACTGGCAACGACCACTCACGATATCCATTATCCCTCAGACCCTTTTTCCATATGTAGTCTAGCTCTGCTTTCACGACAGGCTGTTGAGCAGGATTTATACGGTAGGAAACTAACTTGAGCCTTTCACTGTATCCAGCTTCCATGTCGGATTCTACCCCGTACATCAGGCCTGGAGAAGCAACAAACATGCGGACGTACTGCCATAGCCTAGTAAACGACATCTTTGGCGCTCAGGAACAAGAGGTTTCAACTTATCTCGAAGAACAACATGCCTAGTACCCTCCCACAACCCAGCCGAGACCGCAGCTTCTAAACTATAGTCTCCCTCCTTCTCCACCTTCGTCCCTAGAACAGCCAGGTCATGAGAGGGACAATCAGTACCACCTGTGCAGTTACTCCCATAGTTCATAATTGCTAAGGCTTCCCCGCCGACACCGTACATGCGCACCCCCGCATTCCTTACGACTACATCTGCCTGCGCAGCATCAGCACCTTCAGCGACATGGCCAGATACAGTCGGTCTATGGTAGGGCTGTTGCATCTTACTAGAGCAGCATTGGGAGGCTATACGATGACTGGGCACATCCACTCCACAGCCAGCCTCACCAATCTGCTCCATGTCCTCATTCTGACCACCACCCTTGGCAGCCATGGGTCGACCCTGAACTGACACCCATGCCAAAGCCTCGTCGCCCACCTTGAACCACTGAAACAACGAGGCCAACGGTCTATTCACACTCAAGTGACCTGCCAGCAGAACCTCGTGCACCGCATGAGTTGTGAGGCACGGCTGCTCGGCACAAACAGTGGGGTATGAACCGAGCAGGGGCTGGAGCGCTGCACACTGCTGCTCTAGCGCTTCCACTGCCACCTGGCTCGTGTCTCCTTCCCACTGCTCCACCGAGACATGACAATCCCATCTCTCATCCACCTGAGCCCCACTGCCCCCCTCTCCTTCTCCACCTTGGCCGCTGCAAGCCAACGCAGGGACAGTAGGCTGCTCAGGTGGGTGCCTCACAAACTTCTTCACCAGGTTCACATGAAATGCCTCCCAGTCCTCGAGTTCAATAGCTCCGTTCCCACAACTCTCCTCCACCTGGGAACTACTCTGTCGCTGAGTACCATCACGCCCTACCATGTCCCTAAGGGGGATAGGTTCTGGGGCCACTCCGGAGCTCATCTTTGGTCCTAATACTGAGTCGCCAAGAAGAGCCGCTGGACCAAAACTCACAAAACTTCTCCCAACTTTAGCTTTCTCCTTCCGACCGTTCCTCCGCTGGTCTAGAGATTGAGGAATAGGCTGTGACACCTTAGATGCACGAAATCGGGTGACATCACACGCCATCTGCTGTAATTGACACCTCTCGACCAACTTCTGTCCCTCCCTACTCACGTCGGCCGCCCTCTCGGCACCGACTAAGGGTGGAACCTCAGAAGCAGGTACCGCAAAGTCGTTGCCGAGAAGAAGGTCGACACCCTCTACTGGCAGTTTCTCTACGATTCCAACATCTATCTCTCGTGTCACACCATCAACCTCCAGCTCCACTCGAACCAATGGGTATGACCTTGTAGCATTAATACCCTGCACCACAACTACCCGTGCCGCGTTTATAGGTTTGCCTGTAAAGTTTTTCATCAGAGTCTGGGATGCACCTGTATCACGCAACAACTCCAACCCATGCTTGCAACCAGCCCAACTCACGCAGCCACACCCTATATGGTCGCAAAAAGCATCGCGGACAGGTTTCGAGCCTTCCGGACACTCCTTCACTGGCTGTGCCCCCGCATCTGACATATCACCCTGGGTAAATGCAGAAGACCTCAGAGACACCCTAATGTTGCTAGCCAAAGACAAGACTGCTGTAGGTTGGTTGCTAGGGCAGGAACGTGCAAAATGCCCCTTGTTATAACACTTAGAACACTCTACTTCACCCTTGGACTTCCCCTGAGGTGGGGATGGGCCCTGACCATTCTTAAACGGGACGGTTTTAGGGTTGTGATCAAAATTGGTATCATTGCTCTTACTCTCGTTATTAAATGTTGCATCACTGACTCGGGGGGGGTGGAGTGTTGCGCCCCTTGTTAACTGCATCGGTCCTTTGTGCAGACCCGCAGCCACGAATCAGCGACATTCTCAGGTCAGCCATCTCAGCTGCCTTTTGTAGAGTTTTAGGCTGTTTCTCTTTGAGGTTCAAAGTCAGGTCGCCGCCTGTGCATTTAAAAAATTGCTCTAGAAGGAATAACTGCTCAAGCTCTTCGAACGTTGTCACCTTCTCTGACCTCAGCCAATTTCTCAAAGCATCAGACAGTTCCCGGGCATGTTCTAGAAAAGTGCACTCATGACCCTTCGTAACACCCCGAAATTTCAACCTATATGTCTCTGGTTGTAACTCGTATGCCCGCAGCTTCCTTCAGTACCTCATAATCGATGCAAGACTCCAAGGGCAACGCATCATATGCCTTGAGTCCTTTGCCAACCAACCTAGAGGAAACAAGGGCTGCCCACTTAACCTCGGGCCATTGGTGCTCCCGGCACTTCTTCTCAAAACGCAGGAAAAATTCGGTGACACCCGACTCGTCAAATGCAGGGACTAATTTAAGAAGGTGCGATAAAGACTGATCAAGACCTCGATTCCCAGAACCGAGACGCTGCCCTGTCGACTCCACCCGAGACTTCTCAAGCTCTATGTCTGCACAGTACATGGCCTTTCTCTCCTCAGCCTGAATCCTGAGCTCAGCCTCTCGCTGCCGTTGCTCAAGCTCAGCCTCACGTATGGCCTTTCTCTCATCAGCCTGAATCTTCATCTTAGCCATCTCAAGCTGGAAGATCATATCTGGAGTTAAACCTTGAGGAGGAGGAGATGCAACAATTGGAGACCCACCCAGTGATCTACCCAAGGGCAAACCACGCTGCCAGTGACTATCGGCCTGCGGGAACGTACCCGGCTCCGGAGCCCGAGGGGGCGCCATGGTAGGAGTCGAGTGGAATGGGGGCTGTGCCGAAGGTGCCCCAGCTCCCACTCCACCCGAAGCCCCACGCACACCACCGAGCACACAGGCCACCAGGTCACTTCTCGTCATGCTGCTAGTGCCAACATGCCTCATGACCATGGCCAAACACTGGAGACCATACCGATGAATCCCCGACACCCGGTCAACAGTAATAGGCATCTCCAGAAACTTCCTTGCATCCTCCTCACTAGTTACTACTCTAATGCCTTCTAACAAACCCAGCTTCTGCACCTCAGAGCCTGCTTCCCATACTGTGTCCTCACTGTGCACTGGTCCGTCGTTCGACATAGTGTCCACCGAAAATGCTCAACGTTTATAAAAAAAAAGAAGTACCTAAACTCTCATGTAGCACTATTCACTCAAAAAATGCTTGAAGACAACTCAAGTGCTATACTACGTTGCCAAAAAAAAATCCAACGTGTCCAAAATATTCCTCAAAAAACAAATGTCCAAAAACTCTGAAATTATTTCTTAGTTCATTTGGAATGACGACTAAGATAAGATACTAGGCAATGTCACCATTTGTTATGACCGGGGCTACGAATAAAACAAGGGCACTTAATGATTGGACTAGTAATAGGGCAACAACGGTACGCTAGATCCAAACCCTCGAACTTATATGCCGGCGAACAAAAACACCTATACCCTCCAGAGTTAATCTGCGATAACGGGGTATCCTTAACTGGGCATAAATGTACTCTACTTCAGGCTAACCCACACTGTTATAGCCTGATAACAAACAAGATGCAAGTTACGTTAAAATGCATAAAAGGGAATCTATGGAAAGCTCAATTAAATCACTGCAAGATTTAATACAATAAAAAGATGCTTTAACCCGTACAGCCCCAGCGATGCGCCTACGCGTCGGCGATGTATGTAACGCACAGCCCCAGAGACGCGCCTGGCGCGTCATGCTAATTGCGCCGACCGTAACCTCAGGTGTAGCCACTCAAGAGGGCTCAGATTTGTATGGGAACTGTGTACGTATCCCACGCAACCGTGCCGATGGTTGAAAACTCTCAAAGTCCACGTGCGTGCGCGTGAGCGCGCAATAACCTGTTTTTTTGGGGTAATTGCCTTAAATTTTTTACTCTTGTAAAATACGTTTTCGGGGGCTCTGTAGGACCATTCTTTAAGCTTTTTGAGCGGTTTTTCGTGGTTTTTCCTTCATTCCTAACCCATTCGCTATTGTTTCTGGAATAAAAAAAAAAAATTGAAAACCGGCCGGGTTCTGGTGAACAAACATTACAAAACTAGCCGGGGCTGGACGGGTTAATACAGTTACTCTAAATAACAGTAAACTCTTCACTCCTATCTGAAAGAAAGTGAAGTATAGTCCTATAGCATAGACCTGGAAACTTCTGAAGAAAGTCTGATGCTCATAAGATGCTCGTATCTTAAACTATATAAAGGCAGGAGGCAGGTCACCACACGTGTAAATGGAATACACTAAAAGATAGGACATATAATGTTAACTGACACGACAATACTATAAATGCGCAACGGTAGCAATGCTCGACACTAAAAGAAGTACTTCCTCATCAACGAAACAGTCTGCTATGGTTGTGCAACTCAACAACAACCTAGACTAATAAATGCTGTGAATAATAATGCGTACATATCAAAGAGCTTATATTAAATACTAATAAGTGTCTACTCCATTATTAATGTCTAGATGGGATACTCTAGGTAAGGAAGTGGGGTTGAGCAAGACAGGCTCGTAGCCTAGCGAAGTCCTTAACCCGTGGAGCCCCGGCTAGTTTTGTAATGTTTGCGCACCAGAACCCGGCCGGTTTTCAAAAAATGGTTTTATTCCAGAAACAATAGCGAATGGGTTAGAAATGAAGGAAAAACCACGAAAAACCGCTCAAAAAGCTTTAAAAATGGTCCTACAGAGCCCCCGAAAACGGATTTTATAAGAGTAAAAAATTGAAGGCAATTATCCCAAAAAAACAGGTTATTGCGCGCTCGCGCGCACGCACGTGGACTTTGAGAGTTTTCAACCATCGGCACGGTTGCGTGGGATACGTACACAGTTCCCATACAAATCTGAGCCCTCTTGAGTGGCTACACCTGAGGTTACGGTCGGCGCAATTAGGGTGACGCGTCAGGCGCGTCTCAGGGGCTGTGCGTTACATACATCGCCGACGCGTCAGACGCGTCGCTGGGGCTGTACGGGTTAAGACTGTATCCTTTAAGTTACGTTAATTGACTAGGGTGCTCTCTTGATAGATCTAGATCACAAGTATCTGGTTCTATCCTGGCGACCCTCTAAAGACAAGCAAAGAGGCAGCAAACTGTGGAACTGGAACAGGCCAAAACCCTCAGTAAACATAATGCTGCACTCGAAAAGGACGCAAGCGAAAACACAACACAGGCTACCACAGGACCGGTCGAAGTCGTGTAGGTATAAGCAGACAATACACACATCGGGGACAACGACTACAGTTACCTTATCCCAGTCTAGCATTAAATAAAAGAGCAGAAACACTAAATCAATAATGGAGACACACTAAGTTCCCAACCTCTACTAACTAAGAACCCTCTAAACCTATTCTAAGTACATGTAAATATCTCTGAGGACGGCACATGCAATACAATGGGCCGGCTATGGAAACCGTATGCAGAACCCAAGGGGACAAGTAATTGAATAAAGGTGAGAAGCAATGGAAAAGAAGGTCAGAGAGAGAGACAGTGGTAAAGGGGGTGATCGGGAGAGAGTATGCAAAGGGATGTTAGAAGCATGCATGCCAAGCCTGTCCTGAGGAGAGCAGCTCCTGGGAACCCTCATGAAGGAGGTTAGTTACACAGGAGCCCGCAAGGGCGCGATGGTCGGCCAATCATGGGCCGAGACGTCACAAGGCAGCAGCGTCGCTAGGACACGCCAGGATCCGCCAATAATGAAGGGCGCGGGAAAGCCCGCGCGCGTTGGAAAACTCCTCCGAGCGAGGGAGGCAACACATACATACACACGCACATATTACCACCACGCTCTCGCCTCTCTCTCTCCTTAGAACTTTACACAATGCATCTTATATTCTATTAATGATATAAAATACTTCCCTTTGTCACAGACGAAAACAAAGACCACCACTGGACTGTCTGTGACAATGCGAGTACTAGGAAAGAAAGAACAACATTCTCTGATAACTGTAGCCCATTTCGATGTCCCTGGCGAGCGCTAGTGGCTAACGAGAGGCGATTCTGCCAACGCTGGTAGACGTCATACCTTCTTCATGTATTTCATGTGTTGAGCTTTGTATTAGAATATATATTGGTGTACATAATTATTATAGCCTTAAAACTATTACCATTTAAAGATATTCCCAATAGCCAGAACAAATGTAATGACACAAACATTTAGACACAAGAGAGTTTATATATGAAATAATGCAATGGATATATTATAATTAGATTGTAGTGCTGTGATGTCCATGTTTGAGCTTTGTCTCGAGTTGGACAACCCCCCCCCCCCAAAAAAAAAATGGGGGGGGGGTTAAGTGCCAGAGTACATACATACAATACATAGACTGTAGTTTTGGAATATTAAAAACATAATAACAGAATAATGGAATATTTGATGAATAAGGAAATATATATGTTGTAGTATTAAGTATGAACATATTGTTTGGATAAGAACGTTAGAATAGTACTAACCACTACTGTACCGGCGACGTCTTTTTAATTTTATTTTTGCTATATTTAGACAATTTTGTGCAATTTAAAAAGGATGTGTGGTAGTAAAATAGTTAAGTGAGATAGTTCGAAACCTGCTAATTGCTGGAGGCCCTTTATAAACTGAATACAATCGTCTAATAGTGTCCAGAACATGATACAACGGACGTCACCGGTACTGAATGGGTTAAGATAATCTTTTTCGAGCACTCGTTCTTGTTTTGTTGACTACTTATATTATAATTATATATTGTTATGGGACATATATGCCGGACGGCCTCAGTTCTTTGTTGTCTCATTACAAATATTGTGTATATCATTATGTCAACTTGTAATTTGATATACTTTGCGGCAATGGACTTTTTTTAATTGACTAAATTTGCATAGGTATTACACCGGATTCGTATATCAACATTTTCCATTTCAAAATCCAGAATCACACTCAATAAATAAAGTTTTGCTTACCCTAGGATTATAAACAATTAGTATGTATGTATGTATATACACAGTAACATACCCCATAGCTGGGGGTGGACGACTCAAGACAGAGCCCGAACAGGGACAACACAATACAACACAAAAACAAAACAAATTCACACACATTTAGGTCGCCCAGGCGAAAACCCAGAGACCCAGGCCCAGTTGGGGTCTCTAGCAAGAGATTCCCAGGTCCCAGACCTCCCGGAGAGGTTCCGGTCTCAGCAGGCAGACACGCAGCGATGCTTTACCACCACAATGCCCGCCCACCACACATCCAGGCATGACCCTTCATTTATAGCAGCTCCCCGAGCCAGACAAATATATTTATACCAGCGGTAATAACAATTATAATTTTATAATTGGCAAGCATTGGGATTTTGATGTAAATATTACAAATATTATGGGCCCACGCGATTAGTTTAAAATATTAATTGTTTATGACACCAGAGCTAATTATAAATAACAAGCTAATTTGCCTTCATGCTGGTACATGTATGTAATAACTATGTAATTATAATAATAATGAAGATAATAGAATAATAATAACACTAATAATAACACTAATAATAATACTAATAATACTAATAATAATACAAATACTAATACTAATATTAAATAATATAAACAATAATGATAAAAATCGGTATATTTCGAGCCGGCAACCAATAAAGCTGGAAATACACAATTCTTTAACCTAACATATCCTAAGTAGTTAACTTTTTTTTGTTTCTATATTCCAACTACTCCCTCTCGGGCATGGGCTGAGAGCTTGTGTGTACAATCTACCGCTCAACACTGTGAAGTCCATGAGGTCTCGTTCCAGTCTAGGGAGTGAGATATGTGAAGCACCCATCCACGGCTCGAAGCACCCCCATCTCTTAAGCTACTTCGCCTCTGTGCTTCACAGTCTCAACCCCCAGACTCGGACCCTCACTCTCAGAACGCCACCTATTGAGCAATTAACTCACTAGGCATTGACCCCCTGTACCATATTTTGAATATGGGTATATGCATACAGTGTTATTTAATCAGGGAACAATGAGGGTATTTTGTCGGAGTTTCGGTGGGCTTTGTGGTAATGCACTGATACTAGGTACAGCGCAAATTACATCCCAATAATATCTTCTCATTGACATATTGGGATTCGAACCCGGGTCCATTGGATTATCAGTCCAGTAGCAAGACCACTCCACCACACGTCCCCTACTGACTTAGGTTGCCACAAGAGTGCATACATACCCGCAGAAGGGGTTGGATAAGGGTAGGAAACCAGATGGAATCCAGAGGTGGTGCATCCACACCTAACCTCCACAGCCAGGAAAGATTTTAACAGAAACCTCACCCCCAGGTAGCTGGATTCGAGCCCGCGCTACCTGAGCCAAGCGACTAGAGTACAGTGATTATGTGCGCTCGGCCATTGTGTGTTTGTGTGTGTGTGTGTGCGTGTGTTTGAGTGTGTGTGTGTTTGTATGTTTATGTGGTTCAGAAAAAGTCACTTGTCTTCAGAAAGTTAATTATCAATAGAATGCCTCAATTACGATCGGTAATTTTATAGTTGACTGTATTTAGTTTAAATTCTGGATAACAATTACAAAATTAATTCAGCTTAGGAATGATCAAAAGGGAAAACAATAATATCTCATAATTATGTATTTTTATTCTTTAGCCCATACAATACCGGTGACATAATTTCCATTACACTCTGGCAAATATTAGACGATTTTATTCAGCCTTGGAAAGACTTCTACCTATTAAAAGGCTACAGACTATCTCAATTCATCGTTTTAGCTACCATATGCCTTACTAAGTATACTCAAATCGTCTAAATGTAGCTAGAATATATATAAAAAGACGTCGCCAGTACAGGAGTTGATTCATCCAAAAGTATAATTGGCTTTATAGGCAGGTCATTTGAGCATAAATCCAAAGAAGTTATCCTAACCCTTTACAATTCCTTAGTCCGCCCTCTACTGGAATACTGCGTTCAATCCTGGTGCCCTTATTACCGAAAAGATATAAACAAGCTAGAACGAGTTCAACGTAGAGTTACCAAAATGATACCTAGCCTAAAGAACAAACCATACGAAGAGCGTCTTAGAGAATTAAATCTATTTCCTTTAACCCAGCGCAGATTAAGAGGTGACTTAATTCAAGTGTTCAAAATCATCAAAGGCATCGACAATATGAACTGTAGTAAGTACTTCACTGTCGACCAATCTAATTACACGCGGGGAAACGGTTGCAAAATTATTGGTAAATCTTTTAACTCGCACGAATCTAAGAATTTCTTCTTCAATCGAGTTGTCAACTTGTGGAATGGGCTTCCCCGAAACGTTATAGACTGCATCACCGTTGATTCATTTAAACTCCGCCTAGACAAATATCTCTCATTAAACCCGCGACTGACTGCGTTTGTAAATGAATAACTTTATTTTATCCCCCCCTCAGTTACTAACCCATCTGTCCTCTACTAACTCCCTAATCCTGCCACGGACATTAGTTCCAGGGCAGTAATTCCTTTCCAATGTTCCCTTACCCACTCTAAACCACTGTTTGGACACTTGATCCTCAGTGTTTTGGAGGACAAGCAACCTAGAAGGGTCACTATACCTGTTGTTGCTTGATTTCCTTTGTACTCCTTTGTACTAAAAGTAAATGCATTAGTCAAATAATAATAAAGACACTTTTCCCCATCATACGGAAAAGGTTCGACCATTATCGAATTACACACGTTAACAGCTCTGGAATGACAACAATTGCCTGTCTAATACAACCATTTTATTTATTATTATGATCTATTAAGATATTGGTAGGTAAATGGTGCTGTAAAGGCAATAATATTTATTCATTCACTTTGAAATAATATATATATATCCAGTATTCTTAATAGTCTATCTATCTATCTATCTATCTATCTATCTATCTATCTATCTATCTATATGCAAAGGCCCAATCCCCACTTCATTCTTAATAGCTAGTATTCAACATTATTGTAAATATATAATGTAACGATGTTGTTTTTTTATTTAATTTTTAATTTTTTAATATCATACAATTTTTGTCCAGGCATCGTAATCGGATATCGAGAAAACGGGGGACAAACAAAACATCAATCTATCAAATATATGTCTATATATTTGTTTTTGTCTAAAATGTCGGGTTCCAATCGGCGAACATGGAGGATTGTGTGAGTTTAAAGCATTGTTTTACTGTGATGCCGTTCAGTGCACCGGTATGGTAGATTGGTTGTGTGTGTGTATATGTGTGTGTGTGTGTGTGTGTGTGTGTGTGTCTGTGTGTGTGTGGATGTGTGTGTTTGGATGTGTGTGTGTGTGTGTGGATGTGTGTGTGTGTGAATGTGTGTGTGTGTGTGTGTGTCTATAACGTGTGTGTGTGTGTGTCTGTCTGTCATTAACGTGTGTCTATATGTGTGTGTGTTGCTAACGTATATGTATGTAAGTGTTATAATTTAATACACGACTGTGTGCATCGCACTTACAGTATGTGTATAAATAATCATGAAACTCGGTGTGAATTATATCATGTTAAGACAATTATTAATTGTCAAACAATTACTAACTGTCCCTGTGTGTATTTGTATGTGCACGTGTGTGTGCACTACAGAAAGGCAAAGGCAAAGGCACTGGGCAAAGCAGAAAACTACGGACCTATTGCCCTCACATCCCATATCATTAAAACTTTTGAGAACATTATTGTCAAGAATATTACAAACTACCTTGAACAAAACAATAAAATGAATGATAGCCAACAGGGATTTCGACAAGGTAGATCATGCTTGTTCCAGCTCCTTGCCCATCATGAAAAAATTGTTAGTACACTAGAGAATGGCAGCAACATCGATGTAATCTACTTGGACTTCAGTAAGGCCTTCAACAAGGTGGCCCACGGAATCCTATTACCAAAAGTCCGCAATCTAGGAATAGTAGGTCGCCTTGGAGTATGGATCCATAACTTCATGAACGAGAGAAAGCAATGTGTTGCTGTGGGTGGTGTCATTTCCCATGACTCAAATGACTACAGTGGTGTCCCTCAAGGTTCTGTACTGGGGCCACTGCTGTTCCTCATACTCATATCCGACATTGACCAAGGTACACTCTACTCAAAAGTCTCATCTTTTGCCGATGATACCAGAGTAATGAAAGCACCCGGAGCCTCAGAGCCCTACCGGGTTCCGCGGGGGGTCTTTGTTATTGGTGCCTCAGAGCCCAACTGGGTCTGAGGGGTTAAACATAATATGTGTATACAGGTACATGCTGTACGTATTCCTACATATGCATATTGTGACATCTGGAAGGTAACCAAGAAGTGACGTGTGCCCAGACCAACCTGTTGAACGCAACTTTACACCTACAACTGCAAGAAACGATCCCTCTTTCTTTCCTACGTGAAGAGAGAGAGAGAGAAAGCAGCCTAGCTCGTGTGGACGTAACATTCCACACATCCTTCACATTCCTCATATTCCCGCCAAAGCGAGCGAGAGGGGCGGGGCACCTGTGACGTGATGAGCAGCCCCACTTCCCCCACTAACTTCTAACACCTG
Source organism: Paralithodes platypus (assembly GCA_032716605.1). Taxonomy (NCBI): domain Eukaryota; kingdom Metazoa; phylum Arthropoda; class Malacostraca; order Decapoda; family Lithodidae; genus Paralithodes; species Paralithodes platypus. The sequence continues at coordinate 14,289,485 of CM064534.1, forward strand.
GTTGGCTCCCACACACCTGTTCTCGTCGGTAATTGGCTCTCACACCCTGCTTGCATCGGATTGGATTAGGCACCTGTTTCCTGACTTCTGATTGGATTAGCTTGGTCCGGGAAATGATATATAAGCCTGGGATTTGATACTTCAAACTAGTACTTTCTTAGCTGGGGAGAGACGAGCAGTGTGTTGGGGAGACGAGACAGACTTCACAGGCTGGTATAATAGGGGTTATTATATGTTGAGCAGCGTCTGGGAGCGACCTCTTGCTCGTTAGTTAGGGATTATTCGTGACTGCTAATTAACCAGAGGTATGTCAGAAACATACACTCATTTGATTTAAGATTTTGTGATTGGAGAAATCGTATAGGTTGGATTGGAGAGATATATATTTTGAATTACTGTTTACTTTTGGTGATTAAAATTAATGTTTGATTCAGAGATGATTTGTGGTTTAATATTGACTACTTTACCTGTTGACAATTAACTAACTTGATGTAGAGCTATTTGTCATTCATAATTAATGATTAAGCCTTGTATAAGTTAAATACTTACCTGACTTTATGTAAAGCTATTATTCGGAATAGGCATTGTAAAAGTCCTATACATTATATTGTCTACTTAAGCCTACTAAACTTTAATTTGTACTTTAGTGAAATCAGAACGTATGCAAAACGATCCTGAAATCTATCAAATCTTTCATTGATTATTATTTTGATTAATTGTAAAATACCTTATTTACGTTTATAAATACAATTCCATTTTATATGTGACTTTCTAATATTTCCTTACCATTTTATATGTGACTTTCTAATATTTCCTTACCATTTTATATGTGACTTTCTAATATTTCCTTACCATTTTATATGTGACTTTCTAATATTTCCTTACCATTTTATATGTGACTTTCTAATATTTCCTTACCATTTTATATGTGACTTTCTAATATTTCCTTACCATTTTATATGTGACTTTCTAATATTTCCTTACCATTTTTATTTAGTCAAATGTCTTTCAGTAATAAGAATAAATAAGATAAAATACTAAAGGGAGAATAATAATAAACTAAGAATAAAGAGATAATATAAAGAGTAAACCAATATTTAAAGGGTTAACAAACTTAAATTAATTATAAAAAGATCTTAATACTTTGCTGATAATCAAGATTAATTAGTGTCTTAAAACCTTGCTTACATACCGAACTTTTGTATTCGTAATTAATAGCCTCTTTCATATTAAAACATTCAATGTAACTTTAACTCGCTTACTGATTAAATATAATTGAAGTGTATCAGAGTATAAAGGATAACTGTCCCAACAACTGAGGGAAAGCAAGTAACAACATAACTGACTTTAATATTTTACGTTCTTTTGGCCTTCAGCTGTTTGCTACACTTTCACATTGACTGTTGTCTTTATTTATTTAGTTAACCACTTCTAAATCAAGATACGTAACAATATACACATTATTACCTATACATACAGTACAAATACTGTAATGCTAATACTGTATATACATTCATGGATACAAAGTCTATTATATAGACATTCCCCTGGTTTTTCTTATACACTAGGACCACTAGGAACAATGATCGAGGACGCCGAGGACCGAGGACAACCAGGGACGAGGATCGAGGACTGAGGGCAGACAGGTACAGAAATGTAGATCCGAGCAGAACTAATAATTTGATTAAAGAGCGTTCCGTGAATTCCAAATCCAAAACTTTTAATGTTTTCTATGCAAACGCTCATAGCATACGCCATATTTTTTTTAGATTTAGAGAAACTAGTGTTTACGGAAAATTACGATGTTATTGGCATAACAGAATCTTGGCTCAATACAGAAGACAGAGACTTTTTAGCAGAGTATTCACTTCCCGGTTATGTAATGTTTGAGAAAAGCCGAAGTAATAGAAATGGAGGTGGAGTATTATTTTGTATCAAAGAAAGTCTTAACCCGACCCTCTTGTCAAAACCTCAAATTGTGAACGTCGACACATCCTTTGTGCTAATAAAGAATAATAAAGGTACAAAAATAATACTTGCACTAATATTCAGACCTCCAGCTCAATCAGTCCAAACTGACCGAGAAATTTATGAGCAAATTGCAGACTTAAGTAACTCGCAAGATACCGTAATTTTTGGCGACTTCAATTTACCTGTGACCAAGTGGGGAGATAGTATTTCTTCACACTCTGGACAAGACCTGTATGCAAACTTGCAAGAGAGTTCGCTATATCAATTTGTTAGATCTCCAACCAGTGGAAATAATGTCCTTGACCTTGTACGTTCAACAAAAGAAGAATTGATAGAGTATTTGAATGTCGGTGATGAATTCAGTAACAGCGACCATCGTACGATAACTTTCAGTTTAACCCTTCCTACCCGGGCTGCCTTACAAAAGGACGGAGGACGTATCCGGGCGATCTGGCCGAAAAATTTCTAGGCCTAGTCTACCGTATCTTTGTTATTTTAACTGCTAGAAATATCCCACGCATCCCTAAACGTAATGCTGTTTCCATTCTGTAGACTGACATTGAGTAGAGCTCTCTAAGTCAACTGGTTCTGTTGTGATGACGATTTCCGTGGAGCAAATTTTGCCACGATGTTGACAACATCGGAGCTTTTCAGACACTAATTTCGTCATCTCATACAACACCAACATTGATCCGACGTCTCCTTCTTGTTTTCGGAGGTGCAGTGACGCAATGAACGGCTTTGTTTACATGCGTCGGACGCACAGTGTTCAGACCAAGCTGAATAGGCTTTCAAGCTTACTGTCTGTTAAAAGGACACCCGGGTACCGGCCCATCTGCCGCGGTGTCCTTATAAAAGGACACCCGGGTAGGAAGGGTTAAAGTTTACTAGTAACGAACCAAATAGCAGCATCGAAAAAGTCCCTAATTTCAAGCAAGCAAACTTTCGTAAACTTAGAGCAATGTTTAAAGAAACTGACTGGAGCTTTTTAATTAACAATAACGACATAAATACATCTTGGGAATCATTCACAAACACTTACCTTAAAGCAATGCAAGACTGCATACCATCGAAAATATGGCATACAGACCAAATGGTGGAATAAAGATATTTCTAACTGTCTGCTTGCTAAAAAGTTTGCTAATGATAGATTAAAATCCTCACAAAATGACGAAGAACGGGTGAAATTTGTAGAACTACGACGCAAAGCCAAAAAGTGAATTAAGCAAAGTAAAAAGACCCTGGAGTTACATGTTGGGAATCAAAGTAATACAAACCCAAAAGAATTCTATAGTTATATCAGATAGAAGAGAGTAGTTACTTCAACTGTAGGACCGTTAGTCGATGAAAATGGAGAATATACCAAAGACAAAGTACAAATGAGTAATGCCCTCAATACCTTCTTTGCATCAGTTTTTACAACAGAAGACCTCATTGATATCCCTACAGCATCGCCGATTCAGATGAATAATTCTGATGTTCTAAGCAATATCACCATTACAGAGAGAGAAGTATTGAAATGTTTAGATAAACTCAAGGTAAATAAAACGCCTGGACCTGATACAATCTTACCTAGATTTCTGAAGGAAGCTAAGGATGAGCTCTCCAAAACACTGACATTGCTATTCAATAAATCCTTGCAGTCTGGAACTATGCCTGATCAGTGGAAGCTAGCTAACGTAACACCGATTTTAAAAAAAGGCAGCAAATCCCTACCCAGTAACTATCGTCCAATTAGCTTAACCTCAGTTGTATGTAAAATGCTAGAAACGCTCATAAGAGACAAACCCGTAAATCACTTAGAGGAAAATAACATACTTAACCCTCAACCATCGGCGCTCGACATATGTCGAGTTAAAGAAAAGGTGCCCATATGTGGGTCACCACATATGTCGAGTGCAATTTTGAGCACGTAATGTGCTCCGAGAGAGAGCTGAGCGGTGCGAGGAGCATAGATTCCCGCCTGACCGCTCGCCACCACCGCCGTGGGTCGACTGAAATTTATTACACCCTCCTCCACCCTCTCTTACTCGCTACACAGGGAATTATGTAAGGAAATTACCTTATTTTAGGGTTTTTGCACTCGTGTTGCACGATCGTTGCAAGAGAACCAGTTGTCATAGAAGGATGGTTCGGGTGTCATTGGAAAGCTCTGTTTGCCCTTTCAGGGATAGATACTTGTATTACGCTCTGGGTCTTGTTTATGCATGAAAAAGAGCACGGAAACAACCCCATTTAGGGTAAAACCACCCGCATGTGGGGTAATAGAAGTTACCGACCCACCCGCTCGTAATGTGTTAAAGATACTCAACACGGGTTTCGTAGCAAACGTTCCTGTTTAACAAACTTCTTAGACTTCTTCCACGATATCCTCAACCTCTATGATGAGAGTAAAGCTGTAGATATTATATACCTTGATTTTCAAAAGGCCTTTGACAAAGTCCCCCACAAACGTTTACTGCTAAAACTAAAAGCGCATGGAATACAAGACGGTGTGTTGAAATGGATAGAAAATTGGCTCCGCAACAGAAAGCAAAGAGTATTCATAAACGGTAAGGAATTTAAATAGACCAATGTAAGTAGCAAGGTACCCCAGGGATCGGTACTAGGACAATTCTCTTTCTAATTTACATCAACGACATCGATGAGGGTCTCACCTGTACAATCTCAAAATTTGCTGACGATACAAAAATTGCAAATAGCTTACTCTCAAAAGAACAAGTTAACGATATGCAACACAATATAGATAAGTTGTCACGTTGGGCCCAAATTTGGCAAGTGAGTTTCAATGCGGATAAATGTAAAGTAGTACATATCGGATACCAAAATGAGAAAGCAAACTATTCGATGAATGGCACTCAGCTTAAGAATGTAAACAGAGAAACCGATCTGGGAGTAACAATATCGAGTAACCTAAAACCGAGTCAACAATGTTCAGAAGTTGTTAAGAAAGCAAACAAAATAATTGGCTTTATAGACAGATCATTTGAGCATAAATCCAAAGAAGTTATTCTAACCCTTTACAATTCCTTAGTCCGCCCTCTTCTTGAATTCTGCGTTCAATCTTGGTGCCCTTATTACCGAAAAGATATAGACAAGCTAGAACGAGTTCAACGTAGAGTAACCAAAATGATACCTAGCCCAAAGAACAAACCATACGAGGAGTGTCTTGGAGAATTAAATCTATTTCCTTTAACCCAGCGCAGATTAAGAGGCGACTTAATTCAAGTGTTCAAAATCATCAAAGGCATCGACAATATGAACTGTAGTAAGTACTTCACTATCAACCAATCTAATTACACGCGAGGAAACGGTTGCAAAATTATCGGTAAATCTTTTAACTCCCACAAATCTAAGAATTTCTTCTTCAATCGAGTTGTCAACTTGTGGAATGGGCTTCCCCGAGACGTTATAGACTGCAGCACTGTTGATTCATTTAAACTTGGCCTAGACAAATATCTTGCATCAAACCTGCGACTGACTACGTTTGTAAATAAATAACTTTATTTTATCCCCCCCTCAGTTACTAACCCATATGTCCCCTACTAACTTCCTAATACTGCCACGGACATTAGTTCCAGGGCAGTAGTTCCCTTTCCAATGTTCCCTTACCCACTCTAAACCACTGTTTGGACAATTGATCCTCAGTGTTTTGGAGGACAAGCAGCCTAGAAGGGTCACTAGATCAGTTGTTGCTTGATTTCCTTTGTACTCCTTTGTACTCCTTTGTACATATTCACATATACAATTTTGCAAATTAATAGCACATTCATGTTATGCAAATGCCATCATTCTTACATATTTGATAAAATAATCACGCATACACAAACTTGTATTATTGTAGTGTATATGCGAGTGTATTTGTTATATATATTATATATATATACACTGTATATATATATATATATATATATATATATATATATATATATATATATATATATATATATATGTATATATATATATATATATATATATATATACTGTATATATATATATATTTACTGTATGCTATATCTATATAAATATTAATGATAATAATAAATGTAATACAAGTAATGTTTTAACGTATTAATACAGATTAAACACAGTTTTGACTGTACATTAAAGCATAGGAAGGAAACTGAAGACACATAGGCACATCTCTCTTTCACTAACTTGACGTAATATGCAGGAAATTGACTATACCCTATTCCAATTAAGTAGGCTCAATCTCTTGACCACTAACCTGTATAACTTGCAAGCAACTAGAGAATTGGAGCTAATATTTCTACCATGTGGGAAGGGTCAGCCAGGGAATAAATTTGGAAATTGACAGCCCATTTGCTCTAGCCCTGTTTATTAGTAACAGAGGTTAGGGTTCACAACTTCTGGCCTACCTATTTGGAACAGGGTATTGTACAATATCGACCAACAACCTCCCCCTGGTAATAGGACAATAGACCAAGCTAACTTGATGATGGATCAAGTCGTAATAGGCCACTTAGTCCATGCACCTGGTCCTTGCATATCGGAGCAGTTGAGTAATGCGGTGCTCTGAGACATATGCTACGTTTGTCATCAGAATTATCTCGCTCATGAGTACTGATACTGTTCTAATGGCTTCATGGCACTGTAGGATGTGATATAATAGATATAGGAACAACATAATTATGTCTATACGGTATATGATCGATTTGTGTTTATAGTTGTCTTTCTTCCTGTTGTGGATCAGAGGTAAATATAAATGATCAACTTTGTGGTGATAGTTGTTTTTCTTGTTGTTGTGGATTAGAGGTTGGTTGTGGATAAGAGTTATGTGAATGTTCAAGGCATCACATACCAAGTATACCATTGTTTTGCATTCAGTTAGATGTAGCATTTGTTTCAACGCTGACCCATACATATAACGTTAAGTAAAAATATTGTTGCTTTAACTATCACTTCAATACAGTTCAATTTTAGATAATATGATGGAGTTGCTGTCTGATCGTCGTTATCGGCGATTGGCTCCGGAATCGCCATGTCCATGAATTTCTTTGGTGTCACATAAGTTCTGTTCCTCTCCGTGATCTTTTACATGGAAATATAATGCGTATGATTGAATTACGAGTGTAGTTTCTTATGCAGTGGATAACTCATCCGACTCATCAACTGATGATTAAGAGAAACCACACTCACAATTCATTCATTCTAATTTTACTTTCAGACGTAAGATCACGACGAGGAACAAATTTATGTAACCAACTGTACATATCTCTCTACCATTGTCCATTCTTTGCCATATTCTTTAGTATACCCTAATAATATTTATATGATGATTTATTAACCTTCAAACTTTTGTTGTGTTTAAGTGTTAGTCTGGATTAGGGGATAACCATTACTCAGGGATAAGATGGGTATGGCTATTGTGGTAGCACTCCTGTTGCCAGTCAAACCATTCCCATATCACTGCATATGTACAGTTCACAGGTATTTAAATATAAATACCTGCATCGACATATCCACTTACACATCCACATAAATCCACACACATACACAAGTATATACACATATCCAAATGTATTCTTACTTCTCCATTTGTATCCACACACATAATATGCATCTACACTTACAACTCTTTCAACTTTGTGGGAGACACTTGTTACATGCAACTTTGCCTTGTTGTTTCCTTCATACACATAAACAAACAAATAAATACATACATATCCAAATGTATTCAAAGTTATCCACATTTACCAGAGTACCCACACATTAACACCTTACGAGCGGCCTAGGCGGTTTATTTATATGTACCGCCCAGCGGGGTGTTTTTACCCAAAATAGGGCTGTTTACGTGATCATTTTCATGCCTAAATAAGACCCAGAGCGTAAAACAAGTATCTATCCCTGAAAGGGCATAAACAGAGCTTTCCCATGACACCATAACGATCCTTTTATGATGGCTAGTTTTCTTGCAACAACCGTGCAACGCGAGTGCAAAAAGCATGTAATTTGGCACTTTCCCCATACAATTCCGTATATAGCGAGTGAGAGAGGGAGGGAGGAGGTGGGATTCGTGTCAGTAGGTTCGCCGCGGTGGTCTGGAGCAGTCATACGCTCGCTACTCTCCTGCCACAACTTGTCTTTCTCTCTCAGCAACATTACGTGCTGAAATTGCCACACGACCTATGTCGAGCGCCGCCAGATAGTCCAGATTTATTATACTCGACTTATGTTGCTCGCCGCTAATTAAGGGTTAAGGAGAGTGTAAATAAGTGGCTGAGGAAGTAGGAGATAGGGGACCAAGGTATTCATTGTGTGCATTGCTTCCTTACCCATAGCTCCCTCACATTCTGTTCTGCTGATTGAGGTAGGAGGAGATAGAGGACCGAGGTTTTAATTGTGTACATTGCTTGATTACCCTCGTGCCCTCCCCTCCCGTTCTGCAGTCTGAGAATGGAGGAGATAGAGGACCGAGGATTTCATTGTGTGCATGGTTTGTTGACCGTTGTGCCCTCCCCTTCTGTTCTGCAGTCTGAGAAAAGAGGAGATAGAGGACCGAGGTTTTCATTGTGTGCATGGTTTGTTTACCTTTGGTGCTTTCCACCTTCCGTTCTGCAGACTGTTTATGACCCCAACACTCTGCCACTGCCACCCAACACGCACCCTATATATTGGTTCTCTCTCTCTATCGCTTTTTCTCTCTCTCGCTCTCGCTCTCGCTCTCTCTCTCTCTCACATACACACACATATTCTCTCTCTCCACACACTCACACAATTCATTAAGATCCATCTCTCTCATTGAACCATACTCCTCACACACACACACACACACACACACACACACACACACACACACACACACACAATTGTGAACGTCGACACATCTTTTGTGCTAATGAATAATAAAGGTACAAAAATAATACTTATATTACTATACAGACCTCCAGCACAATCAGTGCAAACTGACCGAGAAATTTATGAACAAATTGCAGATGTAAGTAACTCACAAGATACCGTATTTTTTGGCGACTTTAATTTACCTGTGACCAAGTGGGGCGATACTCTTACTTCACACTCCGGACATAACTTGTATGCGAACTTGCAAGAGAGTTAGTTCACTCTATCAATTTGTTCGATCGCCGACCCGTGGTAATAATGTTCTTGACCTTGTACTTGCAACAAAAGAAGAATTAATAGAGAATTTGAATGTTGGTGATTAATTCAGTAACAGCGACCATCGTACAATAACTTTCACTTTAAAGTTTACTAGTAACGAACCAAATAGCAGCATCGAAAAAGTCCCTAATTTCAAGAAAGCAAACTCTCATAAACTTAGAGCTATGTTTAAAGAAACTGACTGGAGCTTTTTAATTAACAATAACGACATAAATACATCTTGGGAATTATTCGAAACCACTTACCTAAAAGCAGTGCAGGACTGCATACCATCGAAAATACGGCGTTCAGGCCTTAATAATAAGCCCAAAGGTGGAATAAAGATATTTCAAACTGTCTGCTTGCTAAAAAGTTTGCTAATGATAGATTAAAATGCTTACAAAATGACGAAGAACGGGTGAAATTTGTAGAGCTACGACGCAAAGCCAAACAGTTAATTAAGCAAAGTAAAAAGACCCTGGAGTTACATGTTGCGAATCAAAGTAAAACAAACCCGAAAGAATTCTATAGTTATATCAGAAAGAAAAAAAGTAGTTACTTCAACTGTTGGACCGTTAGTCGATGAAAATGGAGAATACACCAAAGACGAAGTACAAATGAGTAATGCCCTCAATACCTTTTTTGCATCAGTTTTTACAACGGAAGACCTCAGTGATATCCCTACACCATCGGCGATTCAGATTGATAATTCATATGTTCTAAGCAATATCACCGTTACAGAGAGAGAAGTATTGAATTGTTTAGATAAACTCAAGGTAAATAAAACGCCTGGACCTGATAAAATCTCACCTAGAGTCCTAAAGGAAGCTAAGGATGAGCTCTCCAAACCATTGACATTGCTATTTAAAAAATCCTTGCAGTCTGGAAATATGCCTGATCAGTGGAAGTTAGCCAATGTAACACCGATATTCAAAAAGGCAGCAAATCCCTACCCAGTAACTATCGTCCAATTACCTTAACCTCATTTGTATGTAAAATGTTAGAAACACTCATAAGAAATAGACTCGTAAATCACTTAGAGGAAAATAACATACTTAAAGATACTCAACACGGCTTTCGTAAAAAACTTTCCTGTTTAACAAACCTCTTATGCCCCTTTCGCACTGGTAAGACAAGTCACGATTTTCGTCGCCGATGACTTAGTTTTGTCAAATTCGCAAGAATCCGTGCGACGTTCACGATTTTGACCGTTACAAACAGATGACAAATTATACTCAGTGAAGATGTCGCCGATGTCGGCGACGCAATCGCCGACCTTCTGCGACGTTATCGACGAAGTGAGCGATGTTTCGCCGATGACCTCTGCGAGGCATGTCACATTTTCAAAAATATCTTGCGAAATCATGCGAGGATGAAAGAAAACTCGCCGTATGTTCTGCGACGTCTTCGGCGATTCAAGCGATGGTTCGGCATATTGAAACCTGGATGGGGGTAAACGTCTTAAAACCCCCAGAGTGCCAGGTCCGAATATATACGGACTAGGGTCTTGTCACGCCCAGTGCCAGGTCCATATATATACGGACTCGCCGAAAAAAATTGTAGCAGCGAAACGACTGCACCTATGGCTTTCATATTTCTACCACATGTACCTTACCCTTCTGGTTTCTAGCCACCACCAACACAACCCCCTCCCCTCTTCCACTCGCTGACTATCTATCGGTCGCCTCACAAAGAAAAAAAAGGAAAATATGTGGCGGCGAAACGACTGAACCAATCGGTTCCATATTTGTGTGCCAAGTCCCCTACCCTTCTGTCGTCCCCTCACCACACCCCCACCTCCCTCCCACCACCCACTTCCAGCGTATCCGTACGAAGAAAAGGAAAAAAAAAGAAAATCTGTGGTGACGAAACTACCTCACCAATCAGCTTCATATTTGTAACACGAGTCAATTACCCTTCTACCTTCCCCCCACCATCCCCCAAATATGAAAACTAATGGGGTTAACGATGAGGAAGAAAGGGGACCAGAAAAACGACCCAAAAAAAAATATATATATGTTGGCTCGATACCGCACACCAGGAAAATATTGAAACCTGGATGGGGGTAAACGTCTTAAAACAGTAGGCTGAACGGGGCCGAACGGATTATAGGCAAAGAGAGAGGGAGAGAAAGAAAAAAAAAACGAGGAGGGAGAGAAAGAGAAAACAGCGAGGTGGGCTCAATTCGGCTAAAGCATGCGTCACACCATGCCGATTTGAGCCACGACTGACCACGACCTTTAGTCGTGGTCAGGAGTGCCGACCTTCGGCGGAGAGCTTAAGGATTTGGGGGGGTGAGTTTTGGACGGGACACAGTATGGATGGCCACGCCGCCTGACGGCGTGTGACGCCCACCTGACGGGGTATAGTGGCGGCCATGCAGGACTGAAGGTGAGACCTAGGTCGCCGCTGGAGTGCCGATCTGCGGCGTAGCGCGGTGACAACGACCCGACGAACGGCGTCGATAGGAGGTAGGGCGGCATCAATATGCATTACTGTGCCGATGGACGGCGACCCCTTCAGTAATGACAGCGACCCCGGCCCGCATGACCCCGAACGACGGCGAGCGAACTCAAGGTGGGGTATATAAAAGCTACACCAAAGGGTGTGCCTCATTAGTAAACCTTCAGCCACCATCACGGTTGCACGCAACCATGTCCACCACAGTCCCTAGGAACCAGACACGGCATCTATGCTTACTCCAGGTTTAGTTAAATCTGGAAAATGACCACCTACTGACAAATATAACAATCTGCAAGCTGCTGTTGAGGAAAAGAAGGAGGCAGAATAGAACCCATCGCGTGTGGGTCGGGAACTGGCTTCTCCGTAGGAAAACCTTTGGTATTTATGAGCAGCTACTGAAGGAACTCGCCGAGGAGGATGGGCCAGCCTACAGAAACTACCTGCGGATGGATGTTGCAGTCTTCCGGGAGGTACTAGGACGTGTGGCGCACCGCATTGAAAAGAACGATACTTTTTACCGGAAGGCACTCGAACCTGGCCTCCGACTAGCCATAACACTGCAGTTCCTGGCAACCGGTGACAGCTATATGAGCCTCATGTACAGCTTCAGAGTGGCACACAACACCATATCAAACTTTGTGTATGAGACATGTGAGGCACTCATAGCTGAGTATATGGACGAGATGATGCCCTGCCCCAAGACACCGGTGGAATGGAGGGCAGTGGCAAACAAGTTCTCCCAACAATGGAACTTCCACCACACCATTGGTGCACTTGATGGCAAGCACATTGCAATGTGGTGTCCCGCCAACGGTGGTTCCATGTGGTACAACTATAAAGGGTTCCACTTCGTTGTGTTGCTGGCACTCGTCGACGCTGACTACCGCTTCTTGTACGTCGATGTTGGGGCATCAGGTGGTGGCTCAGATGCAGGGATATTTGGCAGGACAGCGCTTCGTGCTGCCCTTGAACACAAAACTCTTGGCCTACCAGACCCTGAACCCATCCCCGGCACTGGCGTGCCACTGCCCTACTTCATCGTCGGGGACGATGCATTCCCCCTTCGGAGCTGGATGATGAAGCCCTATCCACAAAGGAACCTCTCCCGGGACAACCGCCTCTTCAACTACCGTCTATCAAGGGCTCGTCGGATTGTGGAGAACGCCTTTGGGATCCTAGCAACCATGTAAGAGTGGTTCATATTTATGTATATATGTATTGAATTATTTATTTAAATGAGTTAAGATTAATTTGTTAAACAAATATTTATTGTGTAATAATATATCGTTTGATTAATTTGTTATTTATGTATGTATTCATTTCGTTAGTTAATTATTTTATTATTGAATTTCTGTTATTAGTGATTATTTTTGGTATATATAATGTAATTCATTTCTTTATGTATTTATATATTTATTGCTGTATTGAATTATATCAATGTATATCAATGACTTAAACATTATTTATTATTTATTTATTTATTTATGTACTTATTGGTTATCTCTTTATTTTAGTTACTTTTGCTTCATTTATTTCATTAACCATTTTATTTATGTATTTTATTTATTTATTTGGTATTTGTTTGTTTTATTAATATAACTCATATTATATTTTTATATGTATTGATAATATATTTATTATTTATTTCTCTAATTCATTATATAATTTGTATCTCATTATTTCAGTTAATTTTGTTATTTTATTATTATTATTAATTTAATTATGTATTGAATGTAGTTATTATTCTGAATTGTTCTGTCATTAATATACCTAATCTTATATTTTAATGGTTATTGATACTATATTTATTATTTAAGTTTTCATTTATGTCGTTTATTTATATTTTGACAGATTCCGATGTCTATTGACCACCATGGCCATACAACCCAAGAGGGTGGAGAGTGTTGTGTTGGCCTGCTGTTGCCTACACAAACTTCTTCGCCAACGTACACCTGCAATTTCCTCCAGTCTCATTGATACTGAGGACCCAGTGACACACCTGGTCACAGGTGGTTCGTGGAGGGACGGTGAGCAGATGGGAGATATCCAGTGTCTCGCTGGAAACCAAGCCACAAGGCTCGCCAAGGAACAGAGGGACTTCCTCAGGGGTTACTATACTTCACCAGCTGGTGTGGTATCATGGCAAAACGACATGGTATAGAAGGTAACATATATACACAGCTCTACAAAACATATTTTATTAATCACAAGTTACATGTTAGTTGGGTTGAGGATGCTCTCCAGGAATTGGGTGGTGCCAGGTGAGGTGCCTGAGAATGGTAGCGGTGCTGAGGGGCTGGGGAGGTTGAGGAGGTGGCCACCTGGTGGAGCATGCCTGGGATGGGTTGGTTGCAGCCCAAGCTGGGGCCAGGTGTGGTCCACATGGACTCTTGCTGGTGGCCGTAGTTAGTCCTACCCAGCTGATACCCCTGGTCATGCTGGCTGGAGTGGGCTTTCTGGGGGGTGCACTCCCGGGCCGGGCGGGGTACCAGTTGGTGTGGTTGGGGGGGAGGAAGGCACAACAAAGCCTGCTCCTCCTGGCGCTGGATCTTGCGGGTCTCAGCTTTGAAGTGCCGTGTGACCTTGATGAGGGCGGTATCCAACTCTTCATGGAGGGAGGGGTGCACATCAGATCCGAGACTGGTGAGATAATCAAACAATGATTGGACCTGGGCCTCACGCTTTGTCTGAGTACGCAGCCGGGTCTTGATCAAGGCCTGCAGTTCCTCATTGCCTCTGGACCTGTCCTGAAGCTGAAAAGTGGTTACGAATAATTAGTATGTTACATGACATGTTGTATATTATTTATGTTGTTTGACAGGCACTCGGTAATGTATTATATGATTTATATACCCACGATGCTGCATCACGAATACAGTTATGTAATAATATTGAATGATTTTCTACAATCTTAAATATGTAAAAAATAACTAAAAACATACCTAATAAACATGTTATTAACAACACATAATGACAACAAATGACATTAAAAAGATTATAAAGCACACACTACAACAATTTGGATTGGGCATGACTATATAATAATAATATTAATAATACATAATATGAATGATTCGTTACCTTTCGCAGTAGTGAGTCAACCTCGTCGACTTCAGGGCTCGTGCGACGTTTGCGTTTGGCGGCTGCTGCATGCTTCTGGGGAGCTTTGGCACTCCTGTCGACCACTACCACCTCATCCTCCTCTTCCTCCTCCTGTTCCTCCTCCACGCTGGCAACGCTGGGAGGACGAGGGGCGATACCACACTGAAATAGTCAATTATTATTATTGATATGTAATATTATAAACATATATATATATATATATATGTATTATATGGCTTGTTTCATTCATCCACTGCCTGAATAATGTATCCATAAATAAATGATTTACGTGATATATATATATATATATATATATATATATATATATATATATATGTATAACATATTCAATAACTAAATAAACTAATAAAATAATGAAATGAAGAAGGGAATCATTCAAAAAATACCTACATACATAATACATAATGTATAAATAATGACTAAATAGCTTATATAACTCAATAAAGCAATATTAATCTTTATACATGAATACATTAATTTCAATATATTTAAACAATATATTTCATAAATAACTAAATCAATACAATAATTATATAACGAAAGGTATAACAAACGGCAGATACCACAACCAGGTCAGGTCAGAAACCTGTGGTATGCACAACGAGTCTGCATAAACATAATTTGTCCACACGTGGCTGGTCAGTGTCAAACACTTTTACATAATCGAGACATGCAAAACAGTAATTAAACAAACATTTACCTGGGTATTCTGATGACCACTCTGGCGCACGATGTGGTCCTTCAGAAAGGCAAACGTGGCGATAATCCACTTATCCCGCTCCGTGTGTCGGGGTGGGGCCTGTCCACTCTTGGTCTCTGTAATGCGGCCATAACGAGTCCGCATTCCCTCTAGGAAGCCCTTCACTTGCATCCCTGTGAGGTGGAGAGATATATACATTAATAATATATACACATATATATACCATGATAGGGTACCGTACATCACATATTAACGACATTATATAGTGATATGTTATGTCTCGGTGAACACACTATTCATTGCACCACGAACATTTGTACCAAATAACAACAACATTTTAATATTATGCTTATTATGATTATTGTTCTAATACTATAATAATGATATAATATAATAATATCATAATAAAAATTATCATATTTCAACTTAACCCTTAATTAGCGGCGAGCAACATAAGTCGAGTTAAATAAAGCTGGACTATGTGGCGGCGCTCGACATAACTCGAGTGGCAATTTCAGCACGTAATGTGGCTGAGAGAGAGAGACAAGTGGTGGCAGGAGACTAGCGAGCGTATGACTGCTCCAGACCACCGCGGCGAACCTACTGACACAAATCTCAGCTCCCTCCTCCCTCTCTCACTCGCTACATACTCAATTATGTACCGAAAGTACCGAATTACCTGCTTTTTGCACTCGCGTTGCACGGTTATTGCAAGAAAACTATCCATCATACAAGGATCGTTATGGTGTCATTCGAAAGCTCTGTTTATGCCCTTTCAGGGATAGGTACTTGTTTTACGTTCTGGGTCTTATTTAGGCATGAAAATGATCACGTAAACAGCCCTATTTTGGCTAAAAACACCCCGCTGGGCGGTACACATAAATAAACCGCATAGGCCGCTCGTAAGGTGTTAACACACATATCCACGTGGCATTCATAGGTATATGGTGTAGGAGATAAATGATGAATCGTTCACTTTCACTTTCAGCATCATTGGCGTTACATTTATGTGCACATGTTCTCCAAAAATGCACTCACGTGCATTTCATTTATTTGCTTGTAATACTCGAATCATCATCGCTCTCCTCAACCATTATTAATTAACACATTATGGGCAGTAAACTCACCTGTAACAGGGGGTTCCATGGACTTGCCCTTGGTCTCGAAGAGTGCAGCTTTGAGGGCGGTGTCCTTGAAATCCTTACGCCCGTTGGCGTATAAAACGGGGTGACGCTCGTACCAGTCGGCCAAGTCAAGCTCCTGCTCGTCACTATACACCACTTTCATGATGTGTCGACGGCGGCCGGGCTTCGAGGATTCCTGTTCCACGTCAATCTCATCGTCAGCGGCATCATTGGAGGGTGAGTAGGTGGCAGGCAGGGCAGGGGCGGCAGGTTGTGGCTCCTCGTGTTCACCACGTACACCAGGTTCAACCGCCGTTTCTTCCTCAATCGTATTTCCGTGGTTGCTGTCATCCTCGCTGCTGGATGACCTAGACTGGTGCATGGGCTTGTTGATCGTCTTCTTATTTTTCGAACGTGGCATGGTGGCGAGGAACGAGTTGGTGGTCGGGGCGATGTAAATCAGGAGACTGGGTTGGCGCGCGCGGTCGTGTTGGTGGTGAGTGGGAAACATAGGGCGGTGCATGGCAGCGCGTTGTTTTTATAGGGGTTGGCGGACACGTCACACGGTCTGCGGTGGTGCCACGTGCGGCGTTGCCACATCGCCGCGTTACAGGAGGGGGTCCCCGCATGGCTGCGCATACCGGGGACCCCGGTATGTTTTTAAGCCGCTTGGAGGCGATGGCCGCCAACCATCGTCGCCGTTTGACGGCGACCCCCCTCCGGGTTAAAAAATCCAGGACCGTTAGGGTATCGTTGGGTAGCCGCAAGCCGCCGCTGATCCCCGCAGGTTGTTATGGTGATGCCGCCTGATGCAGACCTCATTTCTGGTGCCGTGTGCCGCCGTGTGACGCCGCACTGACGCCTACCTTTTCCCGTCCAGCGCCGTGACACGCCATCAGCCTCCCATCCCCTTCACGTCCCCATTTTTTGACCTCACTCCACGCCGACTGGATTTTGAAAGTTCGACATGTTGAACTTTTGAGGGGGTATGTGAAGACCCATCCCGACCTCTTTGTTATGTTGGCGACGGCCCATGATGCGCGGCGACGTAGACCAAGACTGTCCAGGATCCTTAGGTGGCGGACAGTCTTGGCCTCAAATCGGCTAGGTGTGACGCATGCTTAAGCCGTAAGTATACATTGAGCCCACCTCCCCACCTCGCTGTTTTCTCTTTCTCTCCCTCCTCGTTTTTTTGTCTTTCTCTCCCACCTCGCCGAAGGTGCTCTTTGGCATCGTCGATGTTCTCGGAACATCTGAGAGCATCGGTGAGCATCCATGCACCGTTGCAATTTTTTTTTTATGCGAAACCCTCCGCGATGTCTCGCCGATGTCGCAGATACCCTCGCAGATCCCTTCGGCAATGCTCGACGATGCTTGCGAGGGTAACCAATCCTCGTGAGTCCTCGTGTAGTATGACATTATAAGCCCTGCATTTATATTGCTATACATATATCTCACTGCTTATATGCCTTTATCCTTGTAACTTTTAAACTCTCAACATTATTATTAAACATTCTTCATTTATTGAACTCCCTATAACTTTATCTATCTCTTTAACATATAATATATTTGTTGTTACTTCCACTTAAATCAACACCCATTTCCTCTGTAAATGTAAACTGTATAAGGTATTTATCCGGTCCTACGTCATACCAGAATGCTGAGTTGATGCTGTGTTGCTTCAGCATCCTTGAACCCAGTCGATGCCTTCTTACTCAGGCATCTTCAGTTAGACTTCAACAGACCTCAGCCAGAGAGAGTCCGAGCTCTTTACTCCCTCTAGACTCTAGACTCAGACTCATCCTCTATAGCCAAGCTCCTACATCCCCTAGATATATTAGATCACACAAGTCATATATCACCTTGCTCCTAAGGCTTTTATTACAAGCCTTATCATATATCTGTACTTATATACCTGTACGTTTATACTTATTATCACTTATCCAATAATTAATGTGTTGTGTTATTACCTATAATCCCCTATATACTTAACATATTATATGGCGACCTTGCAAATAGCGTATTAAGGCTACCTTGCAAATAGCGTATTAAGGCTATACTTAAGTTTTTCCCCAATCTACCCCTCTACAATTATCAACATTACAAATCCCTAATTATACCTTACATTTCATGTGAGGATAATTGCTGTACTTCAAACCCTGCCTACCAGCCTTGCAGTTTCTCCAAAAGCCTGACATCCATACAGCCTGCCAGCCATTCTGCCGAGCTGCAAGCGTGTGCGTACGTCCATGGTACACACACAGTCACAACGCCTCCACCAGCCGCAACAACCACACACACACCTAGCCGCTACGTGTGTACATACGTACACACACACAACGCCCCTGCCTGTCGTACGACCAACTGATCAACACTGACACAACGTTCTCTAAGAGGAATCATGTGAGTGCTTAACTTTACTTAAAAGTGCATTGTTTAAGAGGATTAAGTGATCATGTTTTCAAAGCCTCAACCATTAGAGTTCACATATACCGCAGGTGTGATTACTAGATCACATTCTCAAAATGACCCACTGACACACTCACCCACTGACACATACAGTCAAACACCAACAACAACACCACCACCACCACCACCACCACCTTTACCTACCCTCCCTCCACCTGATCAACCCCCACTTACACAATATTCGGAGGCCACAGAACACTTATTTACTCTGCCATCTAGAGTTAATGATAATAGACGTGTATCATTTTCACAACCTCAAAACTCAAATACATCTTTCAACATCACTTATTCAAACAAACAAAACACAGCCCCTCCTATGCATTCAGCTTCTAGCTGGAATACTACTTGGGATGATGGTTCAAATCCCAGGGACAGACCTGTGGTGTCACCTACGATTGGTGCTACAGCTCATTCTGAAGGATTTTGGGATTTTCAACCCTCTGACCCTAAACCCAGGTTGTATGCCAACAGCAATATCTTTCAACCTCCTCAATAACAACAGGGTCTCTCACATCAAATTCCCATGTATGCCAACAGCAATATCTTTCAACCTCCTTTAACAACAACAGGGTCTCCCTCCTAACATACACAGTCACCAGCAATTTCCTACTATCGAACAAGAAGCGGAACAATACCCAACACATCCTTTATCATCATCCCACCAACCCCATCAAATATCCTACCAACCTCAACAAGCACCTTACCAACCAAATATCCTTGAAATCATCCATCAGAACGCCCCTAGGTTATTTTCTGGGAACACCCTCAAGAATTATTCTGTTCATGCTTTCATACAGGATGTAGACGGCGAAATTGCCATGAGAGGTGCCGGTCAAAATGATAACACCAAAGTGCAAATTTTCAAAGCTAGAATACACAAAGGTGATTCCAACTCAGCTCAGCTCTTTCTAGAGTCAGACAAAACAGAAGACTGCTCTTACGAGGAACTGAAAAGTATGTTCATTCAAAGATATGGCATACAGATGGCAGGTACATTCTCAGCTACTCACAGAATTGCTAATGAATTAAAGAACCACCAGAAATATCTAAATACCCCAGTCGATAGGATTGTTGCCACAGCTTCCACCATGACCAAATCACTTAGACATGAATTGAAGGATAAGGACTGGACACTCAAGCACGGCGGTGAGGAATACATGAATATCAAATAAGTGGCCAAGTTTGTTGGTTACATGATGGTATCAAACCTCCTTCCTGAATCCATAACGGGATTAATACACTCTATTCCATTCACCCCTAACGACACACTGGTAGATTTCTCTCAAACTGTCCATGCCAAATGTAAAGAGAATGGTCTAGACCACAAAATCCAATTCCTGACCAATCCCTCAAAACCCCAAGGTGTTGTAGCTGCTATTCACAATCACTCAACCTCCCCCAATCACACCAAACACTACAATGCTCACTCAAAATCTTTCGACCACTCACAGAGACCTAAACCTCATTACTCGCACAAGACACCCTATCTTTCTTCCAAATCTAACTCCAACCCACACAAATCTCCGACGAACTCTAACAGTAATGTCACCTGTTATTATTGCGGTAATCAGGGTCATATAACTCCTGAATGCCTCATCAAGGTAAGAGAGGAACAGGAGATGGCATCACATAAAGAACCATTTTGCCGCAAATGCAAATCTAAGGGTCATTGGACCAAGTTCTGCACTCACATGAAGGCTCTTAGGGAAAAGACTAGGACGGCCACACCAGGAAACACCAAAACGGCCACACCAGGAAACACCAAAACGGCCGCTTCAGTCAAGACAAAATCAACCAGTTCGGGGGAAGAATAGACGCCCAGCACGGTACTATACCTCCAAACTGTGCTGGGCGGACCAATAATGCCACCCAAACTCGACCCCTCAAATCTGTCGAAATAGGTTGTCTTGATAAATCTTCCTTGCTTTTACCCGCTAAATGCGAAGAGCATAATCTAAATCTCTTTTTAGACACAGGCTCCCCAGTGAATCTTATAAGTCTCAACAAATTTAATCTTATAAATTCTAATAATCAATTCAGTCAATCTTACCCTGATGTCAATATAAAATCAGTCAGTGACAACCCATTAGAGACATTATCTAAGGTTTATCTACCTATCAAGATCACCGAAGAATTAGCAACACCCCTGCCATTCTATGTCATTAACAAACTCCCCATAAATGCCGACTTGCTCCTAGGGTTTGTTAGTATGAATATGCTCAAAATCATAATCTTCACCCATATGGACCAAGTTATGATCGGTGGTTTAAACGGCGACACCATCGAATGCACACGCAGTAGTGAATCCTCTGTCAAAAGTACCACCAACCACCCAAAACAGGCATTCGATCACACTAAACCTAGACCCAAAAGAAAATTAAGTTTCAAAACTACCGTAAAATCCAGTCCCTTTTCGGTCACTCAAGAGGTCACTAAAACCCCGCCTGATGCCCCCACTCCTAGCTATCAATACACTGAGGTATCTATAGGTGATCTGATAACTGACCATTCCCTTACAGCTGACGTAATTTTGCAAGATGATGTAACTATTCAACCAAAATCATCTATGAAGGTAGAAACTTATGTCAATCAATTGCCAGCTAATTATCACAAATACAGCATCATCACTCTTCCAGACACTACCTCCATAAAGGGTCTTATAACCACTCCAGCCCTTCATGAGAGCAAGAATGAATATTTTGAAACTTTAATTCTCAATTACTCAGATAACATACTTAGTATTAAAAGTGGTACCAAGATTATGGAAGCAGAAGTTTTCCCTTTTATTTTTAACGACCAAAGCTTACCAGTTAGTAAAGACCTTGTCATTAACGCAGCTATTAGCAAGGATGAATCAGAGACTAGGTCACAAATAAAATCTCTAATTAATGATCTTGATTTTGAGGACTACACTGAGAATCTTGTGAGTTTGTTGTGTACGTATAAAGAGGCAGTTATGTTACATAATGAAGATCTTGGGTTTTGTGATGTGCTTCAACACAAGATCATATTACGCAACTCGGAGACTAACCCCATATACTGTCCTTCTTATAGGTTAGCTCATGCTCAGAGAGAACAGGTAGAATCTCAAGTCAAGGCTATGTTAGACCAACAAGTAGTCTCTCCCTCATCCAGTCGTTGGAGGAGCCCTATATTCCTAGTGCCTAAGCGGAACCCCAACGAGTGGAGATTAGTGGTGGACTTCAGGAAGTTAAATAACGCTATCATTGAGGAGAAATTTTATATGCCCTCCATCAATGAAGTTATGAGTAATTTGAACTCTAAAAACAAAATCTTCTCTACCATTGATTTAGGTAGTGGTTTTCATCAGATAAAGTTGGACGATGATTCCCGTAAGTACACAGCTTTCAGCACTCCCAGTGGTACTTACGAGTTCAATAGACTCCCTCAAGGGTTAAAAACTAGTCCAGCCTTTTTCCAACGGCTCATGTGTCACATTCTTGCAGGCCATTTGGGCAAAGATATCCAAATCTACATAGATGACATCATTATAATGTCGCCTGTTATCGAATCTCACCTTGAAAGCCTAGGAAAGATCTTTCAAAAACTAAAGGATGCAGGTTTAAAGGTAAAATAAAAAAAGTGTAAATTCTTAAAACGTAATGTTGAATTTCTCGGTCACGAACTTTCAGCAGATGGCATCAGAACAAAGACCGATATCACTAAAGCTATACATGAATTTCCCCAACCTGAAAATGTGACACAACTCCGCCAATTCCTTGGCCTAGCCGGGTACTACCGTAGTTTCATCTCCAAATTTTCGGAAAAAGCCAGTCCCCTTTTCAAACTGTTAAAAAAGGACGCTGAATTTGATTGGAAAGAATCCGAACAAACATCATTTGACGAGTTGAAGCATCACCTGTGTAATCCTCCTTGCCTGTCTTACCCCGACTATACTCAACCTTTTATTATCCACACCGACGCGTCCTATAGCGGTATTGGAGCTTGTTTAATGCAAAAAGACAGCCGCGATAAATTTCAACCTTTAGCCTTTGCCAGCAGGACTCTTAAACCTGCCGAGAAAAATTACTGTGTCACTGACATTGAAGGAGCCGGTCTAATCTGGGCTCTTCAGACATTCAAAGACAAAATCCTTAACTATGACATTGAAGTGTGGACGGATCACAAGCCTCTAGTTGATCTGTTTGACAACAATAATATGTCTGGTAGATGCGCAAGGTGGAAGTACATATTACAAAGTTTCAACCCTAGGATACTCTACATTAAAGGTCACAAAAATGTTGTAGCGGATGCTCTCTCTCGTAATCCGGTACTTTGTGCACATTTAAACACGATGACTTTAGCTAATGAAGACATGTCCACAGCTCAGAGAGGTGATCCCAAGTTGTGTGAGATCATTCTTGCTCTAGAGAATAATGAAACTAACCAACACCTAGAAGATTACACTCTAATTGATAACACGCTATTTCGTAATCAACTCATCAAAGGCAAACATCAACTTGAAAGGAACATTCTGCAGTTAGTTGTACCCAACAATAAAGTAGAAGAAATACTCCCTCATCTTCATGGTTCTAAATTTGTCGGTCATCCTGGCAAAGAAAGGGCTATGCTCATTGCTCAAAAACAATTCTACTGGAAGTCCATGAAATCTGACATAGATAATCAGATAGACGCTTGCGAAAACTGTGCCAGAATTAACCCTAAGCTTACACCCCAAGCTAATATCAAAACTTATCCTGTCCCAGAGAAACCTTTCCAGTTGATTGCCATTGACCTTTTGAAAATTGTTAAGACTAACAGTGGTATGAATTATCTTCTCGTAGCCTCGGATCATTTCTCTAGGTACTCCATTCTCTCTCCCATACCTGATAATGAAGCCAATACTATCGTTAAAACTCTTGTAAATAACGTGATTTGCAAATACCCCTCACCTAAATTTATTCTTTCAGATAATGGCGGGGAGTTTGTGAACGAGACTATGTCTAAGATGTGTGATGAGTACGGGATAGAGCACATCAGGGTTGCCCCTTACTCACCACAGAGTAACGGCCTAGTTGAGAGAGCTAACCGTAAAATACTCCATGAATTGAAAAACATTTGTCTTGACAGGGATCATGAAATTTGGGACGAATTTATCCCCTTCGTGGAATGCACTATGAATTCTCTGCCTAATATCTCCACAGGTGAATCCCCTCATTTCATCGTCTTTGGAGAAGACAAACACCTACCTCACATGCTCAATGAACAGATTAAACCCATATATACTCAGGATTTCATAACTCATCATATAAATACCTTTAAAAGAATTCATAAACAAGTCATGAATAAACTAACCTTAACCAAAGAACAAATGATAAAAAGCAATCACAAATCTAATAGACAACAAAAACTGAAACCTGGAGACATTGTGTTCTCAAGAATTCACGACAGGGCTGATAAACTAGACCCTCTGTTCGAAGGCCCCTATCGTGTGATCAGTATTCGCCACAACATTGCAGTCATTAGACATCTGGAGAAAGGTAAAGAATCCAGGAGTAGCATTAACCACCTCAAATTAGTGCACAGAAACTTAAACTGTGTCCAAGAAAATATGGACAGAGATATCATACCCATCAACCGATCCCCTGATAAAATCCTACAAGCCCCGACCCATGATTATAATCTTAGAACTAGGAGTGTAAACAATGTTCTAGTGGATTATACTTCTATAACTCAACTTCTGTTTCAGAATAATATTAAACCTAATATCTTCTACTCATAATACACCAAGTTTGTCTATATATCTATTTAACTATGTATTTATCTTGTGAATATATTTAGTGTACTCTTGGCCAAATTGTTGTCCATTATTTATTTTTGCATAGATATCTCATATTTCATGTTTAGATGTGGCTACTCCCAGCGTTCGCATTATCTAAAAGCGTTCGCATTGCTCCTTGTGTTCACTTTACTCCCTGTGTTCACATTACTCCTTGTGTCCGCATTATTCATAGCGTTCACATTTATCTCAATTTTTACTCAAATTTTACTCCTTTAAATCTCCAACTCCAATTATTGTTTACACTCCCAAGTTATATATATATATTTTTTTTACTCCTCTATTATATTTACTGTTATTTTTATACTCCTTTTAACCCCCAGGATGACCAAGGGAAGGTGTGGGCCGATTCTTTTGATTGTCTTGATTGTCCACCTGATGGGCACCTTTGCCATCCATTCGAATGGCGCGGTAGTTAGTCCTACAGGTAGGATGACCTTTGGTTTCGGATGTTATGGCAGTAAAATTCACCAACGTCGACCTGAGTGTTATGGCCCCGACCTTGGCGAAAGCTATCAATGCCTTAAGAAGTTCAGATTCTATTTTGACAGTGTTTCTGAATCACTCAAACATCAAACATAGCAATCACAACGCAACTCTAACTCAGTTACTTTGGAGAACTAATGTGGTGAAAAACACCTTAGATTACTTGTTCATTCAAATAGCCTCTAAAAATCCGGTCAAACCAAGGTCAGAATCCAAACGAGCTAGACTTAGAAACAAGAGAGGACTTATTGATGCAGGAGGTTACCTGTTGTCTTCTCTCTTCGGGACAGCTACTGAAGACCAAGTGAACGCCATCGCTGATAAAATCGGTGAAGTAGAAAATACCCTCAGAAGCCAAGAAAAGTTAGTGGAGATCCAAATAGACACTATTAATGAAATCTCTACTCATGTTAACGACTTACAATCTCTCATGAGTAAAGCGGAATCTACCATTAATGAACTCTCTGATATTACCTCATTTCTTGAAAACATTCTAGAAATCTCTACCCAACTTGACAACATTTATTTTATCTCTATGAAATTAGAGTCAGACTTTGGTAGACTCTTAAACGCCCTCAATGATGCTGAACACGGTATAGTGAGCTCAGATCTTCTTCCCTTAAGTAGTCTGAGGAAAATCATCACTCAGGCCGGCAATGACTTCCGCCTCTTACCAGTGTTCCCGCTTGACCAAATTGAACTATTATATGGATATATAGATGTCCACATGTATAACTATGAATATATGCTTATTATTCCATTTGCATCATCCATTTCTTTTGCCCATTACATGATCACTCCTTTCCCCTTTTTTCTCAACAATCAATTAGTTTCTCTGGACAACTCCTTCAGCAACTTGTTCATCTCCACTTCCGAGAATCACCACGCCTGGTTGGATGATTATTCATTCTCTACTCTCTGTCACTCCCCTATTATATCCCAGGCCATTTGCCCAGCCTTTGCTCTCAAGTTAATCCCCTTCCATGCTGACGGCTGTGCTAGTGCCTTGATTCACAATAATTCCATTATAGAACATTGCCAGTTCAAGGAAGTTGCTAAGAAACCCTTCTATCATGCTCATGTGTCTCACTCTCATCACCTTTATTTCCCTTCTGACACTACCATCTCCATCTCCTGTCAGAATGATATTCCATCTTCTGATCAGGTAATTTCTGGTCTCATCATTATCCCTGACACTTGCTCTATCACCTCTTCCAAGGTAACCATTTACCCCACAAATTACCACCTTACTGAACTCTATCAACTATACAACGTGAACGATATGTTTCTCACTCTCCCAAATATCTCACCTAATATATCTAATCTTCACATCAACTCACCTGATTTAAAAACGCTTCAATTGATCAACAAGTCAATTCTACCTATGGATTTTGTTAAATACTATCACCCTTACATTGCCATCCCAGCGATTGGTACTCCTATGCTCATTATCATCATCATCCTAGGTGTCTCTTGGTTTGCTCTTTCTCGCCTGAATCTTCGCATTGCTGCTCTTGAAGCCCACGCGAGGAATAGAGCACTTTAAGTTCTTTCTTTATTTTTGTTTTAATATATTTCTTTATATGTATATATATTTATATCGTCAGTGGAACAGCTTAGGGTATTATTTCTTTCCACTGTCAGATGTTAAATTGTATTACTATATAAGTTTACACCTGCCATGTGTTATATATAGCAGTTGTAATCTTCTCCTTATACTCAACTATATATTTATATTATTTAACATAAACCTTTATTCTAATTTGTTGGTAGCTCACACCCTTGATCTAGGTCTAATGGACAATTTTGATACGGTGTGATGTGTCAACAGACTAGTATTTTTTTTGTTTTACTATAGTTGATCATGGTGAGATCAATTCTTTTACCCCCCGGCGAATGTAGTATGACATTATAAGCCCTGCATTTATATTGCTATACATATATCTCACTGCTTATATGCCTTTATCCCTGTAACTTTTAAACTCTCAACATTATTATTAAACATTCTTCATTTATTGAACTCCCTATAACTTTATCTATCTCTTTAACATATAATATATTTGTTGTTACTTCCACTTAAATCAACACCCATTTCCTCTGTAAATGTAAACTGTATAAGGTATTTATCCGGTCCTACGTCATACCAGAATGCTGAGTTGATGCTGTGTTGCTTCAGCATCCTTGAACCCAGTCGATGCCTTCTTACTCAGGCATCTTCAGTTAGACTTCAACAGACCTCAGCCAGAGAGAGTCAGAGCTCTTTACTCCAACTAGACTCTAGACTCAGACTCATCCTCTATAGCCAAGCTCCTATATCCCCTAGATATATTAGATCACACAAGTCATATATCACCTTGCTCCTAAGGCTTTTATTACAAGCCTTATCATATATCTGTACTTATATACCTGTACGTTTATACTTATTATCACTTATCCAATAATTAATGTGTTGTGTTATTACCTATAATCCCCAATATACTTAACATATTATACTCGTCCAAAATGTTGAACTGTGCGAACATTTGCGAAGGCCCTTGCGAGGCCTTGAGAGGCATTGAGAGTCAAACGATTGTTCATGAGAGGTGTTGAGACATGTCACGAATGTGCCAATTTATTGGTGTCAGCGACGAAAATCGTGACTTGTCTCACCAGTGGGAAAGGGGCATTAGACTTCTTCCACGATATCCCCAACCTCTACGATGAGAGTAAAGCTGTAGATTTTATATACCTTGATTTTAAAAAGGCCTTTGACAAAGTCCCCCACAAACGTTTACTGCTAAAACTAAAATCACATGGAATACAAGATGGTGTGTTGAAATGGATAGAAAACTGGCTCAGCGACAGAAAGCAAAGAGTAGTCATAAACGGTAAGGCATCTAGATGGACCAATGTAAGTAGCGGGGTACCCCAGGGATGGGTACTAGGACCAATTCTCTTTCTAATTTACATCAACGACATAGATGAGGGTCTCACCTGTACAATCTCAAAATTTGCTGACAATACAAAAATTGCAAATAGCGTACTCTCAAAAGAACAAGTTAACGATATGCAACACAATCTAGATAAGTTTTCATGTTGGGCCCAAATTTGGCAAATGAGTTTCAATGCGGATAAATGTAAAGTACTACATATCGGATACCAAAATGAGAAAACAAACTATTCGATGAATGGCACTCAGCTTAAGAATGTAAACAGAGAAACCGATCTGGGAGTAACAATATCGAGTAACCTAAAACCGAGTCAACAATGTTCAGAAGTTGTTAAGAAGGCAAACAAAATTATTGGCTTTATAGGCAGGTAATTTGAGCATAAATCCAAAGACGTTATCCTAACCCTTTACAATTCCTTAGTCCGCCCTCTTCTTGAATACTGCGTTCAATCCTGGTGCCCTTATTACCGAAAAGATATAGACAAGCTAGAACGAGTTCAACGTAGAGTTACCAAAATGATACCTATCCTAAAGAACAAACCATACGAGGAGCGTCTTAGAGAATTAAATCTATTTCCTTTAACCCAGCGCAGATTGAGAGGCGACTTAATTCAAGTGTTCAAAATCATCAAAGGCATCACAATATGAACTGTAGTAAGTACTTCACTATCGACCAATTTAATTACAGGCGGGGAAACGGTTGCAAAATTATTGGTAAATTTTTAACTCACACGAAGCTAAGAATTTCTTCTTCAATCGAGTTGTCAACTTGTGGAATGGGCTTCCCCGAGATGTCATAGACTGCAGCACCGTTGATTCATTTAAACTTCGCCTAGACAAATATCTCGCATCAAATCCGCGAATGACTGCATTTGTAAATGAATAACATTATTTGATCCTCCCCTCAGTTACTAACCCATCTGCCCCCTACTAACTTCCTAATCCTGCCACGGACATTAGTTCCAGGGCAGTAGTTCCCTTTCCAATGTTCCCTTACCCACTCTAAACCACTGTTTGGATACTTGATCCTCAGTGTTTTGGAGGACAAGCAGCCATAGAAGGGTCACTAGACCTGTTGTTGCTTGATTTCCTTTGTACAATTCATCATGCTTCATCTCTCTCACTGCCCATGCACTATAGTCTCCCCTCACATACTAACTCACTTTTGTAGGTGATCGTTAGTCTACAACGTTTTCCATTTTCGTGATATCTATAGACTCTCTCTCTCTCTCTTACACACACACACACATATTCTCTCTTTCCACACACTCACATAATTCATTAAGTGCCATCTCTCCCATTGAACCATACTTCTCACACACACACACACACACACACACAATTCATCATGCTTCATCTCTCTCACTGCCCATGCACTATATTCTCCCCTCACACACTAACTCACTTTTGAAGGTGATCGTTAGTCTATAACGTTTTCCATTTTCGTTATATCTATAGACTCTCTCTCGCTCTCTCTCATAGTCATAGCGGAGATTATGTTGGGTAATTTGAAATACCTGGATATAGAATGTTCCACAAAGACCAAACCATGCAAGAAAGAGGTGGAGAATTCTCTTGTACGCTTACTCATAACAGAAGGGTACCCCCACCCCGAGCGAGATATCTAAGGCCTCACACTATTTAGTTGTGGTAACACTGGCCCTCAACCATTGATGTCACGAAGAGGAGTGGCGACAGTGGATTGTGGAAGGGAGTAGGGAGCTGATGTGAACGAAGCAATGCTTCACTTCATATTGAAAATCGTTTTGTTCTCTCTCTCTCTCTCTCTCTCACTCCCGTTGGGGCAGACGGTGGTTGAATGGATACAACTGCGGACTGGGGAACTGAGTCCAAAAGCATCACCGTTTTTTTTTCTGAGGTTCTTTTGCCGTTCCAGCAAGTCAACATTATCCTGGATACATCACCGCATCCATGAATTATTCTCCACAACCTCATCAATTCATAGTACGTTAAGAAAGATCTTAGTTTTTGAAGATACTGAGATGACACTATGGCAACTTACATCAAACATCATATACATCAAATATAAAAATAGCATGTCACCATACAGTGTAACAATATTAAACAGTCAAGATATCGAAGCTTCATTCAACAATTTCGGGGCCTCGCTAGATTTACAGAATAATGAAAATCATGATGCTCCAGTTTTGACGTAATACTTGACTTACAGTGTGTTGGCTTAATAATCGAGTAGGGTTGATAGCTTCTGAATTCCCATTTTAACTTACTGTGTTACACAGGGTGGGCCTAACAGGGCTAATCAGCATTACTCATGTCCATTCGTAGAAGTCTGGCGTGGGTGACTTGGCTAGTATGGGGATAACGGGACCTGGGGAGCAACATCAGCTGACTCGTATCTGTCTATGAGGCTAAGCAGCACTACCAAACATTGCTTGTGTCCCGCCAAGGAGCCTATTATGGGAGGCACAGCTGGTATGTGGGTAACTCGGCTTGGGGAGTAACACAAGTTGGGTCCCATCAGCCACCGAGTCCTATACACTGTTTATGATAGGTAGGCCAAAAATAGTGACCCCCAACCTCTATAACTCACCAACAACTAGAGTTTTCGAGCTAATATTTCTACCATTTGGGGCGAGTCAGCCAGGGACTGTGTGTGGCAATTTACAGTTAATTTGCTCCAGCCCTTTTATGAGGTACAGAGGATGGGGTTTACGATTTCTGGCTTACTCATACTATAATAATTCTATGTTGTTGCAGGATTGTAGATATACACACAGGCTTGTAATGTAGTTTAATCAGCTTAGGTAGATATTACAATAGATGTTTACAGGTCGAGAGCTGAGCTATAACTGGCAGCTAATGCTGTCTGAGCATACTGAGTCAATCAGTGCGAGTGCGCAGGTTGAGTGAATCATTATGGAAAATGGAATACTGAAACAATTTGATCAGGGAGACTAAACTAAATGACATATCATGACATCTCCCTTTCTTAAGTAATTTAATTATACAAATATTGAATAGCTCTCAACTAATTATTTAATACTTTTTAGCATTGACAAATAGTTTGATATTATCTACTGACTCATACAGATAATTTAAATGAGTATTGTAATCAATAAACATTGCGCCAAAAAACATTGAACATACATTAATAGAAACTAAATGAACTTTATTTATGTTTAACATCACTGATAAAGAAGATAACTATTGTATTTACAATATTTACATTGTTTACATCCTACCATCTTTTGTAGGATTAATAAACACCAGACATTTTATTAATTTACATATAACCATACTTCTGCGGCTTTTTTACAACACTTCCGGATCTCGTACATTGTGGTTTATTATCACCAATGGTATTATCCTTCCCTGCTGTCTTAGACGGGTCATGGTGATGGTTGTATTGTTCAGGAGACGGGCTTGTAGGTGGTTTGGATGTGGCAGGCTCCGATGGTTCTTGCTGGATGTTGAATTTTACCGCTTTTGTACTGGATGGATTTTGTTCTCGAATGTGTTGCCGGTTTCGTCTCAAGATTGATCCACTTGGTGTCTCTACCACATTATGATCTCGGTTCTTGACAGGTATCCTTGACAGTAGCTGGATTCCAGTGTCCTGTTTTGTGGTCTTGAATACGGACTTGCTGGCGTGGTACAAGTGATGGGAGATCTCTGGCGTGTGTGTCATAATATTTCTTCTGCGATTCCTGTTTCTACCGCATATGTTGGTGAATTAGATCTTTCTGTCCTTGCCGGTTGTAGATACGAACAGGCAGGTTTCCCTTCATCTTCCTGTTGTTCAGAAGTTCCGCTGGGCTGGGTAGTGTATGATCAATCGGTGTTGTACGTAGGGAGAGAAGTGCCATGTATGGGTCTTGATTACTGGCTTTGGCTTTTGTGAGAATGTTCTTTACAGTTTGGATTGTTCTCTCGATGTAACCATTGGATTGCTGATAATGAGGAGAGCTGGTGACATGACCAAAACCCCAGTATTCCGCAAAATTCCTGTAGCACTCCGAGTCAAACTGTTTACCATTATCACTGATAACATATTCTGGTATACCTTGTTCAGAGAAAACTTGTATAGTGGCGTTTATTACTGTTTGGCTGGTAACTGCTGAAGGCATTTTCCTGATCACATGGAATTTCGAATAATAGTCACTTATGATCAAGTACTCAGCTGAATCAAAATGAATCAAATCAGTACCTACAAATTGCCACTACCGTGAAGGTATTTCATGTTGTAACAAGGTTTCTTTGCTCTGAGATTTCTGGTACTGTTGACATATTGCAAATTTGTTTTTAAATTTTTTTTATGTCGTTGTTGATGTTTAGCCAAAATACACAGTCCTTTGCTCGTAATCTACACTTTTCGATTCCTTGATGACCTTCGTGAATCTTATTTAGGATTTCTTTTGTCATTGAACTTGGGATAACAACACGTTCACCTTTGAGAACTAAACCATTTTCGATTGACAACTCGTCTCTGAATGAGTGATATGTACGGAGTGTTGCTGGCAATTCTTTGACTTTCTCTGGCCATCCTGCAAATATATATCCCTTTAGTTCTGATAGTTCATGATCCTTCACAGTTTCATCACGCAACTGATCAATTTTCTGGCTACTAAACTGTACGAAACTAATTTGAACATCCAAGTTGATGTGGCTGTCCATCGTTGAAGGTAGACGGGATAATCTAACAACATTTCCTTGCCTGGCCTGTAGACTATCTTGACGTCGTAGTTTTGGAGTCTTAACATCCTCTGGAGCCTAGGGGGAGCTGCAGTCAGGTTTTTGAGTTGTATCATTTCAAGGGGTTTGTGATCGCTCTCTACTGTGAATGGTTGACCATATACATACGTGTGAAAACGCTCGCATCCAAAAACAACAGCTAACATTTCCCTTTCAATGTTGGCATAACGATGTTCTGTAGCAGATAGTGATTTTGAGGCAAAAGCGACTGGTTTGCCATCCTGGACGAGTGCTGCTCCTAGTCCTCTCTGTGATGCGTCTACTTGGATGGTAACTGACTTGTTGGTGTCGAAGTATAAGAGTGTGACTTCTTTACACAGTATATCCTTGACTCATTGAAATGCTTTGGTGTGGGAAGAAGTCCATGTGAAATCAGCTTCTTTCTTGAGAAGATCACGGAGGTTTGCCGTTTCAGTTGACATTTTGGGATGAAAGGAGCCATGTATGTTATAACTCCCAAGAATTCCTGAAGTTGAGTTGGGCTACTTGGCACAGGGAGAGATTTGATAGCCTCCACTTTCTCTGGGTCGGGGTGCGATCCTTGACTGTCATACAATGTACCAAAGAACTTAATTTGTTTCTCGTCAATGGCACACTTCTCACTGTTGAATGTTAACCCATACTGTTTGGCTACTTTAAACAGGTTGTGCATATTCTCCTCGTGCTCTTCTTTAGTTCTGCCGAATACCACCACATCATCTGCAATACTGATGACAGTTCTCCAAAATCTGGTCCATCTTTCTTTGGAACACATCTTGCGACATCAGAAGACCAAATGGCATACAAAGATACTTGTAGCGACCAAATGGGGTGTTGAAAGTTGTAAGATTTGTGCTAGGGTCATCCAATTCGACTGACCAGTACCCATTTTTTGCATCAAGCTTGCTGAAGTGTTTGGCACCTGCTAGCTTATAGGTTATCTCTTCTACCGTTGGCACTTTATGATGACATCTCTTGATACATTTGTTCAGGTCCTTTGGATCCAGGCATATCCTTAATTTTCCGTTGGCTTTTCTTGTGCAGACAATACTACTCACCCAGTTAGTCGGGTCTGTTACCTTCACAATAACACCACTTTGTTCCATTTCGTCGAGTTCCTTCTTCAGCTCGTCTTTCACCTGGATGGGAAATTTACGAGGTGCATGCACGACTGAATGTGCGTCATCTCTGAGTGTGATATGATACTGGCCTGGAAACTTGCCTATGCGGTCAAAAGTGTCCGGGTAGAGGTTCTTCAAATCCTCCACAGAACTGATAGAGCTTGTATTCTTTTCAGATTTTGCTTTGGTGTTGATTTCACAATGTAAGGTTATCAATTTTAGAGCTCTTGAACTTGGAAGTCCGAGTATCGCTGGTCCTTCAGTCTTGACTATGTAGAATTCTGTTTCAATCCAGTCACTTATGTTGTGTTTACAAGGTAACTTGATCGATCCATAATGTGGAATATTTGTCCCGTTGTACGCTGTAAGCACCACACTCCTTCCCTGTACTTTGTTTGTTTGTGGGTTGCCCTCTGCATTGTGATGTTCAGGAAACAGGCGACGATACATACAAACAGGTATCGTGTTACCTTGGGCACCAGTGTCTATTTTCACTCTTATATCTGCCCTAACTTTTTTTTCTGGTATCTTGGTGGTAATGGAGGTGAAAGCTTCGTCTCTTGTGTCGTTCCCGAGTTTGCTAATGGCAGATACTTTCACTGTGTCAATGGAAAGAAAGCTGTAATCTTCACTATCATCTGATTCATACTGCACAGAATGTACTTTTGTTGATTTTGCATTTTCTTGCTGTCTTGATTTGTGAGAAGAGTTGCGTGCTGGATTTTTTGAATATTGGCCATGTTGTCTTGGTCCTCTTGAAGTAGAGCATGGTCCTCTTGAAGTAGATCTTGGTCGGCGATTTTTCAGCAGTCTTTCTCGATTTGTTTGGTCCGATAAGCACATTTTCTCCCAATGGTTCTGCTTACCACACTTCCGGCAGGTTGCACCGTATGCTGGACATCTACTTTTGTTGTGGTTTCGACCACACTTAAGACATACGTTTGTACTCCTGTGTCTGTTGCTGATCATGTGTACCTGTGTTGTGGAACTGCTGTCAACGTCGGCCATCTGTTTCATGTAGTCCACTGAAGCCTCATATGTTCTTCCTAAATCCAGTGCTTGATCCATAGTGAGTGTTTTCGGCTTTCCAAGTAAGTCTTTCTGAAGTTCGGTGTGTCTGGTCCCTGCAATGAACTGCTCTATTACTCGTTCTTGGTACTCTGCATCAGTAAATTCACATTTCTGGGCATGTAGTTTGCATCGCGATACAAACTCATCGATAGATTCTCCTTCCTTATGTTTGTATTTTTGTAAATAAAATCTGGCCACTCTGAAGTTAATTTTCCGCTCAATTTGTGTCATGAAGTTCCTCCATATGACGTCCGGGTTCTTCTTCTCCTCTTCTGCTAAATCCCATGAGTTGAATAGCTTCAGTCCTTGTTTACCAGCAAACAATAAAATATGGTCCACTTGATTCTCCTTTTTGATGTCCTTGATAGAAAAATATAGATTGCAGCACTGCTTGAATATCTTGATTTCGTTGGTTTGATCCGGATTCGACCAATCCATGCGTGGCATGACCGAATGGTCAGACATATTGGCGAGGAAACTTGTGTACAGTTGCTTACCGATGAATTATATTGTTGCAAATAAATTGTTGATGAATGTCGAAGATAGTTGATGGTCACACCTGTAATCCTAAGCATTGCACAGGAAACGAAGTAATAATGTCTTTAGCCCCGTATTGATTGATGTGTGACAAAACTGCAGGCTGGAATCCACTGTAGCTCTTTGTGAAAATGGCGGGAAGATCTCAAGGAAAAAAGCGGGAAACTTGGTACCATATGTTGCTGCTGCTGCTGTGTCTCTCGTCGTAATACAAATCATAGGCGCTGTGTTGTTGTAGGCTTGGGTTGTCGCACATGCTGCCACCATATAATAATTCTATGTTGTTGCAGGATTGTAGATATACACACAGGCTTGTAATGTAGTTTAATCAGCTTAGGTAGATATTACAATAGATGTTTACAGGTCGAGAGCTGAGCTATAACTGGCAGCTAATGCTGTCTGAGCATACTGAGTCAATCAGTGCGAGTGCGCAGATTGAGTGAATCATTATGGAAAATGGAATACTGAAACAATTTGATCAGGGAGACTAAACTAAATGACATATCATGATACATACTAAATGGACTATAGCTGTACTGCCCGACATTTCCTATATAGTAATAATAGTAATAATAGTATAATAGTAACAACGACACAAGTTCGTTCCCAACCAGCCACTGAGTGAATCCCAAAACACCTGGTGGTCGACAAATGAAGCATATGAAAGAAGTGACATTTACATCCAATTAATGCTTTGTTATTCGATCCCAAGGTGATTCGCATTCACCTAGTGGCATATTGGGGGAACGAGCTTCTGTCGTTGATAGTACCAAAAATGCCATGGTGGGAACCTCTGTCAAAATGGGATTAATGCAGCCCAGGGAGTGACATAGGCTGACTCCCGTCGACCTCCAAGCGGATCGAGCAAGGGCGATTTAAACCTAGTTCACACATTCAGGAGTGTGAGGCCGAGTTTCCAGGAGTCCACAGTCTCGGAAACTCGCGTAATAATTCTTGGAAGATCGCATGCACCCATGGGCACTCTGGGTCACCCTGGGTCACTCTGGGTCACTCACGGATACTCCAGGGAACTCCGCTCGGGCAGCCCAAATTTCAACCATGTTTAACACCTTACGAGCGGCCTATGCGGTTTATTTATGTGTACCGCCCAGCGGGGTGTTTTTAGCCAATATAGGGCTGTTTACGTGATCATTTTCATGCCTAAATAAGACCCAGAACGTAAAACAAGTATCTATCCCTGAAAGGGCATAAACAGAGCTTTCGAATGACACCATAACGATCCTTGTATGATGGATAGTTTTCTTGCAATAACCGTGCAACGCGAGTGCAAAAAGCAGGTAATTCGGTACTTTCGGTACATAATTGAGTATGTAGCGAGTGAGAGAGGGAGGAGGGAGCTGAGATTTGTGTCAGTAGGTTCGCCGCGGTGGTCTGGAGCAGTCATACGCTCGCTAGTCTCCTGCCACCACTTGTCTCTCTCTCTCAGCCACATTACGTGCTGAAATTGCCACTCGAGTTATGTCGAGCGCCGCCACATAGTCCAGCTTTATTAAATACGACTTAAGTGGTGAGCCGCTAATAAAGGGTTAAAAATATTGCCCTGAGTCAGATCAACCTCAAGACACTCGGGAAGACTCGAAATAGGTCGTGATTACTCGGATTAACTCGGAACAACTCATAATTACTCCAAATTAATCGGTGGAACTCATCAATGCGCCCTTGTATTGAGTATTGTTCACATGTGGGGGGAGGTTCCTCTCACACCGCTCTCCTAGACAAAGTTGAAAGGAAGGCCTTTCGTATCATTAACTGCCGTCCACTCACCAACTCTCTGCAATCTCTCTCTCTCCGCCGCAATGTTGCATCTCTCTCGCTATTCTATCGCTACTATAATAATCAGTGTTCCTCAGAGCTATCCCAGTGCATACCACCTCCTTTACGTAGGGCACGTGGTACCCATCTTGCAACTCAATCCCACCCCTACTCTGTGCAACTCTCCAACCCAAGAGTGAAACGTTACTCTCAAACTTTCTTTTACTCAACATCTGAGCTCTGGAACTCTCTCCCATAATCGGTCTTTCCCTCTTCCTATGACTTAAATTGCTTCAAACTCCGTGTGTCCAGGCATTTTGGCTCGAACGTCCCTTGATTTTGGCCCTGTCACTCTTTCAACTATGGGGGAGGCACTCGCTATAGGCAGTTATATGCCTTTTGCCTCCCTCAATCACATAGAAAAAAAAAAAAAACACTCGGGGACAAAACCACGTGGCCGAATATGCAAGAGGGATGTTGAGTGTTTATGAATGTGATCGAGTATCCCCCGAGTGTACAGCAGACACTCGTGCTAACTCAGCCTGCTATGAACAATTGGCCGAATGAATATCGAGTGCATAAAGAGTAGCCATGAGTATAACTCGAATGATCTCGAGTGTTGCTGGTTATCACCGGTTATGTCAAATAAGATAACCCGAATTGTTTCAAATAATGCTGAGTTAGGCTGAGTTGTTTCTAGTTGTCTGGAATAACCCAGATTGAAACTCGAGTGTAACTCGAGCCCGTTCGAATAACCCGGAGTGAAGCATGAGCGTTCGACAAACGACGAGTGAAACCCAACTCGTGGCAAAACCGCGTGAACCAGCTGGCATCCTGCGCTTGTCCCACCTTCCACTAGCCCCTATAACAAACCGAGTATGATATCATCGAATGGGTCAAGGAAAACCCCTTCCTCTATGTCAAACGCATGAAGGACTTTAAGGATACAAGGAGGAAACAACGTTACTTTGACGAGAAGGCAGCAACCCTTAAATCTCCGGTTACAGGTAAGCAACCGTTGGTTATTGTAGTGATTTATGTATATGTTCGTCAGTAAAGTGTAAGCTTTACAGTATTAAGGGGAGACAGACTGTTTGTTTGGTCTTTCATTCCTGTATTTCTTAGTTTCATCACTAGACCTCCATCAAGCTTAAAACAAAAAACCCTAGAATCTCCTTCAAGATAAATATGTAAATTTTGCTATAGTAAAATGTCCTGGCCGAAGGCCGGTTTCTCTTAAAATTTCAAGCTTGCTGTAGCTCGCCATGAAACAAATCGATAACTAAATGGCACGAAAGGTCATAAAATTGACAAAGAAATGTGTTAATATCGCCAAACTAATGGGGCTAAGCATGAAGGAGAAGGGGGTCCAGAAAAAACGGTTATCCTCCTCTTAACATGTTCGCCATGGCCTAGGCAAAATGTGTACAATAATGTGGGCAGGTGTCGTATTAAGGAATGTGTGTGTGTGTGTGACATGTATAATGTAAATTATTGTTGAACGAATATCACTAATGTCTTATATTTTTCTATCCTTCTATCACAGGCAGCCAGTTGTCTGTGTGGGTGACGGTAACGAGGTCACGCTTTGGCAAGCTGACCTACACAAAGAGTGGTGACGGGAAACATGGTGGGTAGAAACTGTCTGAGCGGGATGAGTGGATCCTTAAGAACTTTGCGTTCATGAGGGGCCACATATCCTGGACAAAAACCCGAATAACAGCCGAGGTACGTTATAGCCTATAACAGTTACATTATACAAGTAAACCCGCATAACAGCCGAGGTACGTTATAGCCTATAACAGTTACATTATACAAGTAAACCCGCATAACAGCCGAGGTACGTTATAGCCTATAACAGTTACATTATACAAGTAAACCCGCATAACAGCCGAGGTACGTTATAGCCTATAACAGTTACATTATACAAGTAAAGACACTACCACATGTGACATGATCATACATATCATTGCCGCAAGTGTTGCAAGTCAAACCTCAATTCATACTGTATCTCCAACCATATTGATTTGTATTATAAAATCTGTATGTCACAGTGAGGGGTGTCAAAAGTACCTAATAATTTTACTCAAGTTCAAGTACAAGTATGTACTCGTAAAGTTACTCAGGTTAATGTAGAAGTACCCAACTAGAAAGCTACTTAAGCTAAAGTTAATATCTACCTACTGCCTGGGGGGTTGTGGGAGAGGGGATGCTTATCAGCGCCATGTATATACTGTATAGTGGTGACCTTGGAACTACCCAAGGAATGTCACACCTATACTTGGAGGAATGTCAATGGAAAATGCTACTTGTAATTCCATATCTATTGGAAGGAATAATTTGGAAAGTTGCTGAAGTTTTACTCTACAAAATTAACAGAAGTAAAGTAAATGCAGTGGAGTAAATGTACAACTAATTCTTATATATGATACTCAAGTTAGAGTAAAATTAGTGGGCACAAATTAATATTTCATACAAAGTAGAAACTGAGAAAATATACTTAAGTACTGTACTTGGTTACACCCCTGGTC
The DNA here is from genome assembly GCA_032716605.1 of Paralithodes platypus. Taxonomy (NCBI): domain Eukaryota; kingdom Metazoa; phylum Arthropoda; class Malacostraca; order Decapoda; family Lithodidae; genus Paralithodes; species Paralithodes platypus. The sequence goes on from CM064534.1 coordinate 14,329,415, forward strand.
GCAGTACCTATGTTTGTGCCCCATTCTCTTATAATATGTCAGAATGATATATATTTGCCTGCACGTATTTCAATATAAGCGGTCTAAAGTATAGAGAATGATCCGTTTATTGTTTGTTTAAAAAACAAATTGCAGTAACATCCTCCATGTCATTATCAGTAGTTTAACTCATTTCCCTTGGACATCTATATTTAATACTTTTAAGAGAAAATATAATTATGTTTGGGTTGCATGGACATTGGACACATGACACAACGTTCACTTACATTTATTGATTAATAAAGTAGACGTGCCGTTTTGCCCAAAATCAAAACGGCATACCCAATTCTGCGATGGGTTACCATCATCACTACTAATACCATCATCAATCACAATCAACATAATCACTACTACTGCCATCATCACTACAACTGCCATCATCACTACAACTGCCACAATCATCACAAGTACTGCCATCATCACCATTACTATGATCATCATCACTACTACAATTACAATTATCACTACTATTCTCACCATAATCACTTTCCATTGTCACTAGCATCTTAATCACTACTATCATCATTGATACTACAACTATCAACCATCATTACTAATATCATCACCACCATCTTACAATCATCATTAATACTGTTAACATCATCACTACTACTATAACCATCATCATTACTACTGTCACAAATATTACCATAATTTATTCTACTGTCACCATAATAACTACTACTGCCATCATCACCATTACTATGAACTTCATCACCACAACTATCATCATCACTACAAATTTCACCATCCTCACTACTACTCACCATCATCACTAATACTCACACCATCATCACTACCATCATCACTACTGTCATCAACTCTGCGTAAGCAGAGTTTGGTATCGCCCCCCCCCCCCCCCCCCCCCCCCCCCCCCCCTGTATAGTGGGTACCACACGAAACAAAAATTCTGTCGTCATCGTTGTCGCGTCGTCGTCGTCGTCGTCCGTCTGTCTTGGAACTCCTCCTAGACCGTTGGACGGATTTTCACCCAATTTCACACAAATATTTGTTGCGAGAATGCAAAAGTCAGTCAAAAAAGATGTTTTGAATTTATGCAATAGTTATGATTTTAGGTCCAAAATATGGTTTTACCAAGCCCCCCATCCCCCCCCCCATCCCCCTCACCCAGCAATGATGGCATTCTTAGTGTGTGAGCCCCGAAGGGGCTCACACACTAAGCACGCATTTGTTCGGAGGGCCAAATCATCTCTCTACGCATTTGCTAGGTTAAGTTAGTTTAGTTGGCATTAGAAGTGATGGTAGTAATAGTGGGATTGATGGTGATAGTAGTGATGATGGTGATAATAGTAGTGATGAAGGTTGTAGTTGTATTGATGATGTTGACAGTAGTAGATATGATGGTGACAGTACTAGTAGTAGTGATGATGGTCATAATAGTAGTGATGATGGTGACAAGTAATGATAGTTGTAGTGATAATAATGACAGTAGTGATGATGGAAGTGACGATGGTGTGAGTATTAGTGATTATGGTGAGTAGTAGTGATGATGGTGAAAGTTGTAGTGATGATGGCAATAGGGAGGGGGGGGGGGGGGGGGGGGCAAAACCATATTTTGGACCTACAATCATAACTATTGCATAAATTCAAAAAATCTGTTTTGACTGACTTTTGCATTCACCCAACAAATGTTTGTGTGAAATTTGGTGAAAATCCGTCCAACGGTCTAGGAGGAGTTCCGAGACAGACGGACGACGACGACGATGACGACAGACATTTTTTTTGTGGTACCCACTATACGGGGGGCGATACCAAACTCTGCTTAAGCAGAGTTGATAATAATAAATCATACACATCAAACATTATTAATGCTCGTGTTATGTAATTGTGATAGTAATTGTCACATTACTTATATTTACGAATGACATTAAAACAGTCTATGTCAAACTAATATACATTTTATCTTCCAGTTCCAACAGCGGCATGATGAAGCCCCTTCAGCCACCCTGCCTGCCGCTGAACCTCGGCCATCCAGCTCCACATCGTCACCTGTGGGTGTGGCATAGGTTGTCATGGGGTGGCCTTTATATATGCCAGGGGAACAATGGGAGGGAATCGGGCTATACTCTCAACGGACTCCTAGGCAGACTCATGAACACCCACGATAACTCTGATTAACTCTGATTAACTCTAGTTGAATTCTGGATAACTCTTAATTACTCTTACACACTCGGATACACTCTGTACCGGAAATGACAGTTAAAATTCAAATCTCCACACACTCTCAGCACACTCTTAATGACAGTGTAATTAATCAGAGTGTGCCTGAATGTACTCGGGGTTACTCGAAAAACTCATGGACACTCTAGGGCAATCTTGTAAACTCCTGGTATTTTTCACACTCTGCCTCATTCCTGCCCGATTAACCAAGACTGTGGACTCCTGGAAACTCGGCCTCACACTCCTGAATGTGTGAACTAGGCTTTACGCCTTCTGTACCGGTAACGTCCTTTTTATCATATTCTGACTGTTACCAGACGATTTTAATCAGTTTTAAAAGGGCATCCAGCACTTAACAGGCTGCGAACTATCTCACTTAACTCTTTTTACTACCACAGATCCTTCATAAACTGAACACAATCGCCTAAATATAAGCTAGAACATGTTTAAAAAGATGTCGCCGGTACAGTTAAGGTTAGCCCTCAAGTATATATATATATCTGGCTGAACTCCCACCCCTTCACTACCATCCATCTTGGTCTCCACGCTCGGAAGATGAGAGAAAAATTGTGTCGACAGAATGACTGACAGGGTGAATGGCTGACCACCCTCCAACTTCGCATTAACCCCTTCTGTACTGGTGACGTCTATCTTTATTTAATTTCAGTTTCATGTATACGATTTCATTAACCTTAGTAAGGATATATGGTAGCTGAAAGGATGAATTGAGATGGTTTGTGGGTTTTTTTGGTAGATGTCCTTCCTAAGCTGAATAAAATCATATAATATTTGCCAGATTATAATGAAAAGGACGTCACCGGTACAGAAGGGGTTAATACTGGGAAGTGGAGTGCTGGGAGAGGAAGGTTTTATTTTTATAATAGATAACATTAGATGATTTTATACATATTCTCTCTTCTCTCTCGCTCTCTCTCTCTCTTTCTCTCATTAATATGCATTCACCTACTCAACATCTTTCTCAATATCTATTGATCCCTGACCATATATCAAATATATATTTAATAAATATCAGACTCGCTATCGCTCACCAGGAAAAATCGATACCAAAATATCACGAAAGGTCTCATCATTGACATAAATAGGGCGAAAGATCTTAAAATCACCAAACTAACAGGGCGAACGTCTTAAGATACTAAAATGGGCTTAAACATTCAAGAGAAGGGGTGTCCAGAGAAGAACCCTCTCAAGTGAAAACCATCCCTTGAAATCACCCCCAACCACACCCCCACCATAAGCCCCGACTGCACTACCAACCATACCACACACACACAGCCAGCAGTACTAGAGTCACGTTCGCCAAAATACATATTTATATACTTCCGAAAACATCGCCTGGCACACGTCCAATTGTGTTTTCCAATTTCCGGCCTGATTTGTCCATGCAGTGGGTAAACAAAGAAACGCACACAAACACACATTTAAATATGTCTGTCTGTCTGTCCCTCTCTATCTCTCTCACTCACTCTCTCCCTCACTCTCACACACTCTCCATTTATCTATCTATCTATCTCGGTCTCTCTCTCTCTCTCTCTCTCTCTCTATACATATATATATATATATATATATATATATATATATATATATGATATATATATATATATATATATATATATATATATATATATATATATATATATATATATATATATATATATATATATATATATATACTGTACATATAATCAAATCAATCATAAAGTTATATTCGAGCTGCTGCGACGTGGCTAGGTCTAGACTATAAAGAATCTCTGGGCTAGTGGTAATTAAACCAACTTACTTACAGGAGCCGCCATGTTGTAGACCTGGCCTTGTTAACCCTTTCAGTACACAAGGACTTTATTATTTCCTTTATTGTGGCTATCATTAGACGATTTTCATTCAGTTTAGGAAGACATTTTGACTGACTTCCTAATCTGAATTAAATTGTCTAATAATAGACATAGAACAGAAGAAAAATCGTCATCGGATCTTGAAAGGGTTAATTGAGGTAACTTTTAACCCTTACACTTTTGATGATCATTAACAGGCCAAGCGTATTTGTCGGGTAGTAACCAGAATAACACATATAGAAATATATACTGTATAAATATATAATTAATTAATAACAAAATGTCGCTTTATTGATGAAATTAACTCTTTCATTATTTGAAAAATAATTGTTCAGTTTATTCTGGTTATCATAATTGTTATTATTATTTTTATTATGATTAGCCTATTATTATTATTATTATTATTATTATTATTATTATTATTAATATTATTATTATTATTATTATATATATTGTTGTTGTTGTTGTTGGTATAAATATTATTATTTGTAGTAGTATCATTGGACGATATATGCAATATGGAAAGGATTTCTGGGAATCACAGGGGTAAACGCTATCGCTATTAACTCCCTACATCCCGCAAGTTCTTTTAAACTTAATAAAATAGCTTAGTAATAGCCAGAATCATCTGACAGAACGTGTCATGATCATCAAAGGGTAAATATAATTACTGGAAGTTAACCCTATATGAATGAAGTTGTTATTCCTTCTGATCTTCTAGCTTTCAATAGAAGAAATAGTTTGGCTTAGGATACGAAATGGGTTAAGAAATTCCATGCACCCTATCAGTCTCACTGGTCCCTCTTAATGCATATATCACATTGAAATAAATAATTGTTAAAAATGGATAATCATGCTGAAGAGGTCGGAAAAGTGCAATATGGCGCACGTTACAACTAAGGTGAAGTAAAGCTCCCTACAGATGACGTGTTCTGGTGAGGTTCGACAAATTTGGTGATCGTGAAGGCAAGATAAATTGACTCCGTTGGCTGCATGGAATAGCTCCGAGCAAAGTTGTCAACGTTTTTATATTATATACCATAACTGAATCAATAAATAGCTAAATACATACATATATAAATAATTATATATATCTGTTTATCTATCTATTGCCTGACGCCGTGATCCCCGAAGGGGTGGCCACGAACGAACCACTCCCATGCACCGCTGTCCCCAGTCAGTCGACACCCCTCCTCCCAACTAGCACCGCCTTCATTCATATACTTCCTCACTCCATCCTTCCACCTCTCCCTCTCTGTCCTTCCACCTCGCTCTCGTACACCCTCTTAGTCAATCTCTCGCTTTCCATACGTTCCATATGGCCGAATCATCTCAAGTTGTTCCTTTTCACACTTTCCAGCATATCTACCTCCACACCACACTTCCTTCTTACTTCCTCATTCGTCTGTTGTTACGCTGGCCAGCTTGCCAGAATGCACTCGTAACTCGCTAGCGCTCGCCAGGGCAGTGAAATGGGCTACAATAATCGTAGAACGATGTTCTTTCTTTCATAGAGTTCATGTTGTCACAGACAGATCAGTGGTGGTCTTTATTCTTGTCTGTGACACTTGCAGGTATTTTATATCATTGATAGAATATAAGATGCATGGTGTGAAGTTGTAGGGAGAAAGAGAGCGAGGAGCGTGGTGGTAATATGTGCGTGTGTATGTACGTGTGCCTCCCTCGCTCGGAGGAGTTTCCCACGCCCTTGATTGGCCGGCGGGCCTGGCTACGTCATAGGACGCTTGCTCTTCATGACGTAGTGGTTTGTGATTGGAGGCCGCTGTCCTGGGAGGGTGGTGCGGGGCTCCTGCCCGCGTTTCTCCTGCAGAGCTTGGCACGGCGTGCTTGGTCCTACATGTCCTTTGCAATCTGTCCCCCATATAAACCCCTATACTACTTTCTCTCTCTCTGAACTTCTTCCTTTTCATACTTCTCTCTTTATTCAATTACTTATCCCTTCTGGTTCTGCATACGACTTCCATAGTCGGCCAGTCGTATTACCAGCACCAGCTCTCCATATATGTTTGCACTAGTTTTAGGGATTATTAGAGCCATAGTCATATGGTAGCCTAGTGTTGGGGTGCTTCTAATTATTGAGCTGTTCTTTCCCATTATTTAATGCTAGACAGTGGAAGGTATCTTTGGTCATTGTCTGAGTTATGTATGTGGCAAGTCAGAGCCTGTACAACATCGACGAAGCTAGCTAGCCTGTAACCCTTGTGCATATTTTCCTTTGCGAGTGTAGCAGTATACAGGTAAAGGGCTTTTGCCTACTCTTACCTGTATGATTGCTACCTCATTTTGTTGACCTTTGTGGAGCGCCAGGGCAAGACCAGATACTAGAGATCTGGACTTACCAAGAGAGCCTCCAAGTCACTTAACGTAGCATAAGGGAAATCTGTTCAAGGGGAGACAGTAGGCTACGAGCATGCTTGCGCTCTGCCTAGTTTCCTGATACCTTTTATGCCACTGCTAGACTTTATTAGTGAGAAAGACAGCATTGTGTTTATTAACTTTCATTGTGTATGCTTTAGGAATTATTCACGCCTTATTGTAGCCTAGGTTGATGCATAGCGCACAACCCAGTTTGGCTGTTACGTTAGCTAAGGAAGTACTGTTTTTGAGTGGTTATTATTAGTGCTGTCGCAGATTTGTTGCACTCCCTTGTTATATATATGTATCCTACTTATTGGTGTATTTAAGATACACGCTTTGGTGTCCTGCCCCTGCATTATTTCTGTTCTATATTAACGAGCATCTTAGAGCATCAGACCTTTTCAGAAGATTCCTTATCTGATTGCTGTAGGACTAGACTTCCAGTGTTTTCATAGAGCATTGAAGAGTTTAGTGTTGAGTACAGACTCACACTAAAGTTAACGTAAGCATATTTTCCTTTATTAAATCTTATGATAGTTTATTCAAGCATTGTTATTACTTAAGAACATTTTATTAACGTAAAGTACTCCTGTTGTGAGTAGGCTTTGCCGTCACCGGAAAGCCTTTGTAGAAGTGCACTAAAATCCAGTTAATTGATACCCCGTTATCCAGTAGATTAACTCTGGAGTGTTTTAAGTGTTTTTGTTCACCGGCGTAATAGTTCGAGGGTTTGGAATTAGCGTACCGTTGTTGCAGATATAGCCTATCATCTAGTCCATTATTAAGTGCCCTTGTTTATTTCGTAGTGCCGGTCGTAACAAATGGCGACCTTAGACCAGAATATAGTGAACTGAATATTGCAGGCTTTTTTTTTGAGAAATCTTATTGCCATTTGGGGTTGAATTTATTTCTCGCATTGTTGGCAGTAGACATTGTTTTGAGAATACATAGAACTTGTTGGAGTTATTGGTGACCTAGTATTGCACTCAAGAACATCTTCGAATATTTTTTGGTGAATAAAGCTACGCAAGAGTTTGGCTACTTTTGTTTTAACTGAGATTTTTTGTTGTTGACTCCATCATGTCACTGGACGGGTCTGAGCATAGTGAGGGCACAGTGCGAGAGGCAGGTGAGGAGGTGGAGAAGGTGGAGTTGTTAAGCGGCATTCGGGTGGTGAACAATGAGGAGGATGCTCGGATATTTTTGGAGGAGCCTGTGTCAGCGGATCGTGTGTCGGGGCTAGACCGGTACGGACTGCAGTGTGTAGCCACGGTCTTAGGGTTTCCCGGTACTAGCGGTTTGTCGAGAAGTGAGCTGGTTGCCTGTGTGCTGGGTGGGGTGCATGGGGGTTCGGGTGGAGCGGGAGCTGGGGCACCTTCGGCCCAGCCCCCATTCCACTCGACTCCTACCATGGCGCCCCCTCGGGCTCCGGAGCCGGGTACGTTCCCGCAGGCCAATGCCCGCTGGCGGTTGGGTATGCCTCTAGGTGATTCACGGGGTGGGTCCCCAATAGTAGCACCCCCCTCCTCAGGGTTTGTCTTCCGAGATGTTGTTTCAGCTCGAGCTCGCCAAACTTAAGCAGCAAGAGCGACAGGCTGACCTCGAGCAGCGGAAGCATGAGACTGAGCTCGAGCAGCGGAGGCATGAGGCTGAGCTGTCGCTCGAGCAGAAAAAGCATGAGGCTGAGCTTAAGTATAAGTGTGAGAATGAGCTCAAGCAGAGAGAGGCTGAGCTTAAGTATGAGTCTGAAAGGTATTGTGCCGATGTTGATCTAGAGAAAACTCGTGTAGAGGTGACAAGGAACCGGGTCGTCCAGGGGGGTCGAGCCCATGACCAGTCCCTGTCGCATCTACTAAAGTTGGTCCCAGTGTTTGATGAGTTAGGAGTTACAGAATTTTTTCTCCGGTTCGAGAAAAAGTGCCAGGAGCACCAATGGCCCGAGGAGAAGTGGGCAGCCCTTGTTTCTTCACGATTGACGGGGAAAGCACTCAAGGCGTACGATGCTTTGCCCCTAGATTCCTGTGTGAATTACGAGTTGTTGAAAGAGGCCGTCCTGAGGGCGTATGAGCTACAACCAGAGACCTATAAGCTGAAGTTTAGGGCGGTTCCAAAAAGAAAGGAGAGTATTTTCCAGGAACACGCTAGAGAGCTGTCAGATGCATTTGAAAATTGGTTAAGGTCGGAGAAGGCAACTACTTTTGATTCAGTAAAACAACTAGTGTTGCTGGAACAATTTTTTAAATGTACTGGCAGTGACTTGACGCTTAACCTTAAAGAAAAGCAACCAAAAACTCTGCAGAAGGCGGCTGAGCTGGCTGACCTTAGGGTGTCATTGCTTCGTGGGTGCGGGTCTGCACAGAGAGCTGAGTCAGGTAACCAGGGGCGTACCACTCCACCCCCCCGAATTAATGACACAACAACTAATTATCCATTTAAGAGTACTGTTGCCAATTATGAACCCAAGTCGAAACCCTTCCCGTTTAAGAAAGGCCAGGGTCCTTCCTCACCTCAGAGGAAGTCTAAGAGCGAAGTGGAGTGTTTCAACTGTCATGAGAAGGGGCATATTGCGCGCTCATGTCCGAGCGCACCGCCTACAGCAGTGGTGTCACTAGTGAGCAACATTGGCGTGTCTTTGAGGTCTTCCGCGTTTGCCCGGGGTAAACAGTCGGTTGCGAAGTCATCGCCGGTGCAGAAGCAGCAGGAGGGCTCGTCACCCGTCCGTGATGTTTTTTGTGGTCATAGGGGGCACGTCACTGTGAGGAGGGCTGGTGTGAAGCATAGGCTTGAGTTGTTGCGTGATACGGGCGCTTCCCAGACACTTGTTAAGAATTTCACTGACAAGCATATTAACGCGGCTCGGGTTGTGGTGGTTCAAGGCATCAATGCTACGCGGTCTTACCCACTGATCAGAGTGGAGCTTGAGGTGGACGGTGTGACATGGGAGTTGGATGTGGGTGTGGTGGAGAAATTGCCAGTTGAGGGGGTCGACCTCCTTCTCGGCAACGACTTTGCGGTGCCCACTTCCGAGGTTCCACCCTTAGTCGTTGCCGAGAGGGCGGCCGACATGAGTAGGGAGGGGCAAGAGGGGCTCGAGAGATCTCAGTCCGCTCAGGTGTCACAGCCTAGTACCCAAGTTGCAGACCAGCGGAGGAAGGGTCGGAAGGAGAAAGTCGAGGCTGGTGGTCGGGTTGAGAGTTTGGACCCAGCGACACTCCTTGGTGACTCGGTACTTGAACCACAGTTAAGCTCCGGAGTGGCCCCAGAACCTGTCCCCCCTAGTGACATGGTAGGGCGTGATGGCACTCCGCGACAGAGTAGTTCCCAGGGACAACAAGAAGATCTTAGTCTTGAGAGTTGTGGGAACGGGGCTATTGAACTCGACGAGGACGGGGAAACATGTCATGTGAACCTGTTAAAGGAGTTTGTGAGGCAACCACCTGAGCAGCCTACTGTCCCTGTGTTGGTCTGCAGCGACCAAGGTGGAGAAGGAGAGGGGGGCAGTGGGGCACAGGTGGAGGAAAGTTGGGATTGTCATGTCTCGGCGGAGCAGTTGGCGGGGGACACGAGTCAGGTGGCTGTGGAAGCGCTTGAGCACCTGCCTGAGCAGCAGTGTTCAGCGCTCCAGCACCTGCTCGGTTCATACCCCATTGTTTGTGCCTAGCACCCAGGCTTCACAACTCATGCGGTGCACAATGTTCCGCTGGCAGGTCACTTGAGTGTTAGTACACCGTTGGCCTCGTTGTTTCAGTGGTTCAAGGTGGGCGACGAGGCTTTGGCAGGTCAGGTCAGGGTCGACCCATGGCTGCTAAGGGTGGTGGTCAGAATCAGGACATTGAGCAGATTGGTGAGGTTGGCTGTGGAATAGATGCGCCCGGTCGTCGCATAGCCTCCCAATGCTGCTCTAGTCGAATGCAACAGCCCTACCATAGACCGACTATATCTGACCATGTCGCTGAAGGCGGTGATGCTGCGCAGGCAGATGTAGTCGCAAGGAATGCGGGGGTGCGCATGTACGGTATCGGCGGGGGAGCATTAGCAATTATGAACTATGGGAGTGACTGCACAGATGGTACAGATTGTCCCTCTCATGACCTGGTTGTTCTAGGAACAAAGGTGGAGAAGGAGGGAGACTATAGTGTAGAAACTATGGTCCCGGCTGGGTTGGGGGAGGGCACTAGGCATATTGTTCTTCGAGATAAGTTGCAACCTCTTGTTCCTTAGCGCCAAGAGAAGTTGTTTACTAGGCTGTGGCACTACGTCCGCATGTTTGTTGATTCTCCAGGGCTGATGTACGGGGTAGAATCCGACATGGAGGCTGGAGACAGTGCAAGTCTCAAATTGGCTCCCTACCGTATAAATACTGCTCAACAGCCTGTCGTGAAAGCAGAGCTAGACTACATGTTGGAGAAGGGTCTGAGGGATAAAGGATATCGTGAGTGGCCGTTGCCAGTGAGTTTTCAGCCTGAGTTGAGTGGCAAGATCCGTGTTTGTGTTGATTGCAAGAGTGTTGGTGCATTATCCCTGACAGACGCCTATCCATTACCCAGAGTTGACGACCCCATTGACCGCATCGGGGCTGCCTCGTTTATCACTAAGGTGGAAATAGTGAAGGGTTATTGGCAGGCCCCGTTGCCGGAGAGAGCGAAGAGAAGTGCCAGTCTTGTGATGAACTGGGCAGTTTATCAGTGTCAGGTGTTGTTTTGCTGCCGGAACACAAGTTGGATGTGTGGCATGTTAAGGGCACTGATAATGTTTTGGCTGATTGTTTGTCACGGGAGGGTATGTTTGCAGGAGAACCCTCGCCGTTCAGTCAGTGTGTGTTTGAGAGTGGAGTAAAATTAGGCTTGCCCAAGTAGTGCAACGCCGCCAAAAACACTATTAAAAATATAAAAACCTCACATAAAAACTTTCTCTTTGATAGTATATAAGTGCAGTATATCACAGCAAAAATCTAAGACACTCTGAGTTGTTGTCTTAGTAGGCTAGGCTTGGTGAAGCTTGCTCGTTGAGCGTGATATAATTATTATGATGCGATTATTTTGGGGAAGTGTTGTGCAGATTTGTTTTTATAATGCAGTGTTTTATGTTTGTGATCGTGCCTTGTTTTCACAACTTGGGAGAGTAGCCGGGTGATGCGGGGTTGGTGGGCATTCTGTCTGGTCAGATGTGGAGTTCACCTGAGGCTGAAACGTCCCACATCTTGGGCGGGGTGTTACGCTGGCCAGCTGCCAGAATGCACTCGTAACTCGCTAGCGCTCGCCAGGGCAGTGAAATGGGCTACAATAATCGTAGAACGATGTTCTTTCTTTCATAGAGTTCATGTTGTCACAGACAGATCAGTGGTGGTCTTTATTCTTGTCTGTGACACTTGGAGGTATTTTATATCATTGATAGAATATAAGATGCATGGTGTGAAGTTGTAGGGCGAAAGAGAGAGAGCAGCGTGGTGGTAATATGTGCGTGTGTATGTACGTGTGCCTCCCTCGCTCGGAGGAGTTTCCCACGCCCTTGATTGACCGGCGGGCCTGGCTACGTCATAGGACGCTTGCTCTTCATGACATAGTGGTCTGTGATTGGAGGCCGCTGTCCTGGGAGGGTGGTGCGGGGCTCCTGCCCGTGTTTCTCCTGCAGAGCTTGGCACGG
>CM064534.1:14346506-14419411 GCA_032716605.1 Paralithodes platypus
GTCCTGTACTACTACCCCATCCCCTTGCTCATGAGGGACGGTAATGACTCAGTGCTTGTGAAAAATCTTTAATGAGCCGAGCGTGGGCACGATCCTCGGCCTTCTGAGTGGAAGTCCAAGACGCTAGTCACTACACCAGCGAGCCACTTATATGTTATGATAACTATAAGATAATAATGACAAGATTGATTAAGTGTATGTGGAATCATCAGGAGAAACGTTAAATAACAGTTTAATAAATATCTTTACTAACAATTCCAATAAAGTAGTGTGTGTGTGTGTGTGTGTGTGTGTGTAATAAATTGACAAAGTCTAGATTATAAGTACATTATGTATCTGTATCTAGTTATCAAGGAAAACCCTTCGAGTTCATTATTACTTTTATCTGTATCTTTATACTGTATTACATTTTCATAAATATTCGGATTTTTGCATTGCAATCATAGTTATTGGGATTGGGATTTCAATTCAGACCTCCTTCTTAAGCTGTATAAACTGATACATAATTGTCCATAATAACCTTTCATAATGCATCCTGATTGTTACAGAGTACATATTTATAATTCTGAATAACTAGCTAGTACCTGTAGCGTAGTGGTAGCGCGTCTGGCTTACAACCGGAAGGACCCGGGTTCGATTCCCGGGCAGTGCGAGACAAGATGGGCAGTCTCATTACACCCTGACATCTGTTCACCTAAGCAGTGATTTAGGTACCTAGTGTTAGTGGATAGTTGTGACATCCTCACTAGAGAAGTAAACTGTGGTAGCCCGTAAAAATGCAGTAGCCCCTGTATTGGGTTAATATCCACAGGCTCCAAAGGGCAATGATACAAAGAAGAGTGCCGTGGCTACGCGCTGTCACAGCGTATGCCCCAAACTTTGATTTGCTTATGATTTACATCATTATGATTATTATTCTTTAAATAAAAGGAATTAACATTAATCTTATAACAAATCAGTAAGTAACATGGAGTTTTAAGAGAGCAGTAGTCTAAAAATGTATGAATAAAATGTCATGTTATTTAACATGTGACAAAGATTAGAATATGGATACTCATCTCTCTCTCTTATATTTAATTAATTTACTTTTTTCAGGATACAGCTTTAGGATGCATCGGTTCACGTACCCCGAGTTAGCTGATATGCATCTGGCGTATGGTGCTGCACAGATGCAAGGCCGTGTTGCAGGTCGACTGTATGCGGAAGCCTACCCACAAAGACACCATCCTTGCCGCACCACTTTCGGCATCCATAGACAGACGCCTGAGAGAACGTGGAACATTTGCTCTTAGTATGTGATACAGGACGACCACGTACTGTGCGAACACCTCAACTTGAAGAATGCATCCTAGATGAAATTGCTGATAATCCTCAAACCAGCACACGTGCCATAGCTAGTGATATACCCGCCAGCCATGCAACTGTTTGGCACGTGTTACATTATCAACTCCTATATCCTTATCACCTTCAGAAAGTGCAACATATAATCCCAGGTGACTTTCCTAGAAGGTCCACATTCTGTGAATGGTTTTTACAACAAAATACTAAGCATAATGAATTTATTAATAATATTTTATTTACAGATGAGGCTACCTTCACACGAACAGGGTGTTTTAACAGCCACAATATGCATTTTTGGGATGATGAAAACCCTCACAGTACGTGGGTAAGAGGTCACCAACATCGCTTTTCATTAAATGTATGTTGCGGCATAGTAGACGATAATTTAATAGGTCCTCATGTGTTTCCTCCTCGCCTGACTGGTGATATGTATCATGATTTCCTTGAAAATATATTGCCAGATTTACTAGATGATTTACCTTTGTCATTACGTAGATGTATGTGGTATATGCATGATGGTGCTCCTGCGTACTTCAGAATAACTGTACGGGAATATCTTGAAAACAATTTTCCCAACAGGTGGATAGGAAATGGTGGTCCCATCTCATGGCCAGCACGGTCCCCCGATCTGAACCCTATAGATTTTTTTCTCTGGGGTCATAATTATAAAATCACTAGTTTACTAGACTCCAGTCAACCAAGTAGATGAGTTACTCCCACGAATTCAGGCTGCCTGTGATCAGATTCGTGCAGCACCACAGGTGTTTGAAAGAGTACGTCAGTCCATGAGCCGTAGATGTCGGTTATGCTTAGATGTTGGAGGAAGACACATGGAGCACCTATTATAAGATAACTGTTATGTATTGTACATTATCTTTTATAAAGCTAAATTTGTATGTATTTCAGTGAAAAAATTATAGCCTATGTTTCATTAATCTCATTAAATGTATGCCTTTTACCTACACAGGTAAATACAATATTAATGCAGGTACTGTTTTGGATATAAATTATGTTTTATAGTAAGAAAAATGTATGCTTAAATACAATTTCAGTGTAGCATCTTTAGTTTTCTTTTGTCCAACATAAAAAAATAAAATGCAATTGCAAGATGGGTAATTAAATATAACTAAATGTGTTATGACTTTGTTTAAAGATGAAAATAAATACAAATATTAACAATTGTATAAGCCTATTATACAATGAATTGTGTGAATATAATTTATGTCAACATATTGAATACAATTGCTCTCCACTATGTAGGTTTGTTTAGATTTTTCATTTTTGTTCCAGTTTTTGCCCGTTATGGCTAATCCTGTTCTTTTACTATGTAGGCTACAGAGGTATTTTAAATATGGTTACATCAATTGCTAGTTTGGTATTTTTAGGCCATTTCTGCCCGTGATTGCTAATTGGCCTCTATTAGTTACACTAGTTCCATTATTTGAACATTTATCCTATTGAGTCCCAGTGACGTTAGTTCTATGATGTCTTGGCAACTATGAGATAAATGTTCGTGCCTATTACTAAATACAGCATACGTGTAGGTGTGGATATGAACTAAATACTCCCTCTGACTGTATTAAAGTCTTCCACAAATACATACATGGATTCAAAGTGTTAATGGGAAGTCGGGAAGCAATGCGGCAATAATAACTCGGTTCGTTATCTCACTTTTGTCCCATACTTATTGGGATGGGTATGTCATGATTTATGGACTTACGTGTACAGCGGCATAAATAATGTTGATATTTCTTCAATGCTATCACAGACTATATCAATTCTCTTGACTCTTGATTAAATTATGACCTAATATTTAGCTCATAATGCAACAACATTAATGGTCTAATTGTACACAAAGTGTTAAATAAGACGCCTTACTTATTAATATACAAGGCCTTAATAACACTGTTTATTAAAAAATAAAACATTAGACTACCACTAAAGAAAATAAATAAATTTGGAAGCAGGTCTAGATCTTGTGTTTGTTGCGCTCTATTCTCTCTGTTCACACCATAAATAATTAAGTTCATTTGTGTAATAATTGAAAGTTTGTGTGTACTTTACAATAAATAAGGATTTGATATGTAACCAGATACGTCCATCAAACTTGTGACATCTGGGCCAGACATTCTGGCCAACAACAACAGCTACAATAAAAACATTAGATAATATTGTCATAGTGTTGATTAATAAGGTATATCATTTACATTACTTATACTGTATTTATCAAAATATGGCAATAATGTCTCTATTCATCATCAGTCATAATTTATTTCATCAAAATAGCATAGGCTTAAAAAAATGACTCGTGGTAACACATTTCTATTAATTTTAAAAGCCCACCATTCACTTCTTACACCACCCTCTAATTATTATTATTCCCGTTAGTAGATTAAGAGATCTAGGAAGGGTGAGCTGGGGGAGGGAGTTTGCTGAGGGTGAGGGGAAGGAGGGATGGGATGGGAGGCAAGAGGTAGAGTATTTGGGGGGGAGGGGGGACACTAGCCCATGTTCGGATTATAGCTCATCCCTGGGTGTCACTAATTATTTTACTCTATGCGGTTTAACCCCTTATTGGCGGTGCGCGACATATGTCGAGTGAAATAAATTTGGACTATGTGGCAGTGCACGACATCTGTCGAGCACCATTTTCAGCACGTAATGTTGCTGAGAGAGAGAGCTGAGCGGTGGGACGAGCGTAGTACCCTTATGACCACTCCCCACGACCACCGCGGGTCTACTGAACTGTATTCTAACTTCCTCCCCCTCTCCTCACTCGCTACACAGGGAATTATGTAAGGAAATTACCATATTTCAGGGTTTTTGCACTCGTGTTGCACGATCGTTGCAAGAGAACCAGTGGTCGTACAAGGATGGTTGAGGTGTCATTGGAAAGCTCTGTTTACGCCCTTTCAGGGATAGATACTTGTTTTACGCTCTGGGTCTTATTTAGGCATGAAAATTAGCACGGAAACAACCCTATTTAGGGTAAAACAAAAATGCTGGGCACTACGGTCAAATAGACCACCTAGCCCGCTAAATAAGGGTTAAATCATTAATGGTATATATATTATTTTGAATTTTGTCCTTAGATAATCTTCTTCGTTATTTGATTTACTAATTAGCAGATGAGGTCTGGCAGTGTTGTTTTAAAACACCTTGTATATATATATATATATATATATATACCGTATATATATATATATATATATATATATATATATATATATATATATATATATATTTACCGGTATATATTAGGGTGGCCCAAAAACATAGGGCTCTAATTTGTTTCTAGTAATATGCAGCTGCTCCACAAGGCTGGTTTGGTTACATATGACTACAAGACCCTACATGCAAACATTTGGAGAGATAGGAGCATGTTTAGAGGTCCCAACAACTTACGCATTACAATTCAAAGATTTTGTTCTGCCTTATTATGTTATATTTATTACAATTAACCCGTCGAGCCCCGGCTAGTTATTAATAAATGTACCACCAGAACCCGGCCGGTTTTGATTTTTTTTTTCCAGAAACAATAGCGAATAGGTTACGAATGAAGGAAAAACCACGAAAAACCGATCAAAAAGCTCAAAAAATGGTCCTACAGAGCCCCAGAAAACGGATTTTACAAGAGTAAAAAATTGAAGGCAATTTCCCCAAAAAAACATGTTTTTGCGCGCTCACACGCACGCGGTTGGACTTTGAGAGTTTTCAACCATCGGCATGGGTGCGTGGGATACTTACACAGTTCCCATACAAATCTGAGCCCTCTAGGTAGAGCCACTCTGAGCCTGACGACTGAGCTAAAAGGGTGACTCGTCAGACGAGTCGCTGGGGTTTGGCGTTACATACATAGGTGACTCGTCAGACGCGTCGCTGGGTCTGACCGGGTTAACACAAAATTCTTCATTGTTTACAGTTATTGGTATACATAATGGCAACAACGAGGAGCTCACCAGACGTTTGGCTCCTAGGGAAGGCTGAGAAGGATATCCTGGGCTCTGGGCTGCCTGCAAATGGAAAAGCTCTCCGAAAATTCATGTTTCACCATCAAGAAAATGGACTCACAGTCAGTGAAAGCACTAAGGCCACAATAGATGCGACAGTTGTTATCTGCGATAAGGCCCGTATTCCGACCCAACGGGTTGAATCAGTCCTACGAAAACTCTGTAAACTTTATGCCCAATACTGTTCAGTGAAGGCCCACCGATTGACGCTGAAAGATGGATGCCGAGTCAAGGAAGAGCTGTTTAAAGCAGACCTCGATGAGCTCTTCGATATCTCACGAAAAGATGCCCTTAGCATCATGAAGAACAAGGAGGACCAGCAGTTCTTCCTCATGCAACAGCAGGATCCATCTAGTGCAAGTATGTCTGGTATTGACATGTCCTTAACGCACATCGAGTGTTGCAAGCGCAAAAGGATTAAGCAGGAAATTGCTCGTAAGGAGAAGCATGCAAGTACAATATATGCCCACAAGGCTAGCGTGGTTGTAGGAGCTGCTTCATCTGCGGATGAGAGTACTAGCAGTTCATGTGCCTCATCAGAAGATGACATTCATCCTCCACGAATTTCAAGAAAACATTCAACTTAGGATGCAGAAGAAGATAATTGTGACCAATGAAGTGGCATCATCCCTTGACCGAGTGAAACTAACTGACCGCAGTGCAATGTTCGTTATTGGTTCTGTGTCACAAGCACTTGGACATAACATATTTGATGTGTCACTGTCTCGGAACACGATTAGGCGATCTCGGATGGTTGCACGGAAGTAGTTGGCAACTATAGAAAAACATGCATTTTCACCAGACAATCCACTGCTTCTTCACTGGGACGGTAAATACCTTCCAGATATAGCAGGCAGCAATGAGCTTGTGGATGGTGTTGCAATATTGGTCACTGGTGGCAAGACGGAGCAACTACTTGCTGTACCCAAGATTGGCCATGGCACTGGAAAGGAGCAAAGCAATGCCTGTCTTCATGCCCTGGATGACTGGAACGTAAAGTTCATGGTTCAGGGAATAGTCTTTGACACAACAGCATCCAGCACCGGGTTAAAGATAGGTGCCTGCACCCTACTAGAGAAGGCCCTTGATAGAGAGCTAGAGAGAGATTGCGTGTCATCATCACATGTTTGAAGTGATACTTTCAAAATGTATTCACCATCACTTTGGGACCTACTGGTGGTCCTGAGATGGGGCTCTTCAAATACTTCAAGAAAAGCTGGCGTTTAATCAATAAGGCTTGCTTCCAGCCTGCCAGTGACGAGATATTCATTGGTATGCCTGAGAGTTTGTGACAAGAGGTGACTTTATTCTATGCTGATGCAGACAAGAGCAAGACCACTTGAGAAGACTATAAAGAACTCCTTCAATTGAGTCACATATTCCTTGGGGGTTCATCAGATAGACAGCCTAGCTTCCGTGCACCCGGTGCAATTCACAATGCACGGTGGATGGCTAAGGCTATATACTCGCTGAAGACATTCCTGTTTCAAGACCAGACAAAGCTGACAGCAAAGGAAAAGGTTGCCTTGACACAAATTTATCTCTTTATCTCGCTTGTTTATGGACGCTATTGAGTATTGGCACGAGGCTTCCTTGCCGGAGAAAGCCCAGCTCAACGACTTAAACTTCCTTGTTCTCCTCCATAAGTACCCTCTACTTACTGTCAGGAAGGCGGCGATCAAGGCGCTCTGTCGCCATTTATGGTATTTCTCTGAACACCTCGTGCCTCTCGCCCTCTTTGATGATCGCATTGACGAGCAGACGAAAACGGCCATGGTTGACAACTTGTCACGTCCCCCAAATCGAACAATCTTGAAGCGGTTAGACGGGGAGTTTGACCATCACGCACCATTGGAGACCTACATCACAAGCCGGTCATTGAAGATTTTTGACCTTATCTCCATAAACGGCCAAGAAGAAGCCAAGTCATTTTTGTCGAAGTCCCCCACCCACTGGCCAATGGACCCCACATAGTCACTGAAGGCTAAGGTCGCGCTCTTGAAGGTTGTCAATGATACTGCCGAAAGAGGAATTGTACTTATCCAGTCATACAATGCTGCACTTACGAAAGATGAGTAACAGAAGCAATGCCTACTGCAGCTTGTCAGCAGTCATCGCAAAAGGTTTCCTGTTACAACAAAGGCAGCTTTGAAGATGAAGAAATAATGTATTGACAACATAATTTGTTTTGTTAGTTTCTTTAATGAAATGTGTTACCACATTACTGATTTTTATATATTTGCTTTGTATTACTACATATCAATTTCCAGATGTAATTATTTTGATTTTCAATCTTAACTTTATTACTTATTATCTTGATTAAAGAAAATGTATGTTCTCATTTCATTACTTTCCAATATTCTGAACTATTTAATATAGCAATTTTAGTTCGGCTACTAATTGCACGTTATTAGGCTAGTGCTGGGTGAAGCTCTGGTGGGGTCTAATTTTCTTCCCCAATTAAATATAATAATATCTTTGCCTATAATAATGATATTGAAGGTGTCTTGATACCCAAGAATAAATGAGGTACACAATATCAGTATTTTATTTCAAAATCGAAAAATTTACATATGGTTGGTACCTCTAAATACAGTCAAATGTTTATGATTTTCTGCATGCAAACTCCCGTTGTGATATGGAACAGGATCAGCCTTGTGGAGAATGACAATTTAAACTTTTTGTTTTTTGGGCCACACTAATTAATATATATATATATATATATATATATATATATATATATATATATATATATATATATATATATATATATATATATATATATATGTACTATATATATATATACAGTATATATATAATATAAATACTGTATACATATATATATACCGGTATATATATATATATATATATATATATATATATATATATATATATATATATATATATATATATATATGCAATCTATCTCTCTCCGCCGCAATGTTGCATCTCTCTCGCTATTCTATCGCTACTATAATAATCAGTGTTCCCCAGAGCTTTGCCAGTGCATTCCACCTCCTTTACGTAGGGCACGTGGTACCCGTCTTGCAACTCAATCCCACCCCTACACTGTGCAACTCTCCAACCCAAAAGTGAAACGTTACTCTCAAACTTTCTTCTACTCAACAGCTGAGCTCTGGAACTCTCTCCCAGAATCAGTCTTTCCCTCTTCCTATGACTTAAATTGCTTCAAACTCCGTGTGTCCAGGTGTTTTGGCTCGAACGTCCCTTGATTTTGGCCCTGTCATTCTTTCAACTATGGGGGAGGCACTCGCTATAGGCAGTTCTGCCTTTTGCCTCCCTCAATCACATAGACAAAAAAAAAAAATATATATATATATATATATATATATACAGTATATAATCATTTATTATATATATATATATATATATATATATATATATATATATATATATATATATATATACGGTATATATATATATAAATCTATATACTGTATATGTGATGACAGGGTTGAGCAACCACACCCCGATCACGCCCGGAGAGCAGCAACCTCACAACACCAGAATAGCTGTAATAAGAGACACCAAGTGGAACAGGAAAAGACAACACTAAGAGAAGGCGAGAGACAATAAGACCCGACCAGTTTCCCAGGCTTTAATACCTGCCGGAATAGGTCAGCCTACCCCTTTTCCCGGATCTACCCTTGCCCTAATTTCCAGGAATCCAGGTCAGTCTGCCCGGGAAAGGAGTTCGAGTCCGGACCAATCACAGGAACCCTGGCTCCTCCAATGGCAGAGACCGAGCCAAATACCCAAGGCATATCACCAGTTCCAGCCCGACTTACAATATAGTGAAGAACATTTTATGCAAGTTCAACACCAAGAACCATCTTAATATCGCCATCAATGGGAATCCCAGTACCCCCTCTACAGTACCTCCCAGGAAGACGGAATAGTGCAACCAAAGTGAATAGTGACAAACCTATGGTCTGCAGAAAACGAAAAGCCAGATATTACGATGAACAGAAAATTATCCATTACGCAACCATAATGCCCTCTAAAAATAGGGGGGCAATATCAAGAGTGACGTTAACCACTCCGTTAGAACCGCATGGCTTGTCGTACAGTGACTCGCTAGGATCGCCAGGGCAGTGGATGTGGCTACAGTTGGTGTATTGTTGTGTGCTTTATTTCATATGAAAGCTCGTGTCATGGGCAGTCCAGAAAGGCTCTTTGTTTTCACCCATGTCAAGGCTTTATATATTTAATTGCAAAGTATATGTTTTATCATTAAGTAGTAATGATAGGATTTGAGAGAGAGAGAGAGTAGAACAGAGTGTGGGGAGGCGCGCAGTGTTTTTTGCTATACTCGATGACGTCATAGCTGGCTGGTCTCTTGGGATTGGTTGGAGGAGTTTTTTACCATGCTTGGTGACGTCATGTTTGGCTGGCTTCTGTGGCATTGGCTGGAGGACTTGTTACCGTTTTTCCTACGCGGTTCGAGCTAGTGCTAGTATATATACAACTTTCTCGCCACTCTCTCCCTCAGATCTGGTTTCTAGAACGCATCCCTCTTATCCCTTTGATACCTGTCCGCCTCACTGCACCTGAGAACCTTTTCCTCTGCCTATCTCTCTCATTTTCCATATCTTTCACTACCTTTTATTAATATTATCCCCCTCTGGTTAACTCTGCAAAATCAGCTTCATGCTGGCCAGTTGTATTGTGCGTTAAGGTCTTATATAACCCATGTATGTTTAGTTGTTAAGATAAGTTGATCACGAAGCATTGGTTGGCATTCATATTGTTCAGTACCGCTTCCTATAATTATTAGTGTTCTGCTGGATTAGATAATGCTAGACTAGGAGTCTGATATTATAAGGTATTGTTTCCGATGGGTGATGGCTTTAGTTAAAAGCTGCACGAGATACCTGAGAACTGGAGTTAGTTGGGTAAATTCTAGTCTGTGTGCCATTAAGAGTAAAGCATGCACGAATGAGGGCTTCTTGCCTATACCATTCTGCACTGTTCTAGGCTCGGTTGTTTGTCTTTGAGGTACGCCAGGAGAACGCTTAATACTTCAGTATTAAGGTTTCTCAAGAGAGCTACCCTTCCCTATAACGTAATATTTGACGCACAGACTTGAGATTTGCACTAGGCTATGCGGCATGCCATGCGCACCAGTATCTCGTATCATTGACTCTAGCTAGACTTTATCAGTCATAGTAGACATTAAGTATATTAAACCAATTACTCTTATTAGGCATACCCGTTTATGATTACACAAGCATTTCGCAGCCTAGTTTGATGTATTGAGACACAAATGACTTAGGCTCTTTTTTGTTGATAGGAATACTGCATTGTCTTGGCGATTATTATTATTGTTGTAGCGTTTAGGATATTCTTGGCTCCGACTGCATTATATCTCCTGCCTTTTTGTGTGCATAGCCTGCACGAGCATTGTTCCGCTGCCGGCCTTTTTGGGTTCCATTTCCGATTCGAGCATCTTGATAGCATCTAACATTTAAAGAAGATTCCTTGTTGGTGTTGAAGGACTTTAGTGCACTTTCTTTTATGCAGGAGTGCCTGACATTTATTGATTAAAGTAACGTAAGCTGTAACGTCTCTTACCACCTTACTTTGCATACCATAACCAAGCACCTTCGGTTATAGGTAGTAATAGGCTATTTTCACATAACATTAAGCCTAGAGTAGATGCACATTTATTGAGAGTTTGATAACCTATTATTGCATATAGAACTCTGTAGAGTATTTGTGTTCTTTGTTCACTGGGAATATACATCATAGGTTGGATCTAGCGCTTTCCGTTGTAGCATTTATGCCATTACTAGTCCAATGAATAAGAGCCCTGATATATTTAAATCTCAGTCGTAACAAATGGCGACCTTACCTAGGATTTGGTGAACCTACATTTATTAGCAGGGAACATTTGTTGTTTTGGGGAATATTTTGCGGGGATCAGCAAGAATAATTTTTTTTTGCTACATAGTATAGCCCTTGAGTATTTCCGAGAATTTTTGTGTGTATATTGAGGTATAAGAGTTTGGGGTGCTTCTTTTCTGAATATTGAGGTGGGAAATTTTTGTGAGCATCATGTCTTATACCGGATCAGAGGAGAATGGAGACACAGTACGTAATGTCGAAACTGAGGAACAGCAGTATGATGAAATGGTTAATCAGGTGAACTGTGAGGAGGATGCTAGGAGATTTTTGCAATGGCCTGTTACTGCCGAGCGGTTGGAGGGTATGGATCGGTACGGTCTCCAATGCCTGGCCACAGCTATCGGTCATGTGGGTACTAGCAGCATGACCAGGGATAACTTGATAATGTGTGTACTGGGCAGGGTGACTGGTGAGCGAGATGGGTTGAGTGCTCAGAGCCCTTCGGCCATGCTTTCCCTACACTCGACTCCCAGCCATCGCAGTGGTTTGCCGACCCCGGGTACGCTTCCACAGTTGGGTGGTGACTGGCAGGGTGGGTTGCCCCTGGGGGGACCACCGGTAATTTCAAACATTGTAGCACCTTCACCTCCTCAAGGGTTAACTCCAGAATTATTGCTTCAGCTCGAATTAGCTAAGCTTCAGCAGCAACAAAGGGCATGTGAGCTTCAGCAGCAATTAGAATTAGCCAGGATAGAAGAGAGAAAAACTATCAGTCAAGCAAAAATCCAAGCTGAGTCGACTAGGTACTGTGCCGACATGGACGTAGAGAAGTCGCGAGTAGAGACAACGGGACAGCGACTTGGGGCTGGTAACCGTGTTCATGATCAGTCTCTCTCGCACTTATTGAAACTGGTTCCGGTGTTTGATGAGAGTGGTGAAACAGAATTTTTCGCACGCTTTGAGAAGAAGTGCCAGGAACACCAGTGGCCAGAGAATAAATGGGCAGCACTTGTATCCTCTAGATTAATAGGCAAGGGTCTTAAAGCCTACGATGCGTTACCTTTGGAGTCATGTATTGTGTATGAGGATCTCAAGGAGGCTGTCCTGAGGGCTTACGAACTGCAACCAGAAACGTACCGTTTGAAGTTCCGGGGTGTAACTAAGGGAAGAGATAGCACCTTTTTGGAACACGCCCGGGACTTGTCCGATGCTATGGGGAACTGGCTCCGATCTGAGAAGGTAACAACATTTGATGGAATTAAGCAGTTAATGATGTTGGAGCAGTTCTTTAAGAGCATGGGCGGTGATCTAACTTTGAACTTAAAGGAGAAAAACCCAAGAACTCTAGTCGAAGCAGCAGAAATGGCCGATCGACGGCTGTCATTGATTCGGGGTTGCGGGTCCTCACAGAAGTATGATTCAAGTGCTAGGGACCGTTATCCTCCCCCTCCCCGTAGCAATGACACATTTAAACAAAAGAGCAATGAAACTAAAACTGAATCCAAACCTAACACCACGCCGTATGAGAAAAGTCAGGGGCTTTTTACATCACAGTATAAGCCGAAACCGAAATTTATGTGTTTTAAGTGCCACCAGGAGGGTCATAAGGCAAATGAGTGCCCTAGTCGACCTCCTCCGGCAGCCGTGTCTTTTGCTCACGGCATTGGAGTTTTCAAGAGGACATCGGAGTTTGTTAGAGGCAATTCTTCCGAGGTAAATACACTGCCAGTGCAGAAGGATCCGGAAGGCTTATTCCCTGTCCGTGATGCCTTTAGTGACCACAGGGGACTCGGTTGTGTGGAGTGGGGGGGTAGAAGACATGAGGTGAGAATTTTGCGTGACACTGGGGCATCGCAAACATTGTTGAGGAATTTCACTGGTAAACCTGTAAATATGGCGCGGGTGGTTGTGGTTCAGGGAGTTAATGCAACAAGGTCATACCCGCTTGTAAGAATGAAGATGGAAGTTGATGGTGTGACTCGTGACCTGGATGTAGGAATTGTGGAGAAGTTACCTGTTGGGGGCGTCGACCTCCTTCTCGGCAACGACTTTGCGGGGCCTACTTCTGAGGCTCCACCCTTAGTCGTTGCCGAGAAGCCGGCCGACGTGAGGAGGGAGGAGCAGGAGTGGATTGAGAAGTGTCCGGTGCAACCTATGGTGTATGTTGTCACCAGATCTCTTGCATCCAGGGAGTCACATTCTGGTCAACAGTCTTTGGACAAGCGGAGGAAAGGTACCGAGAAGGGGTTGAAAGTTGATGCGGTTGAGAGTTTAGTATCAACGGACATTCTCGGGGACTCATTATTAGGACCGATTTTCGAGTCTGGAGAAGACCCATTAACTGTTACTAAGAAGGCAGAGGATGGGCTTAAAAAGACGAAGAGACAGCAACGATACACAGAGAGAGAGCAACGGGAGGCTAAATTCAGTGTAGGAGGGGGGCATGAGTTGTTTCGCAAACACTTAGATAAGCTTGCTCCTACGGACATTCGTAAATTGCAATTAGAAGACCCGGAGGTTCTTGAATGTGGAGGTGCTGTCGAGTTGAAGGAGGACAGTGATGCACAGTCGGGAGATTTTTACAAGTATCCCCTGACCATCATGGAGGTAGCAACAAGGTACCCTGACGCGTACCCTATGAGAAATGGGTCAGCAAAGACGGTGGTCCGGAACTTGCTAGTGTATTTTTCCCGGTATGGATACCCGCAGGGGATTCAGTCAGACCAAGGATCCAACTTCACTTCTGGCCTCTTTGTTCAAGCAATGCCACAGCATGGGATTGTTACGGTTGTGTCATCTGTGTGTCATCCGGAGAGCCAGGGTGTGTTAGAGCGATGGCACTCAGCCTTGAAATCTATGCTTCGTTGTTGTTGCTTTGAGGGTGGAAAAGGTTGGGATCTTGGCCTGCCATATGTTTTATTTGCTGCAAGGGAGGTACCTGGGGAAAGTTTGGGATTCAGCCCTAATGAGCTCGTCTTTGGACACCGTGTCAGAGGGCCTCTCCATATGGTTGAGGAAATATGGGAGGGTGCAGAAAGGCCTTGTTCTATGCTCAAGTATGTCCTCGACAGTCGAGAACGGATGTTGCGCAGTCTGGAGTTGGCTGGCCGTAATTCGACTAGCTCTCAGGCCCTCATGAAGGACAGGTACGACCTCAAAGTTAAACTCAGGGAGTTTCGCGTGGGTCAGGAGGTGTTGATTCTACTGCCCCTTGTAGGTCACCCCTTATCCGCGAAGTACACTGGTCCTTATAGGGTGGTGGAGAAGCTATCGGACCTGGATTACTTGGTAGCCACTGATTGCACTGATTGCACTTCCGTCTGTCAGAACAGACGGAAGTGCAATCAGTTATGTCACGTTATTCTCATGAAGGAGTATGTGAGGCACCCCCCTGAGCCTCTCACTGTACCTGTGATGACGTTTAGCAGTCAAGGTGGAGAAGGAGAACGGGACAGTCAAGCTCAGGTGGAGGATAACTGGAAGGATAAGAAAGTCAAATGGGCGCCTGAGTGTGAGAAGGCGTTTAGAGTAGTAAAACACCTGTTGTGCACTCACCCGATCCTCAGGGCCCCTGACTTTAGCCTACCTTTCCAACTAGCAACGGATGCTAGTGATGTGGGGGCTGGTGCCGTCCTTGTGAAAAAGGACGATGATGGACTAGAGCATCCTGTTAGTTTCTGCTCGGAGAAGTTCAATTCGGCCCAGGGGAGCGGCTCTGTTGTCGAGGAGGAGCTGCTGGCGGTTGTGCTTACGCTGGGGCATTTCGAGGTCTATGTTCCAGCCTATGGTCCGGTCGTTGTAGTTTACACAGATCATCACCCTCTCAAGTTCTTGGACCAGTTTCACAATCGGAATATGAGGCTGACCAGGTGGTCGCTAATGTTATGGGAGTATAGCCTGGGCATACGCCATATTGCCGGTTGTGACAACGTGGTTGCAGATTGTCTTTCAAGGGTGTATGATCCTGGGTAGATTGACACACGGGTAGCCTCCTGCTTTAGTTTGAATAGTATTTTACGCTTGGTGCTTGTTGGCTCGCGGTTGTAGCCCAGCGTATTGGGTCGTAAAGTAGGAGTTGAGCGTTTGGTATAGAAGAAAAAACTAGGCTTGCCCCTATAGTGCAGCCGAAATAAACAAATTAAAACATAAAAATAAAATAAAAAACTCTTTCTTTGATAGTTGAATTTTTTCAGTATGTTATAGCAGTAATTCTGAGTTGCACTCCTCTCAGAATGCTGGGCTAGAGAAGCTCGCTCTTGAGGAGCATAACTACATATGATTTAACCTATTGTGTTGGGGAGGGTTATAATTTTGTAAAATGTTTTGTTGAGAACGGTGCCAGATATTTTACTGCTGCTGGGTGATGGGAAGTAGAGATATAGCATGGGTTCTAACAATCAGATTTTTGTGAGCCTTGGGCCTCTGAGAAAAATCTTAGGGGGGGGGTGACGTTAACCACTCCGTTAGAAAAGCATGGCTTGTCCTACAGTGACTCGCTAGGATCGCCAGGGCAGTGGATGTGGCTACAGTTGGTGTATTGTTGTGTGCTTTATTTCATATGAAAGCTTGTGTCATGGGCAGTCCAGAAAGGCTCTTTGTTTTCACCCATGTCAAGGCTTTATATATTTAATTGCAAAGTATATGTTTTATCATTAAGTAGTAATGATAGGATTTGAGAGAGAGAGAGAGTAGAACAGAGTGTGGGGAGGCACGCAGTGTTTTTTGCTATACTCGATGACGTCATAGCTGGCTGGTCTCTTGGGATTGGTTGGAGGAGTTTTTTACCATGCTTGGTGACGTCATGTTTGGCTGGCTTCTGTGGCATTGGCTGGAGGACTTGTTACTGCTTTTCCTACGCGGTTCGAGTTAGTGCTAGTATATATACAACTTTCTCGCCACTCTCTCCCTCAGATCTGGTTTCTAGAACGCATCCCTCTAATCCCTTTGATACCTGTCCCCCTCTGGTTAACTCTGCAAAATCAGCTTCATGCTGGCCAGTTGTATTGTGCATTAAGGTCTTATATAACCCATGTATGTTTAGTTGTTAAGATAAGTTGATCACGAAGCATTGGCTGGCATTCATATTGTTCAGTACCGCTTCCTATAATTATTAGTGTTCTGCTGGATTAGATAATGCTAGACTAGGAGTCTGATATTATAAGGTATTGTTTCCGATGGGTGTTGGCTTTAGTTAAAAGCTGCACGACATACCTGAGAACTGGAGTTGATTGGGTAAATTCTAGTCTGTGTGCCATTGAGAGTAAAGCATGCACGAATGAGGGCTTCTTGCCTGTACCATTCTGCACTGTTCTAGGCTCGGTTGTTTGTCTTTGAGGTACGCCAGGAGAACGCTTAATACTTCGGTATTAAGGTTTCTCAAGAGAGCTACCCTTCCCTATAACGTAATATTTGACGCACAGACTTGAGATTTGCACTAGGCTATGCGGCATGCCATGCGCACCAGTATCTCGTATCATTGACTCTAGCTAGACTTTATCAGTCATAGTAGACATTAAGTATATTAAACCAATTACTCTTACTATGCATACCCGTTTATGATTACACAAGCATTTCGTAGCCTAGTTTGATGTATTGAGACACAAACGACTTTGGCTCTTTTTTGTTGATAGGAATACTGCATTGTCGTGGCGATTATTATTATTGTTGTAGCGTTTAGGATATTCTTGGCTCCGACTGCATTATATCTCCTGCCTTTTTGTGTGCATAGCCTGCACGAGCATTGTTCCGCTGCCGGCCTTTTTGGGTTCCATTTCCGATTCGAGCATCTTGATAGCATCTAACATTTAAAGAAGATTCCTTGTTGGTATTGAAGGACTTTAGTGCACTTTCTTTTATGCAGGAGTGCCTGACATTTATTGATTAAAGTAATGTAAGCTGTAACGTCTCTTACCACCTTACTTTGCATACCATAACCAAGCACTTTCGGTTATAGGTAGTAATAGGCTGTTTTCACATAACATTAAGCCTAGAGTAGACGCACATTTATTGAGAGTTTAATAACCTATTATTGCATATAGAACTCTGGAGAGTATTTGTGTTCTTTGTTCACTGGGAATATACATCAGAGGTTGGATCTAGCGCTTTCCGTTGTAGCATTTATGCCATTACTAGTCCAATGAATAAGAGCCCTGATATATTTAAACCTCAGTCGTAACAATAGTCTGACTGAAACTGAAGGAAGTTAGCAAATACTATAGCTTCCTTCAACTGGTTAAGTCATTTGTGGGAAAGGATTGGTATTGAAGCTCAACCTGAACGAGAGTGTGTCGAAGAGCCCGGAACCAACTTCCTCTGTACCTGAGA
The DNA here is from genome assembly GCA_032716605.1 of Paralithodes platypus. Classification (NCBI taxonomy): domain Eukaryota; kingdom Metazoa; phylum Arthropoda; class Malacostraca; order Decapoda; family Lithodidae; genus Paralithodes; species Paralithodes platypus. Next base: position 14,364,050 of record CM064534.1, read on the forward strand.
GAGAGGCAGTTCCCCCTGATGTCCAGTCCAGCAGAACCACGATTCCTACGTCGTCCAGGTTCTCGTTCATGGCTACCTCTACCATTTACCCTAAGTGTCTCTGAGTCTTTTAAGTTGTGGCTATTATTGTAAAAGTAAGCTATAATATGCGAGTATTCTATTACAGTTAACTCTAGATCTGTGCCTAAGATCTATCTTTAACCTTTGATACCTGTGTAAGATATCTAATTTTGATCCGTACAGTGATTCATTAAGTACGAGATATTGCTAAGATAAACTGTGTTAATCCTTCAGAACCTTAATTGTACGCACGTTACATAGTAATTGTTACACGTGTTATTTAATCAGAATACTCTCAGATTTTACTTGTATGTGTTTATTATTCTTTGTGTATCCAAGTCGTTTTGAAAGTGTATAACGTGAACTGATTCCCTTCTTTAATCCAATATATACCTAGAACCTATGCCCAATTCAGGATCCATATATCCGTCTAATTATCGCCAGAGAATACTTATAATATAATTTCCCTTATTTGAAATTCAAGAACCCTTTCCGTTGAGTTAGAATTAATTCTTTATCAAGATATCTGATCTCTATTAGTCCTTGTGAATAATCTGATAATATACGTTACTCGGGTCATGTAATTCTTTTCACACCATTCTCGGAATTCAGATTGTATATTCCTTTATCGGTTCCGCCTACTATTTGGCTATTGATTCTATGTATTACTTTATCTAGTAATCCATTGATTATAATTGTATTTACGTTATGATACAACGCTACAGTAGTTCTGCGTTCTTTTAGGAATTTGTTAATTTATTCAGAACTCCTTTCATGCCATTAACCTTAGTAAGGATTATGGTAGCTGAACGAATGAATTGAGATAGTTTGTGTCCTTCTCATTGCTAGATGTCCTTCCTAAGCTGAATACAATCCTATAATAGTTGCCAGATTATAATGAAGAGGACGTCACCGGTACAATAGGGGTTAATACTGGGAGGTGGAGTGCTGTGAGAGGGATGTTGTAGTTTTATGATAGTTAACATTAAATTATTTTATACACACACACTCTCTCTCTCTCTCTCTTTTGCTCTCTCTCTCTCTCTCTCTCTCTCTCTCTCTCGCTAATATATATTCACCTACTCAATATCTTTTTCAATATCTATTTATCCCTGACCATAGATCTAATATCTATTTAGTATATATCTGGGTTGCTATCGCTCGCCAGGAAAAATCGACACCAAAATAGCAAGAAAGGTCTTAACATTGACATAAATGAGGCAAACGATCTAAAAATCACTAAACTAACCGGGCGAACGTCTTAAGATACTAAAAGGAATGGGCTTAAACATTCAAGAGAAGGGGTGTCCAGAGAAGAACCCTCTCAAGTGAAAACCACCCCTTGAAATTACCCCAAACCCCACCATAAGCCCCGACTGCACTACCAGCCATACCACACACACACAGCTAGCAGTAGTAGAGTCACGTTCACCAAAATACATACTTCCGAAAACATTGCCTGGCACACGTCCAATTGTTTTTCCAATTTCCGGATTGATTTGTCCATGCAGTGGGTAAACAAAGAAACGCACACAAACACACATTTAAATATGTCTGTCTGTCTGTCCCTCTCTCTCTCTCTCTCTCTCTCTCTCTCTCTCTCTCTCTCTCTCTCTCTCTCTCTCTACATTTATCTATCTATCTATCTATGCATCTATCTATTTATCTATCTATCTATCTTTCTATCTATATCTATATGTATATATATATATATATATATATATATATATATATATATATATATATATATATATATATATATGTTTCTAATCTCTCAGTGGGGTTCGAACCGCCGACCGTCAGGACGATAGCCGACGCTTTAATCAAGTACAGTACACCACTGGTCGGCGGTTCGAACCCCACTGAGAGATTAGAAACATTTAGTGGCTCATGTGTATTTGTGATATATACTCAATATATATACTGTATTATTATATATACTATATACAGTATACTGTATATATATATATATATATATATAATCCTTCCCCCCTTTCCCCCCCCCCCCTTCAATTATCACCTATTTTCCCTGTTATTCCCTAATTCTTTGGTGTATTTTCGTGTAAACATCTCCAACCTGATCTTAGTATGTATTCATGTGTCTGTTACGTAAGTTAGAGACTGGGAGAGTGTGAGGGGGTAGGTCAGTACTGCTTCAACCCTCGAGAGAAGAGGGTGTGAGGCCGGCTGGCTGACAATTGATGAATGAACCACTCGCTTACCATTCGCAATTTTGACCAGAATAATGATATTCCCATTTGCTTTATTGTTATGACAGGTTACTATCTTTATATTAAACGTAAAATAGGCGCATATGAATAAGTAATAACGATATTTATCGTAAAATGACGATTTTAAGCGGGAAAGAGGCCTAATATTGCCGCCCAGAACTGTGGTGCTCAGTATACCCTGCTCGCGCTTTATAGGTTAAGGCTGCAAAGTCCGGGGCATCTAACAGCAGTGGAAAATTGTCTCCCCCTCCCCCTCCCTCAAGAAGACGACGAGCCCTGTTGTGTTCCTGCTGAAGTCCGGATCCTGAAGGCCTGACTGTGAGAAGCAGCCCTCCTGAAGTCCTGACCAGTGAATCTACATTCTATGTCGGCCAGACTTACTCTCGAACCACTACCCTCCCATATTCCCCTATATGTCTCTCAGTATCTTAAGTTGTGATTATTGGTATGGAGGTAAGGAATATGTGAATAATTCAGGGCTAAACTTGATATAGATCTGTGCTCAAGATCGTTAATTATTGCGTATGTGTTAATCCTTCAGAACTGATATTTATTGTTATATAGATCTGTGTCCAAGATCTAGTGTTAATCTCTATCTATAACTCTTATAGAACGTCCTATGCATACATTACATACTCATGTCAATTAATTACTTAGCTGAATACTCACAGATTTTCCTTGTATATGTCTGTTCTATTATGTATGTTACAAGTGGAAGTTGAAGTGTATTCCGTGTATTTATTCCCTTCTTAGACAATATTTTTACCTAGAACCTATACTCAATTTCATATTCTTTTTATCTCAGTCCCCCTCTTCAAGAAGAATTAGTATTGATAAAGTAAATCTAATTTCTTCGAGAAAACCTAAGTTACACATATTGATATTAAGTGTTAATTTGTTTATTAAATGAACAGTATATTCGTTCACTACTTTATTGATGTAGATAATTTCGATTCTTCTCGTCTAGTAATTCTAGTCTTGCATAGATCCATTATCTAATTATTCATCAATCCGAATACACTGTCAATTTATTGTGTATTCTTTATAAGAATCTGTTAACTCGTTCAGACCTCCTTTTATGCCTTATCACGTATTTCCATAAGTACAACTTCGTTGTGTGCGCCATTTTCCTATTATTAGTATTATACAAATCATTCGTACACGCTAATTTTATTTACGTGTTGCTTTATATTGGTTAACTACGTTAGTTCTGTTAACTATAGTATTGCTTGATTCCGTTCAAGGGATATTAAACCTCTACATCAGTAGAGGTAAATAATTAAATCTGAATTCCTCGACCAGTGATATAATTATCGCATAATTATAATAGTTGATTAATTATATGTTCATATTATAATTCTCTCATTATAATCTAACTATACAGTTTACTGTAAACACAATTCAACTCCCCTCCCCTGTTTTAACTGTTTATTTCAATTGATTACTCCAAACAATAAAAATAAGATCGCACCAATCGTAAATTGTATTTTTATCACCTCAATCTATTGAATGACCTGAGAGACCTACCTGGGCAGATTTCATCTGCGCGCGGTAGCTCTTTACCCTTCCCTGGGCGCCCCTGGCCACCCATGAGTGAGCTTGTAGCTAGAAATCCTTGTGCGTTTCCCATTATCGTTCAGGCCTTATTATTCATACGTGTTTGGAGATTTAATTTTACCTTTCATAAACATAGTAAGAATAATATACGTTCGACACTCAACTCGCATAAATATAATTATGAAGGGTTGATTCTATATGTAACGTGTTTATTCTATAATTGCATATTTCCCTTATAATACTATCTCTTGATTCCCGCGCATTGTATGTTATTTCTAGACCTTGGTGTGTGATAAATGTTTGCTAATTGTTTACTTGCTGTTCATTATAATAGCTAAGTAAATCTCCACCCACACTTTAGGCCTAGATATATGCGTGAATCACCTATTAATGGTTTAGGTCAAACTATATACATACGTTTATTATTCCCCAATAATTGTTAAGCAGTATTTTGATCCATCCATATGTCAATTGAATAAATAATAAGTATATAACTTACATGTGCGTATTTATAGTGTTCTGTAGCACCTGATTGAGTAACTATTTGTGAATAAGAACATGTTAGATGTGTTCCTGTTGAGGATAATTTGAGTCTATAATTCCATAACTGGAGTTTAGTAAAGACTGAATAACGTGTTAAAAATATTATATCCTGGTATAACAAAAGGAGTAAACGCTATCGCTATTAACTCCCTCGCTCCCACAAGTTATTCTTAAACTGACAATAATAGCCAGAATCATCTGTCAAAAGGTGTCATGATCATCAAGGGGTAAATAATTACTGGAAGTTAACCCTTTAAGAATGAAGTTGTTATTCCTTCTGCTCGTCTAGCTTTCATAAGAAGAAATAGTTTGGCTTAGGATATGAAATGGTTAAAGTGTCTACATGCACCCATTCACTCTCACTGGTCCCTCTTAATGTATATAAAACATTGAAAGGAATAATAGTTAAAAGAGGGTTATCATGTTGAACAGGTCGGAAGAGTGCAATATGGTGTGCGTTACAACTAAGGTGAAGTAAAGCTCCCTAAAGATGTCGTGTTCTGGTGAGGTTCGACAAAGTTGGTGATCGTGAAGGCGAGATAAATTGACTCCGTTGGCTGCATGGAATAGCTCCGAGCAAAGTTTTCTACGTTGTTTATATAATTTACTGAATGAATAAATACCCAAGTATGTAAATAACTAAAATATAATATATACAGTATATATTTATATACTATACATATATATACCGGTATATATATATATATATATATATTATATATATATATATATATATATATATATATATATATATATATATATATATTGTTACGTATCTTGATCCTCAAGTGGTTAACTTGATGAATCTAGATAGCACAGATATATATCAAGGTATCAGTCAGCTGAAGGCAAAACAAAAGTAAAATCTAATAAAATTATTTATTGTTGTTGCTTCCTTTCCTTTTGGATCTTAGGACTTGGTATCCTTTATTGACTGATACTCTTTAATTATGGAAAAATACTGAAACTAATTAAAGTCATGTAGTATTTATAAAGAATTATTATTTAACCGAAGCTTAGTAGGCTATGGTTATGAACCGAATAAGTTATATCTAAAGAAGGACTATTAATTATATATCAAGTCTTGAAAGATAAATATTAAGGTAAGAATATTTCTGTCTCTTACCCTTTTTTAAATGAATAGATAGTTTTCTTATATCATGTCCTTTATTTATATTTAATGTAGTTATTATTCGTGGTTCTTGTTTTACGTTAATAGTATTATATTATTATTATCAGGATTAATATCAAAGTCACATTTAGATATATATTTAATAATTAGATAAATGTATTTCTTAACCACGTAACATTGAGGTTTGATTATGAGTAAATTAAGTTACAGGATCGCGTCATAGATTCGATTCAGGTCTCACTCAAATAATATGAAAAGCAAAAATAATATTTTGAAGCTAAAACAAAATTCTTCAGCTTAGAAAATCACTAGAAGTAACATTAAAACAGCCATGTTAGTCTAAAGCGATATTAATAATATGAGACAATAGTATCACCGTACTTGGTCTTACCAGCAATGTAAGCTTAATTAAAAGAAAATTAAAGAACTCGCAAGTATTAATATAAAACAATAGTATTACTTTTATCTTAACCCAATTACTTAAAGAGTTGCTTTAGTCCACAAGTCAGTCAACTAAAATAGTTAAGTACATAATAGTAGCGTTAACGTTAATTCCCAATCACATATCTCACTAACCAATATAACGTAAGTGTTTACACCGAACACACTTAACACACACTTATATAATCTGACTGACAGTCACAATCCCATTATAATACTTCACCCTGTCTTCCTCCAGCTGCAAGTTCACCTTCCCAACTACAAATGAGACTCATTTGAATGCCCACTACTCGGGTCTTATATACTATGCAATGATGGTGTAGGAACGAATCAGGAGGCGGGGGATGGTGTGCGCCCCCAATCACAGCTCCTCTAGTTGCGTAAGAGGTGCGTAGTCCAATGGCGTCGATTGGCGTCGATCATCGTCATAGCGTCGGGTCATCGAAGTAGTTTGCAGGGTCCCCATATGATGCACGCAGGTGTGAAGGCTTGTTTGCTGGTATGCAGACGAGCTGGTTTCTCACACGCTGGTTCGCTCGCTGGTCTGCTTCGCCGCCTGGGTAATTCGGCACTCCTTCAACTCTTAATTCTAACTCTTAAATAAACATACAGGGCTCCGTATGTCAGACCTCCCCCCTAGAAGAGTTTAAGGAGTATAGTACATAATATTAAACATAATACATAAATATATTCACCACCAGATTGGCAACAGCAAGATTATAATGAGGATATAATAAGGATATCACCCAAAGTAGGCAACGTCTCCAGGTACCACATCAGAACATAGCCGGAACGTAGCTGGAGCGTTATTCGAACTGCAAGGCATCTCACAGCTGAAGGCTTGAAAGCGCACTACTAAAGCATGATATTTACCTCGCTACAAGGGAGAGCTAATTGCCAAAATCCTCTCATTAGGTAATCTTACTGCTGTATGAGGCCAACCTGGTAAATGCAATCTTTAATAGATACGTGATAGGCAATCGGCTAGCACGTTCTGGACCCCCTTAAATATGTTTAACATCCTGGGAGTATTCCTGCAGCAACAAACTCCACCTGGTCAGTCGTTGGTTTTTATTTTGGAACTTATGCAAAAATGTTAAGGGGTGATGGTCAGTATACACAGTGATGGCACCAGAGGCAGATTGCACATAGACAGCAAAGTATTGAAGGGATCAAATTAATGCTAACAGCTCCTTCTCAATGACTGAATAGTTACGTTGAGCAGAATTTAATTTTTTACTAAAATAGCACACAGGATGCAATACTTCACAGTCGTCTTCCTGTAGCAATACTGCACCAACCCCGGTATTGCTCGCATCCACTGCTAGGGAAAAAGATCTGTTAAAATCAGGAGCTCTGAGTACAGGATAATTGGATAAAATATATTTGGTAGCATTAAAGGCCTCCTCACATTCGGAGGACCACTCAAACTTCACATCCTTACGGAGAAGATCTGTCAGGGGAGCTGTTAACCTAGAAAACTTTAAGATGAAACGCCTATAATAACCAATCATTCCTAGGTACCTTTGGATATGTTTCTTAGTGCTAGGAGTTGGGAAATCTAGAATAGACTCTACCTTTGCTTGAGGAGGTGCAACCTGCCCCTGACCTACCGTATATCCCAAATACTGGACCGTACTCTTTAAAAAGGTGCATTTCTTAAGATTAACCACCAGATTGGCATCAGCAAGATTTAAGAACAGCAATCTAAGTTGGATGCTCCTCCCATAACTGTGAAAAGATAAGAATATGATCGATGTAGACAACGCATCCAGGTACCCCTTCAGTCACCAAATTCATGAGGCGCTGGAATGTAGCTGGAGCGTTTTTCAAGCCGTAGGGCATTACGTTACAGCAGAAGGCTTGATTGTTGACTACAAAGCATGATATTTCCCTTGCTCTAGGTGTGAGAGCTACTTGCCAATATCCCTTCATTAAGTCAATCTTGCTGATATAGGTGGCTGTACCAATCTGGTCAATGCAGTCGTCGATCCGTGGCAGTGGGTAGGTATCGTTCTTTGTGACAGCATTAACTTGCCTATAGTCCATACATAACCTATGGCTCCTGTCTGGCTTTGGCACAAGTATGACCGGACTACTTCACTGGCTTAAGGCCCTTGTGATCAACTCGTTTGATAAGATGAAGTCAAGCTCGACCTGCAGTATACTCCTGCGTTGTGTTGAGACACGGTAAAGGATAGTTTAATGGGAGTTGCATCCCCTACGTCGATGTCGTGCACGGCCAAAGAAGTGAGCCCTGAAGTATCACAGAACACACTGGGAGACTGAGATAAAACAGATATTAGTTGGTTCGCTTGATCAGAGGGAAGATGACATAGTTTAGATGGTAATTCCCCCCAAGCTACTGAGTTATACTGAAAGTTGGATAGGCTACATGACAAGTCAAAGTCTGCATGGATACCTTCAGGCTCTGGAACAGTCTGTTGCGGGTCAGTAAGAGAACTGAAGACTTCGTCCGCACCAGGCTGTCCACAGGTCCTGACATTCACTGCCACAGTGGGAGAATCTGGAGGAGAGGAATCAGGGGGCCTATGGTAGGGTTTCAACATATTTATATGGAATACTTGCGTGGGCTTTCTCCTGTCTGGGGTAGTTACTAGATAATCGGTAATGCTCACCCTCTGAATGATCTTATATGGGCCCCTGAACTTGGCAGATAAAGGTTGGCCAAAAAGGGGGAGCAGGACCAAAACCTCATCACCGGGCTGAAACTCCCTCTCACGGGCTTTTCTGTCATACCATTTCTTCATGGAGCTTTTAGCCACTGTCAAGTTTTGAGCGGCAAACTCACATGAGGATCTCAGCCGGGTTTTGAAATCTGAAACATACTTGAGGAGGTTTTGGTTCCCCTCCTGGCCAACTAGGCTATCCTGCAATAGTTGCAAAGGACCTCTTACCTGGTGACCGAAAACTAGCTCATTAGGGGAAAAACCCAGGGATTCAGTTGGAACCTCACGAGTAGCAAATAAAAGAAAAGGTACCCCCTTATCCCACTCAACTCCGGTCTCTGTACAATATTTACGCAACATTCCTTTCAAAGTTTGATGATACCGTTCGAGAACCCCTTGACTCTCTGGGTGGTAGGTGCTCGACTTAACATGCTCGATACCCAACTCCTTCAGGGACTGCTGAAAAATGTTAGAGGTAAAATTAGTTCCTTGATCACTTTGCACCTTATGGGGGAAACCCATTCTGGTGAAGAATTTGAGCAGTTCCTTGATGACAGTTGGAGCAGAAGTGGTCCTTAAGGGTATAGCCTCTGGGTAGCGAGTTGCCATGTCCATAATAGTTAATAAATAATTGTTACCTTGGGAAGTCTTAGGCAATGGGCCTACAATGTCCACTACCACCCGAGTAAAAGGATTCTCGAAGATGGGCAAGGGCACCAGAGGATGTACAGGCACCTTCTGATTGGGTTTTCCAGTCATCTGGCAAGTGTGACACACTGTACAAAACTCCACTACATCTGCACGCATTCCTGGCCAGTGAAAGTAGGCTCTGATTCTGTCTAGAGTTTTTCTCACACCTAGGTGTCCTGCCAATGGTATACAATGTGCCATTTCCAAGATATCTCTACGACAAGGTTTGGGGACTACTACTTGATGGACGTCCCAGGCCCCGTCACCGATTGGTCTGTGTGGCTGTCTCCATCTACGCCACAATACTCCTCTTTTGAGGTAGAAACATTCACCACCCTCCTTCTCACATTCCTCTTCACTCACGGACCTGGCAGCTAACTCCTTGCATTCTCTATCATCTCTCTGTAGCTCTACCAGGCCACTAGGACAATTTGGAGGGGTTTCATGGTCATCGTTAGGGTCAAGATGAGCCATAAAGGTGTCAGATAAATCCACCTCAGTCACATCATCAGGCACAGTTGGAGCGTCATTCACACTCTCATCATCCCTTTCATCAACTCTTACATTCGGTACATTTCTGTCTGAGGGAACTGCTACTTGAGACATTGAACGTGTGACAGCACACACAGGGAAAACAGTTGGCATCTCCTTTTCGAGCTCACCGGTTAGTGGCTCGTTAACAGGGGAAAGTGACAAAATGGGGTCTGGTCGGACCTTCTCACCTGCTACATCATTCCCCAAAAGGAGTGTTACCCCAGGCACAGGGATATCTTGGGACCTACACAAAGCTATGGTGGCCTCACCCTGTAGTAACTCACATTCAATTTCGCCTTTTACCAAGTGTGCATAAAATTGGCCTCCAGCACCTCTCATTATAACTGGTTCGCCAGGTGGGCACTCAGTGTAAGGATTCACCATGAGGGTGCTAGTAGAACCTGTGTCTCTCAGAATTTTTACCTCATGCATGCAACCATTTAATCTCACGTTGCCAGATGAAATTTAGGGACGGTAACTGTCCTGCACTGATGGTGAAATTATTATTGGCTTAACCCTAGTGGGTTGCACCACACATGCTACTACACCCCTGTCTAGATGATTTACGTTAGCTGCTAGGTACTCCTTCTGTCGGGAGTCCTGTATTAAAGGAACTTTTGGTGCTAGGTACTCCTTCTGTCGGGAGTCCTGCATTAAAGGAATTTTTGGTGCTAGGTACTCCTTCTGTCGGGAGCCCTGCAATAAATGCACATATGGAATTTGAGATACGGCGGCAACTGTCTGCCCCGATCTCTCGGTTTTCTCCTTGGCCCAGCACTGATAAGCTAGGTGGCCTCTCATGCCACAAAAAGTACATACTTTAGGGGATACGGGAACGTTCCCTCTTTGAGCATTACTATTACTTTGGGGCCCACCTCTGTTACCATTGCCCTGAGTCGCATTTTTAGTTGGGGGAACAATTCTATTTTGGCTAGCTGGGGAAGATGTTATAGGCTTGTGACTGGGTCGGTCAGATTTGTGATTGGGATACTTAAAATTAGAACTAGAATTATCGTAGGGCTTCTTTCCACGAAATTTGTTGTTGAGCACGTATGTGTCAGCCATGTCAGCGGCGTCGGCAAGACAATCTACCTTTTTCCCCTTTAAATGATAGGATACAGAAGAATCAATTTTCCATAGGAAATTTTCTAACAGGACCAACTCCTTCAGATCGTTGTAGCTTGTGACTTTCTTACTCTTGACCCAATGATTGAAAGTTTTAGTCATGGTCCTGGCAAATACCTTATGGGTTTCTTCTACTTTCTTCTGGTTTTTACGGAAAGATTGCCTGTAAGCCTCAGGCTGCAATTGATAGGTTTTTAGGATAGCTTCTTTGAGATTGTCATAATCCTGCCTAACCTCTGCTACTTCTGACAAATACGTGGCTCGAGCCTGCCCTGTCAAAACGGTTTGTAACATAAAAGGCCATTGATTTCTTGTCCACCTCATACCTCCAGCAACTTCCTCAAACAAAACAAAGAAATCCTGCACATTATCCTCAGTGAAAGGTGGAATGACACTAGTCATAGTCAATCCCAGAGGGGGAGCAATTTCGGGAGCATTTGTATTGACATTTAGTTGAGCCGTACGATATTGATATTCATAATGTTCGGTCTTTATTCTGGCTTCTTCGATATTTGCTTTGGCTTGTTCGGCATTTGCTCTGGCTTTTATGCTGGCTTCTTCGGTATTTGCTCTGGCTTGTTCGGCATTTATTCTGGCTAGTTCTAAGTCGGTGTTTTCTTTTATTCTGGCTAGTTCTAATATTTGATCACCGGTCAAACCAGGTGGCAAATGTTCATCAAGTTGGCTAGGTTTACTCGGGATCCCACCAACTGCTCCGTCACCCTCCTTGCCTTCTACAGGGAACAGGTGGGTTTTTATGGTCTGAGCCACCTCTACTTCAAACAGATTTGAGATATTGGTAGAGATGGAAGACGAACCAGAAGAGACCAGGCTCGTTGGGGATTCCATCCTACGAGGACAGGTCGAAGAGTTCTGTGACAGAGTCCCAAATCAACGAAAAAGATTTTGCATCCCAGGAGCTGGACTGGACGACATTGTGGAAGCCTTCGAAGATACCACAAAGGATGCAAATGAAAATACCCTTTTTGTCATCCATGCTGGTTCAAATGAGGTCATGCGCACCAGATCCGAAGAGTTGATGGAGAAATATCGCAAGATGATCCAGCACTACAAAAACAAGTCAAGGAATATCATCATCTCAGGCATTCTCCCCAAGATCGACGCACCTGACAAATTCTACGACAAGGCCTTCAGCACAAATAGCCGACTAAAATATTTGTGTCTGAGGGAAGAAGTTGAATTCATCAACCTCTGGGACAACTTCTACAACCAGCCTACTCTGTTCCGCAAGGATGGCACTCATCTAAACCCTGTGGGTTCAGCACGCATGGGTCGTCTCCTACACGAAGCAGTCCGCAGCCATAGATAAAAAAACGCCATCCGAGAAGAAGCAGCAGTGACATAAATCATCCAACGCCAAGAAAAAAACAGAGGCAACCGAGGACCACCAGCGATAAGGACCGAAGAAAGCGAGGACCGAGGACAGCCATGAACATAAATGTAGATCCGACAAGAACCAAAAATATTATTAAAGAGCGTTCCGTGAGTTCTAAAATAACAAATTTAAAGGTTTTCTATGCAAATGCTCGTAGCATACGCAATAAATTTTCAGATTTAGAGGAGCTAGTGTTTACAGAAAATTATGATGTTATTGGCATAACAGAATCTTGGCTCAATACAGTAGATAGAGACTTTTTGGCAGAGTATTCACTTCCCGGTTATGTAATGTTTGAGAAAAGCCGAATTAATCGAAATGGAGGTGGCGTTTTACTTTATATCAAAGAAAGTCTTAACCCTACCCTCTTGTCAAAACCTCAAATTGTGAATGTAGACGCATCTTTTGTGCTAATAAAGAACAATAAAGGTACAAAAAAAATACTTGCATTAATATACACACCTCCAGCTCAATCAGTGCAAACTGACCAAGAAATTTACGATCAAATTGCAGATGTAAGTAACTCACAAGATACCGTAATTTTTGGCGACTATAATTTACCTGTGACCAAGTGGGGCGATACTTTTACTTCACACTCCGGGCATGACTTATATACGAACTTGCAAGAGAGTTCGCTTTATCGATTTATTCGAACGCCGACCCGTGGTATTAACGTTCTTGACATTGTACTTGCAACAAAAGAAGAATTAATAGAGAATTTGAATGTTGGTGATGAATTCAGTAACAGCGACCATCGTACGATAACTTTCACTTTAAACTTTACTAGTAACGAACCAAATAGTAGCATCGAAAAAGTCCCTAATTTAAAGAAAGCAAACTTCCATAAACTTAGAGCTATATTTAAAGAAACTGACTGGAGCTTTTTAATTAACAATAACGACATAAATACATCTTGGAAGTTATTCGAAACCACTTACCTAAAAGCAGTGCAAGACTGCATGCCATCGAAAATACGGCGTCCAGGCCATAATAATAAGCCCAAATGGTGGAATAAAGATATTTCAAACTGCCTGCTTGCTAAAAAATTTGCTAATGATAGATTAAAATCCTCACCAAATGACGAAGAACGGGTGAAATTTGTAGAGCTACGACGCAAAGCCAAAAAGTTAATTAAGCAAAGTAAAAAGACCTTAGAGTTACATATTGCGAATCAAAGTAAAACAAACCCGAAAGAATTCTATAGTTATATCAGAAGAAAAAAAGTAGTTACTTCAACTGTTGGATCGTTAGTCGATGAAAATGGAGAATACACCAAAGACGAAGTACAAATGAGTAATGCCCTCAATACCTTCTTTGCATCAGTTTTTACAACAGAAGACCTCAGTGATATCCCTACACCATCGCCGATCCAGATTGATAATTCAGATGTTCTAAGCAATATCACCGTTACAGAGAGAGAAGTATTGAATTGTTTAGATAAACTCAAGGTAAATAAAATGCCTGGACCTGATACAATCTCGCCTAGAGTTCTGAAGGAAGCTAAGGATGAGCTCTCCAAACCACTGACATTACTATTCAATAAATCCTTGCAGTCTGGAACTATGCCTGATAAGTGGAAGCTAGCCAACATAACACCGATATTCAAAAAAGGCAGCAAATCCATACCCAGTAACTATCGTCCAATTAGCTTAACCTCAGTTGTATGTAAAATGCTAGAAACGGTCATACGAGACAGACTCATAAATCACTTAGAGGAAAATAACATACTTAAAGATACTCAACACGGCTTTCGTAAAAAACGTTCCTGTTTAACAAACCTCTTAGACTTCTTCCACGATATCCTCAACCTCTACGATGAGAGTAAAGCTGTAGATATTATATACCTTGATTTTCAAAAGGCCTTTGACAAAGTTCCCCACAAACATTTACTTCTAAAACTAAAAGCACATGGAATACAAGACGGTGTGTTGAAATGGATAGAAAATTGGCTCAGCGACAGAAAGCAAAGAGTAGTCATAAACGGTAAGGCATCTAAATGGACCAATGTAAGTAGCGGGGTACCCCAGGGATCGGTTCTAGGACCAATTCTCTATCTAATTTACATCAACGACATAGATGAGGGCCTCACCTGTACAATCTCAAAATTTGCTGACGATACAAAAATTGTAAATAGCGTACTCTCAAAAGAACAAGTTGACGATATGCAACACAATCTAGGTAAATTGTCATGTTGGGCCCAAATTTGGCAAATGAGTTTCAATGCGGATAAATGTAAAGTACTACATATCGGATACCTAAATGAGAAAGCAAACTATTCGATGAATGGCACTCAGCTTAAGAATGTAAACAGAGAAACCGATCTGGGAGTAACAATATCGAGTAACCTAAAACCGAGTCAACAATGTTCAGAAGTTGTTAAGAAGGCAAACAAAACAATTGGCTTTATAGGCAGGTCATTTGAGCATAAATCCAAAGAAGTTATCCTAACCCTTTACAATTCCTTAGTCCGCCCTCTTCTGGAATACTGCGTTCAATCCTGGTGCCCTTATTACCAAAAAGATATAAACAAGCTAGAACGAGTTCAACGTAGAGTTACCAAAATTATACCTAGCCTAAAGAACAAACCATATGAAAAGCGTCTTAGATAATTAAATCTATTTCTTTTAACCCAGCGCAGATTAAGAGGTGACTTAATTCAAGTGTTCAAAATCATCAAAGGCATCGACAATATGAACTGTAGTAAGTACTTCACTATCGACCAATCTAATTACACGCAGGGAAACGGTTGCAAAATTATTGGTAAATCTTTTAACTCACACGAATCTAAGAATTTCTTCTTCAATTGAGTTGTCAACTTGTGGAATGGGCTTCCCCGAAACATTATAGACTGCATCACCGTTGATTCATTTAAACTCCACCTAGACAAATATCTCGCATCAAACCCGCGACTGACTGCGTTTGTAAATGAATAACTTTATTTTATCCCCCCCTCAGTTACTAACCCCTCTGTCCCCTACTAACTTCCTAATCCTGCCATGGACATTAGTTCCAGGGCAGTAATTCCCTTTCCAATGTTCCCTTACCCACTCTAAACCACTGTTTGGAAACTTGATCCTCAGTGTTTTGGAGGACAAGCAACCTAGAAGGGTCACTAGATCTGTTGTTGCTTGATTTCCTTTGTACTTTGTACTCCTTTGTACTCCTTTGTACTTTAGACATGTTTGAGACAGTTAACTGGAGATGTGAGGCAAGCACTTTCAGTTCGGATTTTGACAGACAGTCAATATCAGGGGCTGTGGGGTCTGATTCTATGAAAACTCGAGCATCTTCATCATTAATTAGTTGAGGCATGATTAATATTTGATTTTTAAGTAGTGAAACGGTAATGAAACTGAGTGGAACTGTATGAAACGAATCCTGGCGAGGTCGCCACTCTTCTGTTACGTATCTTGATCCTCAAGTGGTTAACTTGATGAATCTAGATAACACAGAGATATATATTAAGGTATCAGTCAGCTGAAGGCAAAACAAAAGTAAAATCTAATAAAATTATTTCCTGTTGTTGCTTCCTTTCCTTTTGGATCTTAGGACTTAGTATCCTTTATTGACTGATACTCTTTAATTATGAAAAATACTGAAACTAATTAAAGTCATGTAGTATTTATAAAGAATTATTATTTAACCGAAGCTTAGTAGGCTATGGTTATGAACCGAAGAAGTTATATCTAAAGAAGGACTATTAATTCTATAAAAAGTCTTGAAAGATAAATATTAAAGTAAGAATATTTCTGTCTCTTACCCTTTTTGAAATGAATAGATAGTTTTCTTATATGTCCTTTTATTTATATTTAATGTAATTATTCTTGATTCTTGTCTTACGTTAACAGTATTATATTATTATTATCATCAGGATTAATATCAAAGTCACATAAAAAGTTAGATAGATATTTAATAATTAGTTAAATGTATTTCTTAACCACGTAACATTGAGGTTTGATTATGAGTAAATTTAGTTACAGGATCGCTTCATAGATTCGATTCAGGTCTCACTCAAATAATATGAAAAGCAAAAATAATATTTTGAAGCTAAAAGAATTTTCTTCAGCTTAGGAAATCACTAGAAGTAATATTAACACAGCCATGTTAGCCTAAGGCGATATTACTAATATGAGACAATAGCATCACCGTACTAAGCACCATTAAGCAATGTAAGCTTAATTAAAAGAAAATGAAAGAACTCGTAAGTATTAATATAAAACAATAGTATTACTTTCATCATAACCCAATTACTTAAAGAGTTGCTTTAGTCCACAAGTTAGTCAACTAAAATAGTTAAGTACATAATAGTAGCGTTAACGTTAATTCCCAATCAAATAGTTAAGTACATAAATAGTAGCGTTAACGTTAATTCCCAATCAACTAGTTAAGTACATAAATAGTAGCGTTAACGTTAATTCGCAATCAAATAGTTAAGCACATAATAGTAGCGTTAACGTTAATTCCCAATCAAATAGTTAAGCACATAATAGTAGCGTTAACGTTAATTCCCAATCACATATCTCACTAACCAACATAACGTAAGTGTTTACACGGAACACACTTAACACACACTTATATAAACTGACTGACTGTCACAAACCCATTATAATACTTCACCCCGTCTTCCTTCAGCTGCAAGTTCACCTTCCCCAACTCCAAATGAGACTGATTTGAATGCCCACTACTCGGGTCTTATATACTAAACAATGATGGTGTAGGAACGAATCAGGAGGTGAGTGATGGTGCGTGCTCCTATCATAGCTCCTCGAGTTGCATAACAGGTGCGTGGACCAATGGGGGCTCCTGGCGTCGATCATACGTCATAGCGTCGGGTCATCAAGTAGTTTGCAGGGTCCCCTATGACGCACGCAGTTGTGAAGGCTTGTTTGCTGGTATGCAGACGAGCTGGTTTCCCACTCGCTGGTTCGCTCGCTAGTCTGCTTCGCCGCCTTGGTAGTTTGACACTCCTTCATCTCTAATTCTAACTCTTAAATTAACATACAGGACTCCGTATGTCAGAACTCACTTCCTCCTACTAGTTTCCCACAATCTCTCTCTACACGCCGCAATGTTGCATCCCTTTCACTCTTCTAGTGCTATTACACCAATCTGTGTTCTTCAGAGCTCTTCAGTGCATACCCCCTTCCCTGCGGCGAGTGTGAGGCACCCGCCTTTCAACACAGTCCCACTCCTATTCTGTCCAGCTCTCCATCCCAAGAATAAACATAAATGATAGCATCGTAATGTCTAGCGTGCATCTTGAACATTGTGGAAGCAAAGATGGCATTAGTCTTAAACTAGCAGAGTTCTAAAATTAACACAAGCGCCTGCCATTAGCATATAAACCAACTATAATATTACCAGAATGCAGAATTTACTAAAGGATACGGGAGGAATAGGAAATATGTGTTAAATATTTGGCTTAATTACCAATAGATGTCCGACAGCCTCTCTGGAGCGGTCCGAGCTAGCAGACTCAGGTTTCTGGTTCAAACGCTCAATTCATGAGACACCGAAGAACATTTGTTTTTTTATATATATATATATTGTAACATCCGTACCGACCGGATGTCATGTGGCCAGACCAACCTGTTGAACGTGACTTTACAATTACCTCGTGGCAACAACTCACCTTGCTTACGAGAGAGATAGATAGAGAGAGAGAGAGAGAGAGAGAGAGAGAGAGAGAGAGAGAGAGAGAGAGAGAGAGAGAGAGAGAGAGAGAGAGAGAGAGAGAGAGAGAGAGAGAGAGAGAGAAGAGAGAGAGAGAGAAGAATAGAGAAGAGAGAGAGAGAGAGAGAGAGAGAGAGAGAGAGAGAGAGAGAGAGAGAAACCAGCGAAGTTTGTGTGGACGTGGAGGGGCAAACTACCGGACGAGATGGAACCAGCCCCCTTCTCCCTACTGCCCAACCACTCACGGGGCCTCGTTCACCTGCTTCTCACCTGTAACTGGTCGGCGTGTTTCCTGCCTTCTTACTGGTCCCGGCACCTGCTTCCTACCTCCTGATTGGTTAGCTAGGTCCAGGGAACGATATATAAGACGGGGATTTGATCATTCAAACTAGTACATTTCTAGCTGGGGAACACGAGCAGTGTGGTGGGGAGACGAGACAGACTTCAAAGGCTTGAATATTATTATGTGTTAAGTTGCGTCCAGAAGCGACCTCTTACATGTTAGTTAGGGATTTGTGACTATTAATTAACCAGAGGTATGTCGAAAACATACACTCATTTGCTTTAAGATTTTGTGATTGGAGAAATCATTTTACTTTACTGTTTAATATACTTGGAGAAATCATATATGTTTAATTTACTTGGAGAAATCATATATGTTTAATTTAATTGGAGAGATATATATTTTTAATTACTGTTAACTTTTGGTGATTAGAATTAATGTTTGATTCAGAGATGATTTGTGAGTGAATATTCTACTTTACATATTAACGATTAACTAACTAACTTGATATAAAGCTATTGTCATTCATAATTAAGGATTAAGCCTTGTATAAGTTAAATACTTACCTGACTATTATTCTTTAATTTGTAATTTAGTGAAATCAGAACGTATGCAAAACGATCCTGAAACTCTATCATAACTTTCATTGTTTATTATTTTGATTAATTGTAAAATACCATATTTACGTTTATAAATATAATTCCCTTTTATATGTGACTTTAGAATATTTCCTTACCATTTTTATTTAGTCAAATGTCTTTCAGTAAAAAGAATAAATAAGATAAAATACTAAAGGAGAATAATAATAATAAACTAAGAATAACGAGATAACATAGAAAGAGTAAAACATTCTTTAGAGTGTTAACAAACTTAAATTAATTATATATAAAAGATCTTAATACTTTGCTGATAATCAAAATTAATTGAGATATTCTAGTGTCTTAAATTTTGCTTTCATACGAACTTTTGTATTCGTTATAAATACCCTATTTCATATTAAACTTTAAATGTAACTTTAACTAGTTTACTGATTAAATATAATTGAAGTGTATCAGAGTATAAAGGATAACTGTCCCAACAACTGAGGGAAAGCAAGTGACAACAGAACTAACTTTAATATTTTACGTTCGTTTGGCCTTCAGCTGTTTTGCTACACTTTCACCTTAACTGTTGTCTTTATTTAGTTAACCACTTCTAAATCAAGATACGTAACAGATTAACTTGCGACCTTGCCAGGATTCGTTTTGTATAAGTTTCACTAAGTTTATATCATATCATAATCATGCCTGAAATTATTAATAAGGAAGATGTTAAGAATTTCTTAGAATCGTCATCTGTTGCCGATGACATCGATCACTTGTCCAAGGCAGAGTTAATAGTACTAGCCTCGTATCTTGAGCTAACGGTCTCGGACATGTCAAAGCCTGAAATAGCCCAGATCATAAAGTCAGAGTTATTTGGGATTCACAAGGGCGGTGGGCATAACGGAGACGAGGGCGGTGAGTATGACGGAGCCAAGGGCGGTGACCCAAATGGAGCGGCTGGTGGAGGACTCGGTAATGGGATACAGATGCGGTTTGGTGATCATTTGCCAGAGGGATTTACCCCTGAGCAATATCTTGATTTAGCTAGGTTAAATGCTGCCCAGGCAGACGCTCAGCTACAAGCACAAACGCAAACCCAGGCACAACAAATACAGGCACAACAAGCCCAGGCACACCAAACTCAGCTACAGCTAGATCATGAATATCGCATGGCCCAATTAACTGCTCAAACCGAGGCCAAAAACCATGTGCTTGCTCCCCCTCCGGGATTAACTGTGACGCATGTCCAGTGTGAGCATGCTGTACAGAACGCCTAGTCATGCCCCACTCTCGCTAGGATCATCAGGGCAGGAACTTTGGCTGTAGTCTATGTAGAGTTTCCTAACTTAGTTCATGTGAGCCGTTGTACTATAAGTAATATGAATATGTATTTAGTTTTCATCTGAGTCAACGAGTTCTATTTTATATCATTAGTTATAAGTATTGTGTGTAAAACTTATTTGTAATGATGGGAGAAGCGGCAGCCACAGTTGGGGGTCAGTGGGTGTGCCATGCGGGAGGTGGGCCTAACTCACTAGCACTCCCCCCCCCTCCCTCCCCTCAGTGCTAGGAAAGCCTTTGTCTATCCCAGAGGAGAGAGAGAAATTACGTAATGATTGTCAGTGGGCGGTCCTTAGTAGTTCACGTTGGGCTCACTAGAGGGCCGAGTATAAAAAGGGAAGTCTAGCCATTTTTGAGCAGAACTCATTAGGCAGAGCGACTTCTCATTTCCCTTGCTAACTATATATATTCTTCTGACTGATGTGAACTTTCTCTACTACCTTACATTCTTATCTCCTCTTTTCCCTACCCTTTTTAACTTCCATGGTCCCGTTGGTGCAGAGCTAGTCAGCCAACGTATTATCGCTTGAGTTCTCATGAGATACATGCCTATTAGATAGCCTATTTTGGAAGGGTTAACTTAGAATAGGATTGATTTATGTTTGTTGCACTTGTCTATGCATTTCCCTGTGTGTTATTATTATTATTCCTGTTTTCTGCTAGTCTAGGTAATGCTAGACTGGGGTAAGGCTTTTCTGTGTTACGAGTTGTTGTTTGATGCAGTGGTTAAGCGATAAACCTGCATACTCGTTTCGGTTCAGTGAAGCCTAGGTTGTCTTCGCGGCTGACTGTGTTGAGTTAATAATTTACAGTGCGTGAGGGCAAGAGCCTAACCACCCTGTATTTTATTAACAGCTTGTTTTTACTTTGTCAAGGAGCCGGGAGAAAACCAGATACAAGGGATCTGGATTTCTCAAAGTGCACTTGTTAGTGTTAACGTAATACTTTAAACAGTTGTGAGGACTTCGCTAGGCTACGAGCCGTTTTTGCTCAGTCACTGCTACCTTTTGCCCACAGTACCCCAGCTAGACTTTACTCGATTAGTAGATACAGAATAGTATTGAAGCTTTCCTTATGTATGATATTGTTTATGCACTATTGATTTAATGTGTTGCAAGCTTGGCTACTTTAGTGATTAGTGGCCCACGAGCACAATCCGAGTAGGCTATTGCCGTTGCATTTGCGGAGTACTTTTTAATGTTTGCCATTTACTATTGCATATTCTTTTAATTATTCTTATGCCAATTTAAACCTTTAATAGTATTTAATTGCCAGTGTTTTTCTTATTGAATTACTGTTCAAAATCCGATACGTACTTCTTACGAGCATCCGAGAAGCATCTAACTTTTTTCAGAAGATTCCTTGCTCGATGCTTAACCCGGCAAGCGCGATAGGCCTCACGGAAGGCTTCCTATAGGGAACGCGATAGGCCTCACGGAAGCAGGACCATAAAAAAAGCCTTCCATAAAAAAAAAGGGCCTATCAAAACAAAGGAATTTGTCTCTAGGTGAGATAATTCCCCTCCAGTACTCATCCATGTAAATCTCACCCACCCCCTCCCCTCCTTCCCCCCCTTATTCCCCCCTCCCTCCCCACCTCAATTATCACCTATTTCCTTATTATCATCATTTATCGGTTATTTTTCTCTCCCGCGATAATGTAGCACAAGTGGGTTGCATAAAAGATCGTTATGCAACACCCAGACACCGGCACACACCGCCCCGCTCTTCTCAGTTGACTCCCAGACAGCGAGAGGGGAGGGCTGCCTGTCTCTCTCTCGCCTGAGATTATGACCGGGTGGCCTATATCTTCGTTTTTCACCACCCAAATGCTTTTCCCACTTATTTTAGCACTCTTGAAGGTTCATATATACATCATATATGTAAAATAAAAGCATACCGAAAACAAATAATGGTTTATATTGTAAATATAACGAATTCTGTCAGAATCCAGGGCTAGAAATGCACAAATAACTACCCTAGCACCTACGTCTATATCGCGCTTGTCAGGTTAAGGACTATTAATTAACGTAACGTAATAGTGCCGATCCGAAGTAGAGGGTGGAGGACTTCTTAAGTTCTTAGTCAAGGGTGGATTACTTCGGCTTCGGCCAACACTATTCTTTGGTGTTGTTGTTTCTTACTTCTTTGTTTGATTGTTGACCAGACTAGAGAATTCCTGTCTCTTTATTAGTCTGTTGTTGAACACTAGTACCGAGTTCTTGTATACCCCGTTATAGCAGATTGAACTCTGGAGGGTATTGGTGTTTTTTGTTCGGCTGGCAGTACTCAGGGGTTGGGATCGTGTGTTTCCGTTGTGGCAGCGAGCCGTATTCGAGTCCTGATTGAGAGCCCTTGTGTACCCGAGTGCCAGGTCGTAACAAATGGCGACCTTGCTTAGGATTTTGTGAACAGTATAAATTTTTGCAGAGTTGTACAACATTTGTTTGTTTGTATTTTAGCGTGCATATTGAAGAATATTTTTTTTTGTATGGCAATTAGTAAAGCATTTAAGAGACTCCAGTTAATTTAGTAATTAGTGCTTGCATAGGAAGTTTAACACTTTTGTCTCGAGAATTTGTTTGTGGACTTCAGTATGTCGTGCATTAGCACTGACGATGAGCGAGAGATGCCATTTGAAGGTGTGCCGTTAGTAACCAGTGAGGAGGATGCTAGAGTTTTTGTGAGTAAGCGGTACCACGTGACGGAGGAGAGGCTGACTGGGGTGGATGTTTGTGGCTTGCACCTGATAGCCAAGGTTTTGGGCATTTCCAATGTAGTAGGGATGTCCAAGGGGGAGCTGATTTCCTGGGTGTTGCGTGGGCGACATGGGGTTTCGGAGGAGAGGGCGTTTGGGGGGGTTCCTCCCCCGATCCCCTCTCACTCGACTCCCACAGTGCCGTCCACTCAGTTACCGGAGGTTAGCACTCTCCCACAGAGGGATGAGAATTGGCAGATTGGAGTGCCCTCGGGTGGTGCACATGGGGGTTCCCCAGTTTTTGCCCCCCCTCCTTCAGTAGTGGCAGCTCCCTCTTCCTGCCTGTCTCCAGATATGGTATTTAGACTTGAGCTTGCTAAGATTGAGGCTAGGAAGCAGGAGATTGAGGCTAGGAAGCAGGAGGATGAGACCAGGAGGCAGGAGAATGAGACCAGGAGGCAGGAGGATGAGACGAGGAGGCATGAGATTGAGGTTAGGAGGCATGAGGCTGAGCTTAGGTACGACTCGGAGAAATATTGTGCTAAATTAGATTTAGATAAGTCTCGTGCAAAGTCGACAGGGACTTGGATGGGCCGTGAGGGCCAAGTAAGAGAACAGTCCTTGGCCCAATTAGTCAAATTGGTGCCGGTATTTAGTGAAACTGAAGTCACAGAATTTTTTAATCGTTTTGAGAAGAAATGTAGGGAGCATAATTGGCCTGAAGAGAAGTGGGCAGCTCTAGTCTCCTCAAGACTTACGGGTAAGGGTCTGAAGGCTTATGATGCACTGCCTTTAGAGTCTTGCATTGACTACCCAGAATTGAAGAGAGCTGTCCTACGGGCATACGAGTTGCAACCGGAAACATATCGATTGAAGTTTCGGGGTGTTACAAAGACTAGGGAGGCAACCTTTCTTGAACATGCCCGGGACTTAAAAGATGCACTTAAAAACTGGACACGTTCTGAGAAAGCTGAGACGGCCGAACAGTTGACTGATCTGTTTCTGCTCGAGCAGTTTTATAAGTGTACTGGTGCAGAAATGACTTTAACTATTAAAGAAAAGAACCCAAAAACTCTACAGGAGGCAGCTGAGATGGCTGACCTCCGGCTATCACTAATTCGTGGGTGCGGGTCTGCCCAGCGTAGTGAGGCAGGTAACAAGAGGCGTGACGCCCCACCCCCCCGAGTTAGTGATATACCTTATGCAAACAAGTACAAGAGCCATGATACCAAGACTGACCACAAGACTAGCACCGTCCCATTTAAGAAGGGGCCGGGCCCTTCCCAGTACCAAGGGAAGCCCAAAGGGGAGTTGGAGTGTTATCATTGTCATAAAAAGGGGCACTTTGCAAGAGTCTGTCCTAGCAAACCACCTACAGCAGCTGTGTCTTTGGCCTGCAACATTGGTGTGCCTCCGAAGTCATCTGAGTTTGCCTGGGGCAGTTCGTCAGAGGCTGAGGCACAGCCAATGCAGAAGCACCTGGGAGGCTCGAACGCTGCTCAGGATGTTTTTTGCGACCATAGAGGGCGGGGTTGCGTGATGTGGGCGGGGCGCAAGCATGGAGTAGAGGTCTTGCGTGATACAGGTGCTTCCCAGACTCTGATGAAAAACTTGACTGGCTACCCTATAAACGCGGCTCGGGTGGTAGTGGTGCAGGGTATTAATGCAACTCGGTCATACCCGCTGGTGCGGTTGGAGTTGGAGGTGGATGGTGTGGCACGTGAATTGGATGTCGGGATTGTGGAGAAACTGCCAGTGGAGGGCGTCGACCTTCTTCTCGGCAACGACTTTGCAATGCCCGCTTCTGAGGTTCTACCCTTAGTCGTTGCCGAGAGGCCGGCCGACGTGAGTAGGGAAGAGCAAGAGTGGGTCGAGCGGTGCCAGACACAACCCATGGCGTGTGTTGTCACCCGAGCTCGGGCAGCTAAAGTGTCACAGCCTAGTCCTCCGTCTTCAGACCAGCGGAGGAACGATCAACAGGAGGAGGCTAAAGCTGGAGTTGGTTTTAAGAGTTTTGACTCGGCGGCTCTCCTGGGTGATTCAGTATTAGCACCATTACTTAATTCTGGAGTAGCCCCTGGGCCTGTCATCGAGAGTGACGAGGCTGGGCATGACGAGTCTCCACGACAGCAACGTTATGTACATCGAGAGAGACAGAGGGAGCAGCCCAGTATCGGGGAAGGTCATGCATTGCTCCGGGAGCAGTTAGATCGCTTGGCACCCTCAGATATACGTCGGTTGCAACTAGAGGACCCTGAGCTCCAAACGTGTGCTAATGGAGCTGTAGAGCTCGACGAGGACGGCGATGCACAGCCAGGAGATTTTTTTTGTTTAGAAGGCATCCTTTATAGGCGTTTTCAAGACCCTAAACGTAGTTGGCAAAAGGGGTCCGGAGTAGTGGACCAGTTGTGGTGCCACGGGAGTGCAGGGATAGCCTATTGAGGTTGGCGCATGACACACCACTGGCAGGACATCTAGGGGTGAGAAAAACGGTGGCGGCTTTGGGGAAATTGTTTTGGTGGCCGGGGATGAAGTCTCATGTGCAGTCATGGATAAACTCCTGTGATATTTGTCAACGTGTCGGGAAACCGAACCAAGTTATTCCTAAGGCTCCGTTACACCCTATTCCTGTGATTGGGCCACCCTTTAGTAAAATTATTGTTGACATGGTTGGTCCACTCCCTCCCACTAAGGCGGGAAATAAATTTTTGTTAACCATAATGGATGTTGCCACTAGATACCCCGATGCATACCCTATGAAAAATGGAATGGCTAAGACGGTAGTCAGTAACTTGTTGTGGTACTTCTCAAGGTACGGGTACCCGGAGTAGATTCAGTCTGATCTGGGATCTAATTTCACCTCCAACATGTTCAAGCAAACAATGCAACAGCATGGGATACGAGCAGTAGTATCGTCAGCGTATCACCCTGAGAGTCAAGGGGTGCTTGAGCGGTGGCATGCTACACTTAAAAGCATGCTCAGGTGTTATTGTGCTGACAACGGTATGGATTGGGATCTTGGATTGCCTTATGTGCTGTTTGCTGCTCGGGAGGTACCTGGTGAGAGCCTGGGATTTAGTCCAAACGAGCTGATTTTTGGACACCGTGTCAGGGGCCCCCTTAACATGCTGAAAGAAATTTGGGAGGGGACTGTGCAGCCTTGTCCATTATTAAAGTATGTGCTTGAAAGCCGTGAGCGCATGCTTAAGAGTCTGGAGATGGCAGGTAGAAATTTGACAGAATCACAAGCTTTGATGAAGGACAGGTATGATCGCAAAGTGAGGCTCCGGAAGTTCACTGTAGGACAAGAGGTATTAATTTTGTTGCCTTTGGTTGGTAACCCCCTCTCTGCGAAGTACACTGGACCTTATAAAATTGTAGAAAAAATTTCAGACTTAGATTACCTTGTTGCCACTCCAGACAGGAGGAAAAAGAACCAGTTATGTCACGTGAACCTTATTAAAGAGTATGTGAGGCGCCCCTCTGAGCCTCTCACTGTCCCTGTGTTGGCTTGTTGCAGCCGTGGTGGAGAAGGAGAGGGGGACAGTCAAGCTTCAGAGGAGGATAGCTGGGATCAACATGTTTCAGCGGATCAGTGGGCGGGGAACTCGAGCCTAAGGGCTGACGAGGCTATAGCTCATTTGCCTGAGCCGCAGTTTGATGCTATCCGTCAGTTGTTCGGTTCATACCCCACTGTATTTGCTGAACACCCAGGCCTCACTACTCAGGCTATGCATGATGTTGACGTGACCCTTTAAGTCAATCCCGTACCGTGTGCCCCCCATAAAACTACCAGCTCTGAGGGATGCGTTGGAGTATATGCTCGGTAGAGGGTTGATAGAGAAAGGCACAGTTAAGTGGACTTCCCCTGTAACACTGCAGCCTAAGCCAGATGGCAAGGTACGCTTTTGTATTGATTTCCGTATGTTAAACGGTTTGACTCCAACTAACCCATATCCTCTTCCTCGGGTTGATGATAGTGTTGACAAAATTGGTAATGCTCGTTTTTTGTCTAAAGTAGATTTAGTAAAAGGTTACTGGCAAGTACCTTTGTCCGAGCGTGCTAAAGAGGTATGTGGTTTTGTTGTGGACGGACGTACCTACCGGTGCAATGTTATGCCTTACGGACTTAAGAATGCACCAGCAACGTTTCAGAACCTGATGAATGAAATTGTAAAGGACATTCCAAATTGCACCGTATATTTGGACGATGTAATCATTTATGATGACGACTTTGAGAGCCATTGTGAGCACCTTGAGACCTTGTTCCGGAAACTTAGTGAAGCAGGTCTGGTAGTAAATTTGGCAAAGTGTGACTTCGTAAAAGCCACTGTGCAGTACCTTGGGTTTGTAGTGGGAAGGGGACAGGTGTGCCCTCCTCAGAACAAGGTACAGGCTATCAATAAATTTCCGCACCCAACAACCAAGAAGCAGATTATGAGATTCTTGGGTATGATAGGCTACTACAGACGCTTCATAAAAGGTTACTCAACGGTGTTGGCACCTCTCACAGATTTGTTATCTAAAGACAAAAAGTTTTTGTGGGCACCTGAGTGTGAAAAGGCTTTCACTTTGGTGAAACATTTGCTATGTACTCACCCGATACTCAGGGCCCCAGACTTTAACAGGCCTTTTCAGCTGGCAACAGATGCTAGTGGTGTAGGGGCTGGTGCCGTCTTGCTACAGACAGACAATGAAGGTGTGGAACACCCAGTAAGTTTCTTTTCTAAGAAGTTCAATGCTGCACAAAAGAACTATTCTACAATAGAAAAGGAATTACTGGCGATTGTGCTGTCGCTCAGGCACTTCGAGGTGTATGTTCCAGCCTATGGCCCAGTCGTGGTTATCTACACTGATCATCACCCTTTGAGATTCCTGAATCAATTTCACAATCGCAATATGAGACTGACCAGGTGGTCTTTGATGTTGCAGGAGTATAACCTGGACATCCGTCATATTGCTGGATGTGACAATGTGATCGCGGATTGTTTATCAAGGGTGGATGATCAGTTGTAGGCTATCACAGGTGTGTGGGTTTGAGTGGAGGAAAATAGGTTGCCCTTATAGTGCAGCCGGGAAAAACATATTAAAATATAAAAATCATATAAAAAACTCTTTCTTTTGATATAGGTAATCGTATAAGTTTGTCATAGCCTATAGAGTTTGAGTAGTCCACGAACTATCAAACGGCTGAGCTGCTGTAAGCTCGCTCTGGGAGCATGATATTGTGTCTTTTTGCTATTGTTGGGAGGAGTTATAAAATGTGAATTTTTGGTTAATAATAAGATGTGTTTTGGTGATAAACTCAGCTTTGTTTTAGTGCCATGCGGTCGGTCGCTGGGCGTGAGGGGCTTGATGGGGTTCTGTGTTTGTCAGATTTTAGCTCAGGGTTGAGCAAGTAAAATCTTGGGGGAGGTGTGACGCATGTCCAGTATGAGCATGCTGTACAGAACGCCTAGTCATGCCCCACTCTCGCTAGGATCGTCAGGGCAGGAACTTTGGCTGTAGTCTATGTAGAGTTTCCTAACTTAGTTCATGTGAGCCGTTGTACTATAAGTAATATGAATATGTATTTTGTTTTCATCTGAGTCAACGAGTTCTATTTTATATCATTAGTTATAAGTATTGTGTGTAAAACTTATTTGTAATGATGGGAGAAGCGGCAGCCACAGTTGGGGGTCAGTGGGTGTGCCATGCGGGAGGTGGGCCTAACTCACTAGCACTCCCCCCTCCCCCCTCCCCTCAGTGCTAGGAAAGCCTTTGTCTATCCCAGAGGAGAGAGAGAAATTACGTAATGATTGTCAGTGGGCGGTCCTTAGTAGTTCACGTTGGGCTCACTAGATGGCCGAGTATAAAAAGGGAAGTCTAGCCATTTTTTGATCAGAACTCATTAGGCAGAGCGACTTCTCATTTCCCTTGCTAACTATATATATTCTTCTGACTGATGTGAACTTTCTCTACTACCTTACATTCTTATCTCCTCTTTTCCCTACCCTTTTTAACTTCCATGGTCCCGTTGGTGCAGAGCTAGTCAGCCAACGTATTATCGCTTGAGTTCTCATGAGATACATGCCTATTAGATAGCCAATTGTGGAAGTGTTAACTTAGAATAGGATTGATTTATGTTTGTTGCACTTGTCTATGCATTTCCCTGTGTGTTATTATTATTATTCCTGTTTTCTGCTAGTCTAGGTAATGCTAGACTGGGGTAAGGCTTTTCTGTGTTACGAGTTGTTGTTTGATGCAGTGGTTAAGCGATAAACCTGCATACTCGTTTCGGTTCAGTGAAGCCTAGGTTGTCTTCGCGGCTGACTGTGTTGAGTTAATAATTTACAGTGCGTGAGGGCAAGAGCCTAACCACCCTGTATTTTATTAACAGCTTGTTTTTACTTTGTCAAGGAGCCGGGAGAAAACCAGATACAAGGGATCTGGATTTCTCAAAGTGCACTTGTTAGTGTTAACGTAATACTTTAAACAGTTGTGAGGACTTCGCTAGGCTACGAGCCGTTTTTGCTCAGTCACTGCTACCTTTTGCCCACAGTACCCCAGCTAGACTTTACTCGATTAGTAGATACAGAATAGTATTGAAGCTTTCCTTATGTATGATATTGTTTATGCACTATTGATTTCATGTGTTGCAAGCTTGGCTACTTTAGTGATTAGTGGCCCACGAGCACAATCCGAGTAGGCTATTGCCGTTGCATTTGCGGAGTACTTCTTTTTAATGTTTGCCATTTACTATTGCATATTCTTTTAATTATTCTTATGCCAATTTAAACCTTTAATAGTATTTAATTGCCAGTGTTTTTCTTATTGAATTACTGTTCAAAATCCGATACGTACTTCTTACGAGCATCCGAGAAGCATCTAACTTTTTTCAGAAGATTCCTTGCTCGATGCTTAAGGACTATTAATTAACGTAACGTAATAGTGCCGATCCGAAGTAGAGGGTGGAGGACTTCTTAAGTTCTTAGTCAAGGGTGGATTACTTCGGCTTCGGCCAACACTATTCTTTGGTGTTGTTGTTTCTTACTTCTTTGTTTGATTGTTGACCAGACTAGAGAATTCCTGTCTCTTTATTAGTCTGTTGTTGAACACTAGTACCGAGGTCTTGTATACCCCGTTATAGCAGATTGAACTCTGGAGGGTATTGGTGTTTTTTGTTCGGCTGGCAGTACTCAGGGGTTGGGATCGTGTGTTTCCGTTGTGGCAGCGAGCCGTATTCGAGTCCTGATTGAGAGCCCTTGTGTACCCGAGTGCCAGGTCGTAACATAACCATGACTAGTGTAATTCCCCAGTTCAC
Organism: Paralithodes platypus; assembly: GCA_032716605.1. Lineage (NCBI taxonomy): Eukaryota > Metazoa > Arthropoda > Malacostraca > Decapoda > Lithodidae > Paralithodes > Paralithodes platypus. The sequence continues at coordinate 14,394,330 of CM064534.1, forward strand.
CGAAGACAATGTTCAGGACTTTTTTGTGTTGTTCGAGGAGGTTGCTACAGGTTTGGGGTGGACAAGGGATCGGTGGCTATTTATGTTGCAAACGGTGTTGACAGGACAAGGTCGGGAAACTTACATATCAGTAGAGTCTGAGGTTCGGCAAGACTATGACCGTCTCAAAGCAGCCATTCTAAAAACCTACAAACTGCTGCCTGAAGCATATAGACAGACTTTCAGAAAGACTCATAACAAATTTGAGGAAACTCATACGGTGTTTGCCAGGACCATGAACAAAGCTTTAAATAACTGGCTAACTAGTAAGGATGTCACTGAGTTTAAGGGTCTGAAAGAGTTAATCTTGCTTGAGAAATTCCTATGGAAGGTAGATTCACCAGTAGCCTATCATTTGAGAGGGAAAAAGGTAGAAACTCTTGCCGACGCTGCAGACATGGCTGATGCTTATGTACTAAATAACAAATTTCGTGGGAAAAAGCCCTATGATAATATTAAGTTCTCCAATCACAAATCTGATAAATCTAGTCACTCGCAAAAGCTTGTAACGTCTCCCCACGTAAGCCAAACTAAAAATGCTCCCCCAACTAAGAATGTTACTCCTGGTAATGGTAACAGAGGTGGGGCCCAAACTAATGATAATAATGCTTACAATGGGAATGTATCCCCGAAAGTGTGTACCTATTGTGGCAAGAGAGGCCACTTAGCTTATCAGTGTTGGGCTAAGGAGAGAGCAGAGAGATCGGGGCCGACAGTAGCCGCCGTAACTGCCTCCCCAAATAACCAAAACCACCCAAATGTGACTTTGATGCAGGACTCTCGACAGAAGGAGTACCTAGCTTACTTAAATAATTATAAAAGCGACCCAAATGTGTCTTTGATGCAGGACTCCCGACAGAAGGAGTACCTAGCTACTAACTTAAACCCGACAGGATATGGAGTAGTAGCGTGTGTGATGCCACCCACGAGTGTTAAGCCTGTAGACTCTTTCCCAGCAGTCCAGGGTAAATCTGCAGTAAAATTCCCATCAGTTCTAGATAGTTACCTTCCCTTTATTTCATCTGGTTATGTGAAAATGAATGGGTGTAAATGAGGTAAATATCTTGAGAGATACTGGTTCTACTAGCACCCTCATGGTGAATCCTTATTCTGAATGCCCAACTGGCGAATCCATAATAATGAGAGGTGCTAGACGTAAATTTTCTGCTAACTTGGTGAATGGCGAGATTGAGTGTGATTTGCTGAAGGGTGAAGCCTGTATAGCTTTGTGTAGGCCTCATGACATCCCTGTGCCTGGGGTAACACTCCTTTTTGGGGAATGATGTGGCTGGTGAGAGGGTCCGACCAGACCCCGCTTTGCCATTTTCCCCTGTTGACAAGCCACTACCCGGTGAGCTTGCTAAGGAGGTACTCCTTTTGGGGAATGATTTGGCTGTTAAGAGGGTCCGACCAGACCCCGTCTTGCAATTTTCCCCTGTTGTCAAGCCACTACCCAGTGAGCTTGCTAAGGAAGTACAAAATATATTTCCCATGAATGCTGTCCCTTTATCTATACCAAATGTAGCAGTTCCCTCTGATAGTGTACCAACTGTGCCTGATGTGCCAAATGTGCAAAAAAATGAAAGGGATAAAAGAATAATGAATGATGCTCTAACTGTGCCTGATGCGGAAAATGTAGTAGATCTGTCTGACACATTTATGGCAAATCTTGATCCTAATAATTATCATGAAGCCCCTCCTAAGCGTCCTAGTGGCCTGGTAGAGTTGCAGCGATATGACATTGAGTGCAAAGAGCTAGCTGCCATTGCCGTGAGTGAAGAAGAGTGTGAGAAGGAGAAGGAGAGGGTTGAATGCTTTTATATAAAGAAAGGAGTTTTGTGGCGTAGGTGGAGACAGCCATGTAGACCTATTGATGACTGAGCATGGGACGTGCATCAGGTAGTCGCTCCCAAGCCTTTTCGGAAAGACATAATAGAAATGGCCCATGAAATAACCTTAGCAAGGCATTTAGGGGTGAGAAAAACTCGAGAGCGCATTAGAACCCACTTCCACTGGCCCGGTATGCGTGCTGATGTAGTGGAGTTTTGTAAAATGTGTCACACCTGCCAGATATCAGGTAAGATCAAACAAAATTTACCTGAAGATCCTCTGGTGCCCTTGCCGGTTAGGCTAAGGAAACATTGTGAAGAAAATGTAGGTGATAGGGATACCTTTGCATTTGCTTGTTACCTGTGCGGTTCCAACAGAATCTCCGGGATTATCACTAAATTTGGTGGCTATCCCAGACAGGAGGAAGCCTAAGCAAGTATTTCACATAAATATGTTAAAACCCTATCATAGGTCCCCTGATTCCTCTCTTCCAGATTCTCCTTATGTGGCAGTAATAAGGACCTGTGGACATCCTGGTGCGGGTGATGTTTGTAGTCCTTACCCACAGATCCCGCAGCAGACTGTCCCAGATACTGAAGGTATCGATTTTGACTTGTCTTGTGGTCTATCCAACTTTAAATATAATTCAGTAGCATGGGGGGAATTACCAACTAAATTATGTCATCTTCCCTTAGAGAAACCTAAAGAACTAATCAATGTTTTATCACAGTCTCCCAGTGTGTTCCATGATACTCCAGGGCTCACCTCGTTGGCCGTGCATGACATAGATGTCGGGGATGCAGTACCCATCAAATTATCCCCATACAATGTCTCACCACAGCGCAGGAGTATTCTGCAAGTTGAATTAGATTTCATGTTGTCCAATGCCATAATTACTAGAGCCTTAAGCCAGTGGAGTAGTCCGGTCACACTTGTGCCTAAGCCAGATGGGAGTTATAGATTTTGTATGGACTACAGACAAGTCAATGCCGTAACAAAGAATGATACTTATCCACTGCCACGGATTGATGATTGTATTGATCAGATTGGCACTGCCAGTTTTATAAGTAAAATTGACCTTATGAAAGGATATTGGCAAGTACCTCTAACACCCAGAGCAAGGGAGATTTCATGTTTTGTGGTAAACAATCAAGCCTTCTGCTGTGAAGTAATGCCTTATGGCCTGAAAAACGCTCCATCTACCTTTCAGCGCCTCATGAATCAGGTGACTGAAGGGGTACTTGGGTGTGTGGTGTACATTGACGATATCCTTCTTTTTTCCCATACATGGGGAGAACATCTCAAACAAATCAGACTGCTGTTTGCTAACCTTGCTGAAGCAAATCTTGTAGTGAACTTAAAAAAGTGCACTTTCATTAAGAGTACTGTCCAATATCTTGGGTATATAGTAGGAAAGGGTCAGGTTGCACCTCCTCATGCTAAAGTAGAGTCAATTTCTAATTTCCCAACACCTACCAATAAGAAAGAAATCCAAAGAAACTTAGGGATGATTGGATACTACAGGAGGTTTATTTTAAATTGTTCAAGGTTAACAGAACCTTTAACAGATCTTCTCCGAAAGGATGTGAAGTTTGAGTGGTCCTCCGATTGTGAGGAGGCTTTCAGTGCTATTAAATACATTCTCTCTAACTATCCTGTACTCCGTGTCCCTGATTTCACCAGATCTTTCTCCCTAGCTGTTGATGCAAGTAATACTGGGGTCGGAGCAGTGTTATTCCAGGAGGATGACTGTAATGTATTGCATCCTGTTTGCTATTTTAGTAAAAAGTTAAATTATGCTCAACGTAATTACTCTGTCATAGAAAAGGAGCTGTTAGCATTGATTTTGTCCCTCCAATACTTTGGTGTTTATGTTCAATCTGCCCCTGGTTCCATTACTGTATATACTGACCATCACCCATTAAAGTTTTTGCACAAGTTCCAAAACAAGAATCAGAGACTGACATGGTGGAGCTTGTTGCTGCAGGAGTATGCCTTAGATGTCAAAACACATCAAGGGGGTCCAGAATGTGTTGGCAGATTGTCTGTCAAAAGTCTGAAAATTTGTCCTATACTTTCCTCCTACTGAACTCTTTTCTAGCGGTGGAGGTGTAACATCCGTACCGACCGGATGTCATGTGGCCAGACCAACCTGTTGAACGTGACTTTACAATTACCTCGTGGCAACAACTCACCTTGCTTACGAGAGAGATAGAGAGAGAGAGAGAGAGAGAGAGAGAAACCAGCCAAGTTTGTGTGGACGTGGAGGGGCAAACTACCGGACGAGACGGAACCAGCCCCCTTCTCCCTACTGCCCAACCACTCACGGGGCCTCGTTCACCTGCTTCTCACCTGTAACTGGTCGACGTGTTTCCTGCCTTCTTACTGGTCCCGGCACCTGCTTCCTACCTCCTGATTGGTTAGCTAGGTCCAGGGAACGACAGGGATTTGATCATTCAAACTAGTACATTTCTAGCTGGGGAACACGAGCAGTGTGGTGGGGAGACGAGACAGACTTCAATTTTTTTTTTTTTTTCTATATTCCAACTTACTTCCTCTCGGGCATAGGCTGAGAGCCTTAACATTCACCGCTTTACAATGAACAGTGAAGCCCGTGAGGTCTTGTTCCAGTCTAGGAAGTGAGACATGTGAAGCACGTAGAGTACAACGAGCACCTGCCATCTTGCCTTCACATGAGGCACGGTGCTCACTCATGGCCGAAACGACCCCATCTCTGAAGCCACATCGTTCCCGTGCTTCACTGTCTCACCCCCTACACTCGGACTCTCACACTTACACACACACAACGCCACCTGTTGAGCAGATAACTCACCAGGCATTGCACCCCTATAGCATATTTTGAATATGGGAATATTCATACAGTGCTATTTAATCAGGGAACAATGAGGGTATTTTATTGACGTTTCGGTGGGATTGTGGTAATGCACTGATACCAGGTACAGCACAAATTCCATCCCAATAATATCTTCCCATTGATACATCGGGATTTGAACCCGGGATCTTTGGATTACCCGGCCAGTGGCAAGACCACTCCACCACACCTCCCCTAATGTATGCTTGTATATAATTATGTGTTAAGTTGCGTCTAGGAGCGACCTCTTACATGTTAGTTAGGGATTATTTGTGACTATTAATTAACCAGAGGTATGTCGAAAACATACACTCATTTGCTTTAAGATTTTGTGATTGGAGAAATAATTTTACTTTACTGTTTAATTTACTTGGAGAAATCATATATGTTTAATTTACTTGGAGAAATCATATATGTTTAATTTAATTGGAGAGATATATTTTGAATTACTGTTTAATTTTGGTGATTAGAATTAATGTTTGATTCAGAGATGATTTGTGAGTGAGTATTCTACTTTACATATTAACAATTAACTAACTTGATGTAAAGCTATTGTCATTCATAATTAAGGATTAAGCCTTGTATAAGTTAAATACTTACCTGACTATTATTCTTTAATTTGTACTTTAGTGAAATCAGAACGTATGCAAAACGATCCTGAAACGTTATCATAACTTTCATTGCTTATAATTTTGATTATTTGTAAAATACCTTATTTACGTTTATAAATATAATTCCCTTTTATATGTGACTTTATAATATTTCCTTACCATTTGTATTTAGTCAAATGTCTTTCAGTAATAAGAATAAATAAGATAAAATACTAAAGGAGAATAATAATAATAATAAACTAAGAATAACGAGATAACATAGAAAGAGTAAAACATTCTTTAGAGGGTTAACAAACTTAAATTAATTATATATACAAAATCTTAATACTTTGCTGATAATCAAGATTAATTGAGATATTCTAGTGTCTTAAAACTTTGCTTGCATACGAACTTTTGTATTCGTTATAAATAACCTATTTTATATTAAACTTTAAATGTAACTTTAACTAGTTTACTGATTAAATATAATTGAAGTGTATCAGAGTATAAAGGATAACTGTCCCAACAACTGAGGGAAAGCAAGTGACAACAGAACTAACTTTAATATTTTAAGTATTTTTGGCTTTCAGCTGTTTTGCTACAGTTACACCTTAACTGTTCTATCTTCATTTATTTATTTAACCACTTCTAAATCAAGATACGTAACTATATATATTTGTAATACAGATAAGGATTCATAGTTTGTGTTCTAATTATTCTTATAATTACCGGTATATCAAATCTATTCTTTACTCAGATCAACCATTTGTTGTACATTCCAGTAGTTATTACAACCCCAGACATATTGAATTGCATCAACTCACGGACTCTCTCTCTCTCTCTCTCTCCACCCAGGTAAACATAATCAGTCAATAATGTCAAGGTCGGTTCTTATCATACCTCGTCAGTGTATTGATATATTCTGTTATTTATTAGCCACTTTTAGGTTTAATATAGCTTGTTATTTGTAGTGTAATCCAACTTGTTTGATAGACCATTGCATAAAGACGTCTCAGTCATAGTCATGTACTTGCCCTTACAACTGGAATAGTCAGTTGCCAATTGTGTATGAAATAGTCACTATCGAGTTTGGGCCTATAAGGAAGTTTAAGTTCTAGACATTGGTATTATGGAGAATTATCATAGATGTTCAATGGACTAGCCACCCACTACTGTAGAATATCAGTGTTAAACATATAAATAAAGGGCTTTGGAGTTGGACAGGCCCTAAGTTGAGTGGTCAATCCTGTAAGTACATACTTAAAAAGAAGAAGCAAACAATACCAATAGAGAAGTTCTTAAATATATTAAAGACCAAATACCCGATCTCATGAATGATATTAATGTATTAATAATAATAATAATAATAACAATAATGAAACTAATAATCTTTCTTTTTATTAATCTCACCACAACACCCCCAATGAAATTAATTAAAGTATATATGATCCACCGGGATTCGAACCCGGGTTATCACACACAGATTTTTGCCACAACCATTACACCACCAGGACGAAAGATAGAGAATCAAAGAATATAAGAGTCCGGTCAGAGTTTGATCCCAGGGCCCTTCATCGGGACACCGGACACTTTCACTTCGGGATATCTCGGTCCAAATATATCTATGAAATGCTTTAGCCACAATTTAAGAGTTGAGAATACTCGTTGCCAATAACGTCAGGCAATTGTTGGGTACAAATTGGGAGTCTGAATAATTTGGTATTATATTCAGCATAATTATTATAAATGGCTTTATCATATCCCCTCTTCCTCTTATATGCCAGTGTTGGGAGTCCCAGTGTCCCCAACCTCTGCTCATAGCCCAGGTTCTTCAAAGTTGGTATCCGCTTGCTAGCTCTGCACTTTCTCCACCGCTTCTATATCTGTCACTTTATAAATGGAGCCCACACCTGGTTTGCATATTTCAGGTGTGGCCTAACCATCACTGTATAGAGATTCCTAAAGATTTCTTCGTCCAGCGAGACAAGTGGCATTCAATTAGCTTTACGAATGTATCCCATTAGTTAACAGATACTGTATAATTTTGCTAGGTGAAGGAGTTTGACTTAAGTCTATTCAAAAATTGCCTAGTTTAGCATAGAGTCTGTTATATATATATAAATATGAATATTCAGTATTCCAATGAAACTTTTAAAACTCAAGTATTAAAAAGCAAAATATTATATGTAGTTACAAATGTCAAACTTTGAGTGAAGTAATTACAAATACTATTAAGTAATATTTTAACATTAGAAATACGATAAATTTCTAGAATTAAAGTTATAACCTTTATACTTAAATTTAGTTTAGTTTATTAAAATGTTTAAAAAGGCATATTGCTTTTTATTTATTACCAAACTACAATTGTTTAAGACTACCAACATTTGTAGCCTAAGATTACAGTAAAGTTTTTACTTTCTAATACAACCTTCAGGACCATACTAAATGAAATTTCATTTATCATATTAAAGTCAGATAGAAATAAAAAACTAAAACTATTTAGAAACTTTATTTATAAATTTTACAAGTCACTCGTTTTCCTTAATGAATACAATACCAATTAATTTATAGTTAATTTGAATAGATACTTAGATTAACTCTCATTTAGTAATGTACACCCTATGTGGTGGATTTTTTTTTTTATTTCATAAATTTTATTTTAGTAAGCATAGTTTCCACACAACTATTTTGAAAAGTTAATTTTACTTTATATTGACTTTATCCCAGTTTTGGTTGCAAATTTGATATTTTAATTAATAACCGAGTGTTGAAGAGCTTAATTTAACTGCGGATGGAGCAGGTTAGTGGGCTAGGCAACATCTAGCTTGAAAATTTAATACAGTCTTCTAGCGAACTTCACCAACGCTATAGTTCACATGGATTTAGCAAAAGCTCTTTTACAACAGCTTACAGGTTCACAAGTTTATAGTTCCAGTAGTCTTTGATAGGTGAAAGTTCCAAGTCCACTAGTCGTTGCCAACACCGTGGACAGCACCTTAGGAAGAAATAATCAAATTAGCGAGAGTTCATTAAATATTAAGAGTAGAAATCAGATTAAAGTTAAATATATTTCACAATATTTTATGGTCAAAATTTTAAGACTACATTAACCAGATATCTACTGTATAGACTATTAGAAACACATTAATAAAACTTAATATTTAGCATAATATTGAGAAACAATATAAACATTAACCAAAATACTTAATCATGATACTTAACAACACAGTTACTAAAGTTTTGGTAAACTGGACAGGTGGTGGTGCTAGTCCTTCTTGTATGGTGTCCAGACTTGAACTGAGTTTTCCCCAGTATTTCCTCCATATTTATACCCCTCCTGAGCGGTAATTGAGGTACCATACATTCTGAAAAACAAACAAATGCCGACGAAACCATTACACTTTCTGAGAAACTATGAACAGGTCAATCCGATGGTTTCAGAACTGGAATGAGTGTGAGTAGGAAAACGGGAAATATAGTATAGCCTACAATTAGTTTGTTTATATAGCATACAATTCAATTGTATTTCGTTCTATCGTACCAGAGGCATTATAAGAACTGTAAAGCCTAATTATAACTTTGTATATATTAAAACAAATAGGTTACTGCAAATAAAGGGAATCGATTTAGAACAGCCTTGAACTATCTCATGTGGGGTCAGATTCCATAAGATGATTCTATAGAAACAAAGATCGGCCAACCCCCGCCATATTGATGCCACTGGTGTATTGGCCTATATTTACACTCGAATATATCTATACCTATAATATACATTCAGCAACACTGATACTAAGAGGTTAAATATGATCTGATATACATTGTACTGTACATGGTCAAACATATAATAATACCCCTTTGTCTGATAAATACGTCTCCAATATGGCGTCCGAAGATACAAAGATGGCCTAGTTGAATTTCCACTCAAGTCCAATATATTCTGGAAAACGAACGATTACCAAAGAAAACCATGAACCGTCTTTCAATCAGAACAAGTAATTTCTTCATTTCGGTAGTTGATAATCAGTTGTAATTCTTGTAAGCATCCCAATATATAAAATAGAGGCAGTTGTATTTGAACATTTATTAAGTAATATATCAATAGTAGTAATAATTGGTATACCTTAAATTTTGTTGTAGAATTAAGCCTTAATATGAGCTTGAATCACCAAACCATATCTCAAAACATTCTTAACGGTCCCTAATTTTCACTTAACCCTGTCAAGATCCGATTACACATATTTGTTCTGTTTTCTGGCAATTTGTAGGCGATTTTATTCAGATTAGGAAGGGTATGTGGCAGTCAGAGAGTGATTTAGAGAGTTTTTACCCTTATAATTCCCACAGATTCTTCTTAACTATAAACTCGTCTAATAATAGCCAGAATAAACTCTCAAAATGCATCGCAAACTTCAAATGGTTAACTATTTTAGGACGCATATCTTCATATTATTTTGTCCATCATTAGGCAATTTTAATCAGATTAGGATGGTTATATAAACAGAGGGTTGATTGAGATTATTATATTACCTATTTTGGTCCCTTTCCTAACCTGAATAAAATCGTCTAATGTTAACCAGGGAAGGATTATAGAGAAGTCAGAGGGTTAGCATTTTGAGTACAGTACCTGTGACGTGTGCTATATTTTATTATACCTATATTTATACGATATTATGAAGCTTAGTAAGGATCTGTGGTAGTTAAAAGAGTTGGTTGAGATAGTCTGAAGTCTTATTGCTCGAGGTCCTTTTTTAAGCTGAAGAAAATCGTCTAATACTTGCCAGCATATGATGAAAAGGACGCCCCTGGTACTGAATGGGTTATTAAGCTAGACATTAACCCTTTAATTCCTAGAGGGCCTTCCAAATCTGAAGAAAATTGTATGGTAACCAGATTATAATAAACTAAAAATGCCATATAAGATTATTTGGACTGGTAAATTGATAGCGATTCACCCCGCTATTATTTATTAGATGGTTTTATTACCACCAATATACCTGCAACTCGTTCAGTACCGTCCTATTTATTTTATGCGGGCTAATAATAGACGATTTTAGTAAGTTAAAGTAGGGTCTCCAACCATTAACAGGATTCAAACTTTCATAATTAATCCTTTTTACTACCGCAGATCCTTCATAAGCTGCACAAAATCGTTTAGAAAAGCTAGGTTAAATGGGTTTATTGTTGTAGACACTTGATTTACCCTTTTCATGTATAGAATGATTGTGCATATTGATTGTGATTTAACGCTCTAATGATTTGGATGTGAGTTAGAGTCCTTGGAGTAGCCTACCACGTGAATTTATTACTTTAATTGAGTTCATTAGTTAGGCTTATTTGTAAATTAATTGGTGGGTTGGTGAAAACAAATATGAATTAGATGGGTTTACTATCACCAATACTATTAAATGGGTTTATTTACCCTTTTCAAAATATTGGGCCTATTGATAATGATATACTGCTATATTATTATATTAGACGAGTTTATTACCACACTTATAGGTAGATTGGCGTGAACACTATTTACCCTTTTCAAGTGTTCATCTACATTTGTTTTTAGAGTGTCCGTATTCTTTGACATATACAATCATTGCTGGAGGTAATTACTATAATTTTGCCCATATCCTAGCCAGTCATTAACCCATTCACTACCAGGGACTTTCCTTTTATCATATTCTGGCAACTATTAGACGATTTATGTCAGCATAGGAAGGACCTCTAGCATTAATAAGGCTTCAAACGATCTCAACCAACCTTTTTAACTATCACAGATCCTTCTTAAACTGCACAAAATCGTCTAAATATAGCTTGAATGAAATTAAAGATATGTCGCCGGTACAGAAGGGTTAAGGTACTGTACGCTATGCATTTTTGTTCCAGCTGACGGTAAATTTCCATGTCCTCATCTTGATTACTCGTCTATTACAAGGAATTTGAAGTTAAATTTATTGTTAATTAGGACATCTTGGCATTAGTATGACACGGAGACGACGGTAGCTTCATATTTTCTATTAAACCTTTGAGTACCAACGACGTGTGTTATATTTTAGTCTAGCTATATTAGACGATATTTTGCAGCTTAGGAAGGATCTATAGTAGTGAAAAGGGTTGGCAGAGATAGTTTTGCAGTCATATTATCGCTAGAGGTCCTTCCTAAGCTGCATAAAAATCTGCTAATGGTTGCCAGAATATGATAAAAAGGGCGTCCCTGGTACTGAACGGGTTAACTATCGAGAAATTACTTACTGAGGAATTCAATTGGCCACTTGCGAGTTTCGTTCTATAAGGAAGTTGGAGCTGTAGACATCGATATTTAACATAATTTCCAGCTAAAATGTGGTTGTAGTACATTTATAAATACATACAACTAAATTAACATAAGTTTATCCATTAGACATCTACTTTATTATTGTATTTCTGTTTAACTCCTTCAGACATATTATGTTCCAATAAGTCCGAGGAGGCGGGAGTCCCAGGATCATTGCCACTGCCTCGCACTACACTCACAACAATACTGCGGCCATTAGAATTATCGGAGGAGGCTGAGGATGCCACCAACGATTTTATCGTAAGCTAACTAATCGGACCTTACTGAGCTCATATGACGCAAAATCGCGTCATAAACTTATTGGAGAGGCATGGAGATAAGTCCATGGAGATAAGTGAAGAGTTTTTGGCGCACTCGGCCATATGACGCGATCGCGTCATATATGTCTGAAGGAGTTAATATCGATGTTTTACGATTCCAACTTACGTTTTATCCATTACACATCTACTTTATTATTGTATTTCTGTTTAATATCGATGTTTACGGTTCCAACTTCCTTATAGAACGAAACTAAGCAGTATGATGATATTCTATACCCTGTTCCAAATAAGTAGGCCAGGAAAATGAACCCTAACCTCTAGGCTATAACTAAAAAATGGCTAGCGCAAATGGGCTGTAAATTGTCACACCTATTCTGCAGCTAACCCCTCACAAATGGTAGTAATATTAGCTCGATTACTCTAGACGTTTGTAAGATAGAGAGGTTAATGTTCAAGAGTTTTGTCCAACTTATCTGGAACAGGGTAGGCCTATAATTTGACCACTTGCGAGTTCAGGCTCTAAGGAATTTGGAGCCATAAACATCGATATAAAACAGAAATTAAATATAAAATCAGCAATCTTATGGTTAGAAAGTATAGTGCATTTGGTTGTATGTATTTATAGATGCACTACAACCCTTAATTAAACTGGTAATTCAGTTAAATGTCGATATCTACAGCTCCAACTTCCTTATAGCCTGAAACTCGCAAGTGTTCAAATTCTCTTGACTGGCTTTTATATAACTGGCTAAAACATAGATATAATTCATTGCAATAATAATGTAGGTTTCTGATGGATAGAAAGTAGTCCTATAATTAATTTGGTTTGATTATTGACATATTTAAAATATTTACTACGATCGTATTTAAGCTGGTAATGATACTACTACTACTATTACTACTACTACTACTAATAATAGCCAAATAATAATAATAATAATAATAATAATAGGTCTTTAGATGATAAATAAAATCGTCTGTTGGTGACCATGAACATTTTACAGCCGTTATTTGAGTGTATAATTACGTATAATATAATTGCGGCCGTTAAAAGAATGGAATTTTCCCCTAGAAAGCGTGGGCTCATGATACAGTCATGCTCAAAAATTAAGTTCGACCTTCATGTCTATTTCCCGTATTTGATATATGAATAAAATACTCAGTAATAGCAATGAATAGACCTAAAGTTATAATTCAATTATTTTCATCGTCTGTGCTAAGAACTTTATTTTTCCTCACATTACTGTATATATTGATAAACATCAACACAATTTAGGAAAGGCATTGACATTTGAGCATCACTGTATCGTTTCATAACGCGGGTAAATTCAAATTAGCCAATCAGCATCTACCATCCTAGCCTCGCACGGGGTCACTGGCAAGTGGAGGATGCTCATTGGTCGAAAAGCAAGTTCCAAGTACGCTTTCTGATATTAAAAAATATACGAGTGGATTCAAACCTATACCTAATTAATTGAAATGTTTAGCCTACTCTAATGTTGTGCATTGTAGGCTACATTAAAGCTTAAAAGTTAAGGCAAATGCTATCCAATTATACTTTGCAGAGTAAAATCTAAATAATTGATAATAGTCTAATTTATGCTTCATATGGTATGAGTCGAATCAGACTAAATACTAATTTCGCATTATTCTCGGTATTTTACTCTAGAAATGCTTTTAATATTAATTTAACATCAAAGTTTAAATAATTATTACCTATACTGTATACTGTATAATTTTGTTACATAGATAAACAAATTTAATATTGATGAACAAATATAAATACGAAAGTAAACAATGAGTTTCGTTTCGTTTGAGCGAGTCGAATCATCAATACAGTGTGTAGGGACAGCATTGCCATTTTAGCGACCTCCGCTAGATGTAGATATATATGCTGTGTGTAGCGGCAATTATTGATATCTAACAACATAAATATTGGCTATAGTCTGGAGAATTTAACGATTATAGAACGATAATAAGATATTGTGCCAATCATCTAATGATATTGTGCATGTTATATAATATCTATCTACATTCTAGCCAGTTTTGAAGCAAATTTGAGCGCTTTGTTTTTGTATTTAGCTTCGCAATCTAGCAACTTTTATGCTTGATCTAGCGGTCCTAGCGAGATTTGCTTACATCTAGCGTCTATTGTCTAAGTTTTCATGGGGTATATACATATAGTATTGAGATTAAGACCACCTATTTGTGCATATTGTGACAGTTGTAGAACATACAACAATATATTTGTGTGTTTTTACCAGTTTGTTTGTCATTATACGAGTTTTAATCGAATCTAGCGGAGTTTGTATTTTGTTAGACACATGGTGGGATATATTATATATTCCTGTATTATTGAGATGAGGACCACATATGCGTGAGTTTAGAGATGATTATAATCATTACAGCGGTATAGTAGAAATGTATACCCAAAATTCCCAAAAATTTAGGGTATTATTATCTACGGTCTAATCTAGCAACATTTGAGCGGAAGGACTGGCGGAAGGGGAGGTGTGGTGGAGTGGTCTTGCCACTGGCCTGGTAATCCAAAGGTCCCTGGTTCAAATCCCGATGTATCAATGGGAAGATATTATTGGGATGGAATTTGTGCTGTACCTAGTATCAGTGCAATACCACAAGCCCACCGAGACGTCAATAAAATACCCTCATTGTTCCCTGATTAAATAGCACTGTATGAATATTCCCATATTCAAAATATGCTATAGGGGTGCAATGCCTGGTGAGTTATCTGCTCAACAGGGTGGCGTTGTGTGTGTGTAAGTGTGAGAGTCCGAGTGTAGGGGGTGAGACAGTGAAGCACGGGAACGAGGTGGCTTCAGAGATGGGTCGTTTCGGGCCATGAGTGAGCACCGTGCCTCATGTGAAGGCAAGATGGCAGGTACTCGTTGTACTCTACGTGCTTCACATGTCTCACTCCCTAGACTGGAACAAGACCTCACGGGCTTCACTGTTCATTGTAAAGGGTGAATGTTAAGGCTCTCAGCCTATGCCCGAGAGGAAGTAAGTTGGAATATAGAAAAAAAAAAAAAAGGGACAGGGAAAGCGTCACTTAGGCGAAGGGGTCAGGTGAGTGATGGTGTGCCCGTATGATGGCTCCTGTTGGACGATGTTTTTATTTTGTTTTCATTTGTTCCGTTATATTTATGTCCTATGCTGGTCTTCAGACATTAAAGGATATGTGGAATGTCTTATGTGATGATTACAGATCGTGAGTCTGTAGAATATTCATTCTAGAATATTCTGTGTTGACGTTTCCGGTAGCCATCTTTAAATGTTGACTGGTCACGTGTCCTCCCAAACTTGGTATAATTTTACTTTCAGGCCACTGATTTTGATATGCTTGAGTTTCTCTAGTGTTTTGAGGGTTATGTTTAACTCCCCCAGACATATAATGTTCCAATAAGTCCGAGGAGGCGGGAGCCCCAGGATCATTGCCACTGCCTCGCACTACACTCACAACAACACTGCGGCCGTTAGAATTATCGCAGGAGGCTGAGGTTGCCACCAACGGTTTTATCGTATGGTAACTTATCGGACTTACTGAGCTCATATGACGCAAAATTGCGTCATAAACTTATTGGAGAGGTATAGAGATAAGTCCATATGACGCGATCGCGTCATATGAGTTTTTGGTGGACTTATTCATATGACGCGATCGCGTCATATATGTCTGAGAGAGTTAATAAGAATGAAAGCTAATCGTAAATTGTTAAATATTTGAGTAGGCTAACCCTAGTCAAACGACCTACCTTGGGGGTTCTCAACTTCCCACCCCCCTACCTCAGATGCTATTGGTCTAACCATTAGTGTTGAAGTTGAGAAGATACTCAAATAATATGCAAGGGTGAATCAAATTAACCGAAAGCAACCAAGGTAAATATTCAGATTAGGCTAGCTAGGTTAAATATTTACTTTGGCTCCAGTAATATATTTTGTCTACCGTATGGATTTCATGGATTTCGACGGTTTAATATTGTCGCCGATTTACAGAGTTCGGCATGTCGCTTTGTTTACATGACTAGCCTATAGCCTACTCGTCAGCGGAGGGTAGGGGCGGCAGCCCTTATGATTAAGATGGTGCTACTGGGCGTAGCATCCACCTTGTTTATACATAAGTCGCACGCTCACAGTTAAGTTCACGTCTATTTTGACTATTGTATTATTTTACCCTAGCCAAGGCCTATATATTATATTTATTTTATGATATTGTATTTAGCCTAGCCTATATATTATATTTATTTTTTGGTAAGGATGTAGTATTCGGGTGTACCACCCGCCTGGTTTACACTAGGATACTTGCACCGTCGCACGCTATCAATCATGTCCCCTTCTATTTTGACTGCCATGGGATACAATTGATCCTAGGTTGAGAGGGGGCTTTGCTCCCTCACTCCCCTCATTATTATTATAGATGATGATTTCAATAAGTCATATGGGGGATGAACCTATCTTGTATCCCACATTGGAATTATAACTAAAACCATGAAAACGCTAATTTGTCGAAAACTGAAAAATTAGGGTGCGAGCCTTTTCCCAATAATTACCCGAAATTATCCCAGGACCAGCTGATAGGGGTAAACCCCCCTCATCCTGTAATTGTATCCCATGGCCGGTAAGAAAACAATTTACCCAACAGCTGGCCGTGGTTGAAGGGGGCTATGCTCCCCTCACCCCCCATGACTTATTGTCGTCGTCATATATATTACCAGCAGGGGGCAAATGACAACTTGCCGAGGAATAACAAAACAAAAAGTAAAATTTAACGGGAACGTAACTTTGAGCGTACGACTTACGGCCACTAACATCATACATAATTTTATATACAAAGGAGTTAATCGGGGCGAAATTTGCACGCTCGCGGTCACGACCATTACGTGTCTAATTTGACTGCTTTCATTTCCCAAATTATCCCAAGGCTAGTGAATATTTGCCCCCCTGCTGGCATGATTTATGCTTTCATATTGGATTTTTTTTTATCTAATTAGATGGCCGTCGAACTCTCCAAATTGGTGCGTTACGGTACTATGCTTATAGTTCATCTGGATATATTCTATATTACTCCTGAAACTTTACTGAAGTACGGGACAATATGTACGCGTAGTTGTGTACACCCTATGTGGTGGATTGTGTTCTTTTATTTTTTTTTTATTTTTTTATTAAGCGTTGTTTCCACATAGCGATATTGATTAATTCTTTTGCATTTATCTTGTGTCATCCCAGTTTTAGTTTGTTTATTTTGCAAGTTTTACATTATAATTATTGCAGCCAAGTAGCTAACTAAGAGGGATGCCGAAGACCGAGCTGCCTGGCAAAAGGACTGACCTACACATGTGTTGATCATAGTCTTTAATTTTTTATTATTATTTTGTATTATGTGGATGAGGGAGACAATAGGCAGAACTGCCGGTGATGAGTGCCTCCTCCAGTGTTAAAGAGTGACAGGACCAAAATCAAGGAATGTTGGAGCCAAAATGCCTGAATGTACCTCACCCATAATGAAAGGGTTAATGCAAGACCAGAAATTAGCACTGTCTTACAAGTACAGTACTGTACTGTATATGTATTTATAATTGTTATGTAGAATTTTAATGCCAATTTTTTTCTTGCAGATCTGTATATCCCGGGCCTTTAGTGTAGCAGACTAGCAGTCCAACACCAAATCGACTAGGTCACTGAGGATGCCTGTGTTGTCTTCATTCATCTGTAATTTTAAGGTAAGCTTCATACGATTTAACATTTTCAGCTTTTCATTAATATGCAGTTTTTGTTTTTTCTTTCTTCTTAACACTAACAAGTTTGATGTTAGGAAGGATCTTTATGAAAGTGATATAATATATCGTTATACATATTATTATACATACAAGGTGCCATTTTGTCTCACATCCAGGCAGCCCTATTCATGTTTGCCTCACTTATCAGTTTTTTATTTATTTTGAGATCAGATTGTAGTAATGGATCCCACAGTTTAGTAGATCTACCCCTCAGTGCAGCTACCTCTATGTTCACAGACTTGCTATATCTCACTCACATTAGATAATCCATTCTCTGCACATTCCCAAAGCCTGCTTGTTGTCATGTTTTCCTTGATGCCGAAGTTGTAAATTTCTGGCTCGCTTTTGTTCGCCGGGAAGAAATCGACACCTTAACCCTTCCTACCCGGTCTGCCTTAGGTAAGGACAGCACGAAAGAAGGGCCGCTACCCGGTATGCCTTATCTAAGGCATGAGCTTAATAGCCTAATTAAGCTTGGTCTGAACGCCGTGCGTACGACGTATGTCAACAAACCCAAACGTTCGTCACCGCACCTCCGAAAACAAGGAGAAGACTCCTCAATGTTATTGTTCTGACGTCATGACGAAATTAGTGTCTAAAAAGCCCCCATATTGGCAACATCTCTGCAATATTGGCTCCACTGAAATCGTCATCACAACTGAACCAGTTGACTTACAGAGCTCTACTCAATGCCAAAATACAGATTGAAAACCGCACTACGATTATAGATGAGTGGGAATGTTTCTAGCAGTGAAAATAAACATAAATACGGTAGCCTAGGCCTAGACGTTTTTCAGCCATTTCGTCCGGGTAGGGGCGACTGTCATTGGGTAAGACAGCCGGGGAGGAAGGGTTAATGGCACGAAAGGCCTTAAAACTGCCAAACTTAATGGGGCGACTGTCTTAAAATCCCCAAAGTAATGTGGCTGAACATAAGGGAGGAGGAGGTCCAGAAAATCCCCTCTTTATCATCATCATCATCTCCGACGCCTTGTTTCCCCCTGGGAAACCCTCGCTAGAGGATGGCCATGACAGAAACGTCTCCAGGCTACTTTGTCAAGACATGCCTCCTTTGCCCGTGCCACAATGCCCCTTCCACTACGTGGAAGTGTTTCTTCAATATATTTTCTACTTTCTTTTCCCATACGATAGGTGGTCTTCCACTACTAGCAGTTCCGCTCACCTGACTCCCATATATCTTTCTTGGCATTCCGTCTTCATCCATTTTCTGAAAATTATCGTACCACCTCAAAGTACTTCTCTTTATCCACTCAACCACTTTACATTCAATGCCCACAGCTTGCTCTTCCATTCCAAAGGGCTCATACACTTCCCTATTACTTGGCCCATCTAGCCTATTCATGCCAGCTGCCATTCTGAAAAAGATCATCTCCACCGCTCGCAGTGTGGAGAGGTCCTCGTCACTTGCTGTCCATGTCTCACTTCCATACGAGAGTGTTGGGAGAAGCACATTGTTTCTCAGTGACTTTTTCACTTGTTGACTGATCATTCTTCCTTTGAGAATACTGTCAAGTTCTCCAATCACCTTTCTCCCTTGTATTTTTCTCTCTTTTATCTCACTCTCCATTTTACCATATTTGCATAGTACAGCTCCCAAATACTTGAAACTTTCAACCTCTTTCCAGTACTCATTTTCAGTGTTATTTTACAAGTTTTCTCATGTTCTTTCTTGATTCTATATTTGTCCTTAAAATCTATGGTTTCATGCATTCTTCTCTCAAACACCATAACCTTACATTTCCCTACATTGACCTTTAACTTTCTCTTTTCTCATACCCTGTCAAAGTCAGTGACCACTCTCTGAAGTTCTTCCACGTTTTCCGCCAGCAGGACTGTATCTTCCTTTACATTTTGTTTTTGTCACCTATACATGGTGTTTAATGCATTTCTCTTCTTTCCACGATTTCTCTCGCTACATATAAATAGTTTATCACCTTGTCTGATCGTTATTATGTATAAATTGGCTGTCATGTGTAAATCGGCTGTGTCATGTGTAAATTGGCTTTTTCATGTGTAAATTGGGTGTTTCATGTGGAAATCGGCTGTTTCATGTGTCAATCGGATTTTTCATGTGTAAATCGGCTGTTTCATGTGTAAATTGGCTGTTTCATGTGTAAATCAGCTGTTTCATGTGTAAATCGGCTGTTTCATGTGTAAATCGGCCGTTTCATGTGTAAATCGGCTGTTGCATGTGTAAATCGGCTGTTGCATGTGTAAATCGGCTTCGGCTGTGTCATGTGTAATTCGGGCGTGTCATGTGTAATTCGGGCGTGTCATGTGTAATTCGGCCGTGTCATGTGTAATTCGGCCGTGTCATGTGTAATTCGGCCGTGGCATGTGTAAATCCGCTGTGTCATGTACAGGGTGACTCAAAAAAAACTCCCACATTTCAAAGGTAAATGAAAAAAAAAATGGTTGAAGATAATCAAAATATTATTTGCACACATGAAACTTCATTGAATACAGTTTGTATTCATAATGTTTTAAAGATGACATCCTGCAAATGGTGGCCGTCATTATCTATACGCGCTTGGAGGCGATTTCTGAAGGCTACCAATGCTCGACGGGTCATGTCGGGTGGAACAGCGGCTATCTCCTGCTGAATAGCAACCTAAAGGGCTTCAAAAGTTTGGGGTCGATGAGTATACACTCGTGATTTAAGGTAGCCCCAAAGAAAACAAAATTCACAAGGGCGAGGTGAAGGGAACGGGCAGGCCACCCAACATCGCCACGCAACGAGATCACCCGAGCCAGACAAGTTTCCCTAAGCACTTGCAATGATCGATGTGTGGTTTCAGCAAGATGGAGCTACAGCACACACAGCTCGACGGTCATTGCAAGTGCTTATGGAAATGTTTCCCTTAATCACGAGTGTATACTCATCGACCCCAAACTCTTGAAGCCCTTAAGGTTGCTATCCAGCAGGAGATAGCCACTGTTCCACCCAACATGACCCGTTGAGCATTGGCAGCCTTCAGGAATCGCCTCCAAGCGTGTATAGACAATGATGGCCACCATTTGGAGGATGTCATGTTTAAAACATGATGAATAAAAACTGCATTGAATGAAGTTGCTGTGTGCAAATCATATTTTAATTATCTTTAAGCATTTTGTTTCATTTACTTTAGAAATGTGGGATGTTTTGTGGCGGTCAACCTTGATAATGGAGCTGTGATGTATAAATCTGGTGTGTCATGTATAAATGGGCTGTCTGTTGTATATATCGGCTGTGTCATGTATAAATTGGCTGTCTCGTATAAATCGGCCCCCACTTTCCTTTTTATTTTAATATATTTTTAATTTTACTATATTGCCGTACGCCTTGATCCCTGAAGGGGTGACCACGAATGAGTCGCTCCCATGCACCTGTCCTCAGTCATTCAACGCCCCTCCTCCCATCCAGCACCACTTTCATGCATATACTGAATTAAATCCTTCCACCTCTGTCTCCCTTTGCCTCTGCTCTTCCATTTTACACTCTTACACTATTGTATGAATTTTGTAGTTTCACATAAGTTTCACATGGGCGAACCATCTGGATGTTCCAGGACACACTATCCAGCACATCTACATCCATACCACACTGTTCTTACTTCCTCATTGTCATGTATATCCCTCCGCAAAATATTTAACCTAAAAATATCAAGCTCTCCAATCTCCTGACTAAAAGCATATACTTACCGAGCGCTCATAATCCTTAACACTAGGATGTTTACATGGTTTAAATATAAAGTACCACCCCCAGGATGCACTCGGTCTAGTGTTTACTGTGCGGAATTTCGGTGTGAGTATCCTAAGTTCGATTGGCAGGAAGACGTTCTCTGAAATTTTGTCAGACTCTCTCACCTTTTCCATTTGTTTTCTTAAATCTTATTCGCTTCTTGGTAAAATCTGATTAATCTCATCCCGATCTGATTTGCTCCCCCCTGCTCATGTTTGTTTTCTTTCATCCATGACCCCATTCTCTTTATTGCCGAATCCTTGGATTTTGCTAAGGCCAGCCCTATAAGAGTTGCATGTTCTAACTCGGTGGTCTGGTTCAGGTATTCATTAAAAAAAAAAAAAAAAAAAATCCTAAGTTTAAGTCGTTGGAGTACCACATGTATTCATTACTTTCATTGATTTAATTAGTAAGGTTTATTTGTAACATTTGGTGTGTTTGTGAGAAAAAAATAAGAATGTGTTTATGATTGTTATGTAGAATTTTACTGCAAAATGTTGTTGCAGTTGTGTATATTCCGGACCTGTTGTGTAGCAGCCTAGCAGCCCAACACCAAACCCAGTGCATCACTGAGGACGCCTGTGTTGTCTTCATTCATCTGTAATGTTAAGGTAAGCTTCATAAGATTTAAATTTGTAACCTATTTATTAATATTAAGTTGTCTTTTCCTTCTTAACACTAACAAGTTTGATGTTGGGAAGGATCTTTATCAAAGTAGTATAATGTGTTACAGGGAATCTGTGTTGTTCTTGTTGTTGTTCCCCAGGCTATCTGGCCAAGCAACCCCAAGGTCCAGAGCAAGGCCAAGGCCATAACCGAGCGCCACCACAAAACCCTTCCTGCTTACCACTAATAAAGCCCGGGTGACCGAAGCCACTCCAAGGCGGAGAGCTGAGGAGGGTGCATAAACACCCATGAAAGCAAAGCCCCACTCAAAGCCCTGTGCCCCTCAGCAATTACGAAGGGGAAAGTTTAGGGGCCAAGGAAAAATGTTGAGGCTTTGTGCTCCAACATCTGCCAAAACCCTCTAGGTTGGCAGTATGGAGGTCAATCCACGGAAGATCACTTGTGGCTATAAAATATAAGGATAAAAAGGAACAGTCAGAGTACGTCTATGGTTATGGCAGAGATCGCCTCAACTCTCACTCTGATAGACCAACCCATCACCACATGACTAGAACCCAATCATCTCAGCATTAGCTAGGATAGGCCCTAGAAAGCCGCCTTTGGTGGGGGGATAGCTCGTTTTTGGGGTTGGGCGTAATGTGTTGTAATCAGTGATTTTCATGAAATCCCTAGTGAATTCGTGAAATTAATATATATAATTTCCAAATATTTGATCCCTCCCTACATTCTTTTAATCACTCCACCCATGTATATATGGCACAACCAAGCTGACATGACAACATCCCTGTCTTACGTCCTACATTGACCTCAAAACTTTCACTTAACTTATCCCCTACCTTCACATATGGCCAGTGCATTGGTATTAAAAGATTTGACTGCCAATTAGCAACTTTCCTTCCACACCATATATTGTTTATCACATCCCACAGACCCTCCCAGTCTACTTTGTTGTAGGGTTGTTCCAAATCCATGAATGCTGCCTAGAGTTTTCTGTTCGTGGCCAGATACTTCTCTAGTAACAAATGCGTTGAGGCTATCTGGTCAACGCAGCCCCTGCCCTTTCTGAAACCTCCCTGCTCCTCGCCTATTGTGGCATGCGTAATCTTGGGCAGTCTCTCTGTTACTACTGTTGCGCATACGTTTCCAGGTATGCTAAGCAAGGAAATTCCCCTATAACTCTTTACATTCCTCTTTACTACCCTTCCCTTTGTACAAGGGTACTATCCCTGTTTTCCTCCAGTCCCCGAGAGTAGCTTTACCCTTTTTCCATGCTAATTTACATAACCAACAGTAGGCATTATGTCAACAGCCTCTCCTCCATATCTCAACATTTCACCTGGGATGTTATCTACTCCAACAGCTTCGTCCATTTTAAGTCGATTGATTGCTTGTTTTGACTTATATATCTGGCTTTCAAATCTACCCTGTTTAGTCTACCTCTCTCCATTCCCATGGATGAGATGTTTGCCTTCCCCCTACTCTTACCGGCTAAGCTACTATAGGCCTATTGATGTTTCCACACCATCACCTTCCACCACTTCCCCATTGCATGTCCCTCATCCTACTACCTGATACACTCTGATTCTTCTTCCCTCTGGCTTCTTTCACAGTTCTTTCACAGTATGCTTTGTTTTGTCATTTCCGAAAGTGTTCTGTAATTTGTTTCCCATATGCCTCATCTGCCTTCCTTTTAGCGTCTTGCATTTGTGCTCTTCACACTTTTTTTAAAGTATTTATATTCTTTCCGCGCACCTTTAGTTTCTCTATGTATATTCTTTGGCATGCATACTCTGTTTAGTCAACTTTTTCTTCTTTTTCACTATTTTCTTTGTATCTCTTTGGTAAACCATGCGTTACCTTTCTTTTTCCACATTTTTTAAATGTTTTCTTCCCACCTACTTTTCTCAGCTGCTTTAATCATGTAGTCTCTTGTACCTTTCCCATACTTCGTCTACAGTATTTCGCAGATCTATCGTAACAATCCATGTCCCTTTGTAGTGGTCTTTCAGGTACCGGTATATCCCTGTATTTTGTTGCATTCCCTTCTTCATTTCGTTTTCCTCACATTTATTCTCTCTACTGTCATTTTTCTCTTCTTTCCTCTCATGTTTCGCACTCCCTCCTTAATCCTCACTTTTGTCAGCATTATATAGTGGTCTAGTTAGGTTGTTCTTAACCCCTTCTATATCGGTGATTCCCTTTTTCCTTATATACTCGTAACTGTTAGATGATTTTAACAATGTTTATAGTAGATTCAAAAATTAGCTCGACAATAAGAAGCAATTTGATAAAGCTATCTATATTCATCATGACCTCCCGAAAGAGAACACAACACCCAACACTAAAAGTGAACGTGTCTTGGAGACACGAAACGGGATTTAGAGTCCCTAACCTACAACGGTTGTATATATGTCTGCTTCTGTGTGTTTACGTCTCAACCTTACCTAATCGACAATACGAAGCAGTTTGCTAAAGTTATCTATATTCATAAGGGGTCACAATAAGAAGCAATTTGATAAAGCTATCTATATTCATATGGATTCTCTTATACAATTTAGGTGGTGCATTTACTCTGTTCAAACCCACATATTATGAGTGTACTGTCATATGCTGAGAAGGTTGTAGACCGGTATATGTCTCCCTGGCAAGGTGTTGAGTGATTCTGCTTGTTTATCTAAAGCTATACTAGGGGTAAGGTTACTGTATCGTTTGTCTCCGATGTGTGCAGTGTTAGCTAAGCCCTGCACGACATCGACGGTTACTGGGGGAGCCTAAGTTGTCTTCGGGTGGGTTTACTTTGGGGCAGAGCACAGCGCTGTGGTGTGAGAGGGCCATAAGCCTATCCCTCACAACATATTGCTTGCCCTCTTTGTGTTTGACTATCCGAGGGATCGGCCAGGATATAACTAGGTACTAGAGACCTAGATTTATCAAGAGAGCATCCAGTCATATAACGTAATCTTCATTATACCACCTTCGGACAACCGTAGGCTACGAGCCGCATG
>CM064534.1:14419511-14525974 GCA_032716605.1 Paralithodes platypus
TTTAATTATTTTTTTGTTATTCTATACTCCAACTACTCCCTTTTGGGCAAAGGCTGAGAGTCTGTACATTCAACGTTTCTACATTGAACAGTGAAGCCTGTGAGGTCTCGGTCCATTCTAGGGGGTGAGACATGTGAAGTCCTTTTTCAAGCTGCAAACCAGCCTCTGCATTTTTGCCTTCGGCAGGATGCAAGGGCTTAGTTGGTCACTCACGGCTCAAAGCCGCCCCATCTCTGAAGCTCCAGTGCGTCACTGTCTCTTCCTCGAGACTCAGACCCTCCTTCTGTCAGAAACGCCATCTATTGAGCTATGAACTCACAGTGTATTGCACCCCTGTAGCATATTTTGAATATGTGAATATTCATACAATGCTATTTAATCAGGGAACAATGAGGTTATTTATTTGCCGTTTCGGTGGGCTTTGTGGTAATACACTGATACTAGGTACAGGCACAAATGCCCTCCCAACAACCTATCTTCCCATTGACATATCGGAATGCGAACCCGGGTCCATCGGACCTATGCTGTCCATATATATCTTATGAGCACTGCCGTGGTGTAGTTGTGTTAAAGCTCCGGCTATCGTCCTGATGGTCGGCGGGCGAACCCCACTGAGAGATTAGAAACATATAGATACCAGTATATATATATTTATTATATATAGATATATAAATATGCATATATGTATTTTTTTTAAAGCCAGGCTAGTAGTAATTCCAGCTCGTGATATAGTCCTTACTAAAATCCAGATGTGACTCAGCGACCGTAAATAAACTCAACAGGAAACTCCCCTAACACACCGTTTTTAATATCACCATTATTATTCAACTACGTATGTACTACTAGAACTCAATGAACAACACACAGAGAGTTATACAGACAAGTTCTTCCAAGGCATGGACAGATATATTCATCAATGGGCTTGATTCATATGGATAATTCAGGCTATAAATCATACGTTAATAATTATGTGAATTATAAGGTTTTATAGGTAAATATATTTACTGCAGACTAGACCAAGATAAGATCTATATTAATTCAGTGTTGTTAATAAACAACACAGGAAATATGCAATTAAATAAACACGTGACCTAAGTATCAACCCTTAATAATAATGATGAAGCGGGGTCGAGTGTCTTACGTGAATGAAACATCAATAATAGTTTTTAATATTCTCGATATACAAGAGAATGAGTGAATTGGAGAGTAAAACAAATACACACGCAGTGAAACGAGATGTACTAGAATGGGGCGCCGCAGCACTTGAGCTAGGTAGGCCCTCCTCAGGTAAAAACGCGACCTTTAATCAGCTTGCATGTCAGGTCAATAACTTTACTGCGCGGTTGGAAAATACAATTCTGGATTGTGTAAATCTGAACTTATTCTCAGAGATATCACACTGAATATGGGATTAAGGTATTGCGTATTTACTTTCACAATTTTATTATGTATGTAACCTCAAATTAAGTAATTTATGAGTTGAACTGTAATAGTCACATTCAATCGCACGTATGCAATAATTACGAACTTGTATCGAGGAATTCAGAGTTCAAGTTATTAATATAATTATAACTGAATTAGGGGAAAAAATACTATTTACTGGAAAAAAATCCATTTTAGAAAGACAAAGTCTAAAATAATCAATGGTGATTAATTAGTATATGTCCTGGCAACGGTTATAATGGTAATAGCGTAGGAAATAAAGTAACAAGAATTTACTTATGTTACCAATTAACTCACAAGACGAAGTTTTACAATGGAAATACTCAGAAGGGTATTAACAAGAGATCTGAACTGAAAACGGTTTAACCAGAGTCTTATGAATAATTCACCTTGACACGTGTTCGGATTTAGATGAGTTGAAAGATTTTCGATAAAAGACTTCCTATGGCAATGCTAGAATTCCTAGATCATAAGAATCAAAATTATCTACATCACTAATCGCACTGAACGAATAATACTAATTTACACAATAATCACAACAAACGATTAAGTAATCGTATGGGAAAACATGGGGGGACTATGTAAAGTATATAACTTGGGTAATGATAAGATTTACACTGGGAAAAATTATATATGAAATTGGGCGTTGGTTCCAGGTAATTAGTTATGAATTAAAGAGAGAATACCCGACACGAAATCCACGTCAACCGCAACTTACAACATACATCAACCGAATACCATATATAAGGCAAATCTGTGAGTATGTGGCGTGCCAAACTGAATGAACACAATTATATAACATCGTCTTAAGACGTTCGAGCGGATATTTCAACAGGAGTAATAGAGGAACTTGAAACCAGGGCTTAGACAAGAATTACTATTATTTCCTGAAGGCTAAACAGGTACATAAATTAACAATATCTTGGGCACAGATCCATTTATAATCACACTCTTACACGAGTCACATATTTTTAGCCCTAGACCTCGACAACAATAATCACAACTCAAAGATATACACTGACACTTAGGGTAAGTGTTGGAGGGTAGTTAGTGAGAGCACAGGGCTGGTCGACGTAGAGCGTTAGGTTTCTAGGGCAACACCTCAAGAATGTAGGGGTTTCACTCGAGCATTACTTCAGGCTCCCGACGTCAGAGGGCACCACAAAGAAGGCGAGCACACCTTTCCACTAGCAGGGGGCAGGGGGCTGGGGCAAGCTGTTAGCTGTGATTAGGAAACTGTCCTGTCCTGTTCTTTTCAGGCTAAGTACAGGGGTATGCAGGTTTTTGGTTTGCATACTTTTCTCCTAAGATTTTTGAAGCAATACTGACTTAATTCTTGACTCTCGTTTACACAGTCTCGTGGCAATAGGGGTAATGTGAATTGCGAGTTTGTGAATTGGGAGTTGTGAGGTAGTAGAATACTAATAGTATAACATGGCTGGGTTATAGATATAGGTTGTAACTTATATACTAGGTACCAAATTCATATCATATAAAGTCTTTATTTTATCCTATTCTTGCTAGAATTCTTACTTCATAGCGACATTCCATCATCCTCCAGACGCTTAGTACATATTGAGATACTTGCTGTGGCCTATAGGAAAGTAGTGCTTCTTGTCCTGGAGGTTATTGGATCCTACAGAGAACCTGCAGAGAGGTAACTGCCACGGGCCGCGTGTTCATGGGTCCATGAGGTGTGTAAATCTGTACTCTTTTCGGGTCGCTGATAATGTCAATTTTGCATAAACATTGCTTCATCGTAGTGTAGATATTATGAAGGAAGGAATGCTGGCCAGCTTCATTGGCAGTGTCGTTTGAAGGCAGGGCTGGTGGATTGGTTGGGTGTCAGTTTTGTCGCCAGGATGGCTCATAACTGATTGTGTAGGTGAAAGAAAACGAGGGGCTCTGGGTGATATGGGTGGCTCCTGCATTTTCCCTTACTACTTTCAGCTGTTTTCTGATGATGAATTTGGGCTGGTGGACCCCCGCTGCAGACTGGCTATTCTGCAACTGGTTGTTGCATGTGGTGGTAGCAACCCCGTCATTTCACCACTGTCGGCGAGGACAAAGTCGTCGCACCTCTCGCTTGAGAATGTATGATCGGGTGGTGGTGTTGGTTTTTTGACGGGTGTCAGGTTTTGCAGGGTGAGTAGCCATAATGTGGTATGGACATCCATAGGTTTGGTTGGACGTCCATGACCCAGGGTTTTAGATATAGACGTTCCTCAGCATGAGCAGCTATTTGTAGAAGTTGTTTATGGTGTTTTTCCACAGGTGTTGGCTTGAATGCCATCAAAAATGGACCACACTGTTTGATTTTCATGATTGGTGGTGTCGTTGAAGATGTAGCTGCAGTAAGTGGTTGGTGGTGTCAGTGAAGGTGGGGCTGTAGTATGGAGGTTGTCCTTGGAGTAGGTCTGGGTCGCGGGGGGTTGTCTAGGAGTAGTGACTGGCAGGAATGGCTGGTGATGAGTGTTTGGAGGTAGGCGTGGGCTGGACCAGGTAAGGGTTGACCTCGCATTAGTTGGTGGTGGTTATCAGTGGGGCTGGCAAGGTAGGTCTTTGGGTGATCCTCGCCAGATGTATATTGGTTTGTAAGGAAGGCGCCGCATACGGTGAGGGGGCACCACACGTCGACCAGATCTGGTGGCATGGAGGGTTACGATTGAGTAGGCAGTAGTGAAGGACGAGAAACATGGTATCTGAGAGGGAAGGTTGAAGACGCTAGAGCCTAGACTAATGTGATGGTTTATTTGTTATGTGATGTCTGGTATGGATGACTGGGGAAGGTCGTGAAGTAGAAGAAGACTTATGATTTGTCTTGGGAAGTAATGGAAGAGGCCGTGTAACTGGTTTTATTTTGGATTGGGATCCGGAAGGAACAGGAGAATATCAATTTAGATGCATAAGAGGGGAACCGGAAGGATTAGGAATAAGGGGGTAAGTCAAGAAGGAGGTACAGTAGTGGGAGGGTGAGGGGCGGAGTGATAGCTGAGTAATAAGATTTGGGATGTTAGTAATTATAGGAGTTGTAGGTAGAGTACCTGAGATTCTGAAACGTAGGTATACTGACAGATGGGGAGGCTTGTACAGGTAATGGGCATGGTTGATGACCAGCTTGAGAAGGAAGGCTTGCAGAGCAGATACAGTGTGTGTAGGGGAGCAGGTATGTGTGTGAAGGCAAGATGGCAGGTGCTCGTTTACTCTACGTGCTTCACATGTCTCACTCCCTAGACTGGAACAAGACCTCACGGGCTTCACTGTTCATTGTAAAGCGGTGAATGTTAAGGCTCTCAGCCTATGCCCGAGAGGAAGTAAGTTGGAATATAGAAAACAAAAAAAACTGTACACAGGAGGGGGTGGGCGGGGCTGTACTAGGGGTGCTGGCTTGTGAGTTAAAGTGTTCAAATCTGGAAGGGTTCTTTGTTTGTGGGTGGGTGTCACAGGTAGGGTGAGGTCAGGTAAGGTAGGTTCTGTGGATCCTAAATTCTGGTTATTAGTTGCAGGCAATATGTCATTCTGAATGGGGTCAGCAAGCATAACTATAGTCTCATTAATGGGCTGACATCTACGGACATGCCTGTTACGATATGTGCGCGACTCACCAAAATAATCTGATAACCTGGTAGCAGTTCGGAACAGATAAGATCTCAAAAGGGTCCTTTAAACCTGGGTTTTGAGCTTGGATGGTACTGGTAGGTGGGCAACCATAACTAGATCACCAATACAGTGGGGGCTGGATTTGGGAGTTTCATCAGGTTGCAGATCTTGCACGTACTGGATTTGTCGTACTCGATTTTTGAGATGAACTGGTCATGATGATGGACTGGTCAGGTTAGAGGAGGGCTCATACGGGGCAGCTAGATGACGAAGGGGAAGGAGCAATGGTGCCACTCCAAGTACTCGTTCATGAGGTGATATTCTGTCTTCTCGAGGGCAGGTGTTGATTCCCTATTGCACAATGCTAACTTGGCTGGACCAATCTTTTGAATCCATTTGTTGCAAACAGGTTCGGATTTGGTTGTCTATTATTCTGTGGCTTCTCTCGCAGATGGAATTCCCTTGCGGCCCATAGGGAGAGGAATGGCTGATCTTAAAACCACACACCATTGATAACTGTGACCATATGTGGCTGGTAAATTCTGGGGCATTGTTCAGAATGGATTGCTTCTGGTAATCCAAAATAAGGGAAGACATGTTGAATCAGTACTTCAGCTACTGCAATGGCTGAATGATCTTTTGCTGGACACGCAATGACATACTTGGAGTGTGTGTCCACAAAAGTGATGATATATCTGAACCTGTGACTATTTATAAAGGGCCCATCACGTCTACTGCAAGCAATTGCACAGGTTTGGAAGCAGTTAATTTCCCGGATGGCCCAGCTGTGCGAGTTCTGTCTTTGCCTAATGCATATGCCTTTGCACGACTCAGTGATGCATTTGGCGTTGATGTAAGGTGATGGAGTCCAGTAAACTTGTTGGAATGTGGAGATGTGTTTCCTTTGGGCAAGATGGATCCCATTATCCATAGGGATGGACTGCATTGTGGCTAACACAGCTTGAGGGGTAATAACTATTTTACCCTCCAAGATGAAAAGATTATCACCTCGCCTGGTTAGTTGGTTGAAAAATGTTCTTGGCATCAAGTCTGGCTTATATTGTTGTTGTTAACCTTTAGGAGGTCCTGTTGACTGTTGTTTGAAGTGTCTTGGTGATGGATTGCGAGGATGGTGTGGGTTGGCTCGTCGTGGTGAAGTGCAGGTTCAGATGGTGATAAAGGAAGACGAGAAAGTGCATCAGCATTA
Organism: Paralithodes platypus; assembly: GCA_032716605.1. Taxonomy (NCBI): domain Eukaryota; kingdom Metazoa; phylum Arthropoda; class Malacostraca; order Decapoda; family Lithodidae; genus Paralithodes; species Paralithodes platypus. The sequence continues at coordinate 14,425,762 of CM064534.1, forward strand.
GTATGCAATTTTCCTGGTCGGTATGCAATCTCTATGACAAACTCTTCTAGAGATTCCCTCCACCTTACTGTCCTGGCATTTTTTGTACCTGACTTCCGCAGCCAATGAAGGGCGTGGTGGTCGGTGATGATAGTGACCTGAATTCTATGATGCCGTAGCCTTGAGGTATGGGTGGCCAGTTTCGAACCTGCCGCTGAAATGTTCATACGGTGAAATAAACAACCCAGACCACTGTATGACCTGTAAGAAAGGAGGATTCATCTGTATCCGGCATGATGAAGTACGAGACATCACTGCACAAATGCTGGACGAGGTGTGCCATGATGTCAGAATCGAACCGGAACTTCTGCCTATGGACGGACAGCGCTTGGCCCAAAATACTGCAAATACTTCATATGAAGCAAGAGTGGACGTAAGTGCTCGAGGTTTTTGGACGATGGGGCCAACAGGCTTTTTTCGACATCAGAAACTTCAACCCAAGAGCACAAACATCTCGTGAGCGAGGACACAAGGCGGCATACTTGAGAAACGAAAGTGAGAAAAAACGCGCTTATTAAGAAAGAATGTGAACAGGGATCAAGGAAGCTTTACTCCTCTGGTCTTCTCATCGTCGGGAGGTATGGTACCTTCTGCAAGTGTCTTCTATGCCATATTAGCTGAACAAATATCGGAGAAAAAACGCCAGCATAGAAGCCAAGTCATAACTTGGATGAGATGCCGGCTCTCTTTCTCTCTTCTCAGGTCTGCACTCCTATGTCTCAGGGGTACAAGGTCCCCCCCGCTACAGAGGACAAGAGTGAGAGACTTGGACTTTGAAATGGTCGTGGCGGAGGGACGAATTGGGGAACAACTAGGTTGATTGTAGGGAGGTACTGGTACAAAAAGATAAACTACAATATAACTAGAATAAGATAGATTGTACACCACTTTGTAACTGTCACCTTAATAAAAAGATGATAGTGACCTTGACTCCTGCCAGGAAAGCTTTGAAATATTGCAGTGCCCAAATAATGCCGAGACATTCTCGTTTTGTCACTGGGTAATTAATTTCAGCCGGGTTAAGGGTGCGGCTGGCACATGCAATTATATGTTCTTTGCCATCCCTGGTTTGTCCTAGTACGGCTCCAATACCAAACTGTGACACGTCAGTGTACAACCGGAATAGCTGGGTGTAGTCGGGAAAGGAGACCACTGGAGAGTCAACTAACTTGGTCTTGAGATCATTGAAGGCTTGAAGTCATAAATCAGTCCATAAGAAGGGCTCTTCTTTTCTCGTATGTCATGGAGAGGTTTGGCGATGGTGGCAAAGTTTTTCACGAATCTCCTGTAATATGAAGCTAAGCCAAGGAAAGCACGTACACCTTTTACATTCATGGGAGGGGTGATCTTGCTAATTGCTTCAAGCTTACTTGGGTCAGGTGCAATTCCTTGCTCGGAGACAATGGGACCAAGAATATTTACTTCAGTTTTGGCTAGAGTGCATTTGTCAGGTTTCAGTTTCAGGTTAGCATCTCTGATTCGTTGAAATACTTGTTGGAGTCTTTGTAGGTGTTCTGTCCAGGTCTTACCGAACACAATGATGTCATCAAGGTAAGCTAGGCAAGTTTCCCAGGTTAATCCTTGTAGCACCGATTCCATCAGTCTTGAGAAAGTAGCTGGACCATTACATAAACCAAAAGGTAACCCTGTAAACTCATACAGGCGTCCTTGGCTGGAAGAAAATGCTGTTTTTCGTTGATGTTCTGGTAAGACAGGTACTTGCCAGTAGCCAGCTTGCAAATCTAGAGTTGTCAACCATTTTGCTCCAAGTAATGAGTCTAAAGAGTCATCAATCCTGGGAAGAGGTGTAGCGTCTTGAATGGTGACGTCATTGAGTTGCCGGTAGTCAATGCAAAACCGGGTTGATCCGTCCTTTTTACGGACCAGGACTACCGGAGATAACCAAGGGCTGTTAGAAGATTTTAACAAACTCCTGTGGCAAGCATATCTTGGACTTGTTTTTCTTCTTCTTCACGTTGGATTGGGTTTTTCCTCCTAAATGGTTGCTTGATGGGGTATCCCACGGTGTGAATGGGGTGATGCAACATGTTCGTTATCCCCATATCTCGACTAGAGGTAGCAAAGATATCTTTATAGGAAATTAGGAGGTTTCTGAGGTCAGTTTGTTGGTTAGAAGTGAGGGTGGAGGGTATGTCAGGAAGGGGGTTTTCATAGGGGGGTGAGGATTCAGAGGGAACAGATAATTCGTCTGAATACATTTCTAGGTCACCAATTGCTAGGGCCTTAGGCAGAGTGATAGGTTTATCTGATATATTGGCAATTTTTATGCAATTCATCTGATGTGGTAGCAAGCAAGGAGCGGTTAGGCATACTTCATTGAAAGGGCTTTGGAGGTGTGGGGTCACAAAGACATTTCCTTGAAGATTAGGTACTAATGGTACCCATTTCTCGTGGTGGGGGGGAACTGTACTGGCGGAGGCAATTATAGCTTGGGCAATTATATGTGGTTGCAGATGGGTACTATCTTGAGTACTTTGGGGGGCAGTAGTGACAGGTAAGGATATCTGCAAAGGTGGGGACCTTTATCTGCTTTAAATTGCCCTCAGCAGGAAGAGTTTTTTTTTTTTTGGTTTGGAGTGGGGGTCATAAGTTAGGGTTCGGTGCCTACAATTTATGGAGGCGCCTAAAGCTATCAACAAGTCGAGACCTAAATATCCATCGTATTTAGACTCACTGGGATGGTATATCACGAAAGAGTGATGAACTCCGTGATTGGGATGAGGGGTGTTTACAAATAACGGGAGGGTCTGACCAAGGCTAGGGATAACTTGGTCATTGGCACTCATTAATATTATGGAGGAAGATTGGATTTGTCCAAAAACATGCTTATATTTGGGGAAAATGGGAGGAAATAAGCAAGAACGGGAAGCCCCCGTATCAATGAGGAGTCGAACTTTCACCCCATTCAGACGTGATTTTGTGGTACACCGGAAGTCCGTCATCTGATGTCCCGTCATGAGCCCCCGCCATTGTTACGACTATTTGATTGGGGGGGCAGCTTAAAAATCCTGGGATCTGGCTGGAAAGTTCAGGCTGATATGTCTCTAGTTCTCCTTCTGCTTTTACTTCTTCGATCCCGGCTGTCCCATCTTCAGTAATGGCGGAGATCTGCCTTGGTTTTAATCCATGGGATTTGTGCCCACCAACTGGGAGTCTTGGTCCTTTTCCTTGTTAGCTCATTAAAGGATCTCTAGAGGGACCAGATCATGCAGGGTTTCCAGTCTGCTGGCCGGATCCGGGCCCAGTCCTCAGCTTTGTCTGCTGGCCAAGGAGCTACTGGGCGACTGCTGATCGTAGGGTTAGTAGAGGGATGTGTAGTGGCTCTACTTATGGCAGCAATTTTGTTAGCTGGCTATCTCTGGATTTTTTCAAGGCCATGATCCTTCTGATCACAGGCAGGTCTGTATCATAGTTGGTGGGTTCGACTATGGAGAAATGGTCGGCCAAGGGGTCAGCCAGGATTCTCACTAAAGTCTTGAAAATGGTCTTCTTCCCCTGGGCTGTCGTGTCATCCGGGAAGGCCGTCATTGCAACTTGGTGTAATTTTTCTACAGTCTCATCCAAGTCTCCGGTGAATTGGATGGCATGGAACTGCTTGTCCGCAATTTTTTGTCGTAGAACTGGATTTATTGCGGTTCTTACATACACTTCGAACTGCGTCCAGGTTGACCCAGGCATATTGTCGTGTACATACCCCTACACTTTAGTTGCATATTTCCCTAATTTCAATACAATGGTATGGATCTTGGATTTGTCTTTGTTCCCAAACATAATGTCTAGGATCGGTTTGACTATTTCCAGGTAGGTATAGATGTCATAATCCTCAGGCTTGAATGCCGGGATATCAAGAGATCTAGTAGCTGCCATGATGAATAATGTAAATACATTAATTGAATACAGAACAAAATAATTGAGATAAGAACACTCGTGTTGGTAGCCGTATTGAGACACCGCTGCCGCCAGCGTTTTGCCTGGCTATAGTAATTACAGCTCGTGATATAGTCTTTACTAAAATCCCGATATGGACTCATAGACCGTAAATAAACTTAACAGGAACTCTCCGAACACGTTTTTAATATCACAATAAGTATTCAACTAGGTACTAAAGAACTCAATGACAACACACAAGAGAGTTATACACACAAGTATATTCAAAGGCATGGAAAGATATATTCATCAATGGGCTTGATTCATATGGATAATTCAGGCTATAATCATACCTTAATAATTATGGGATTTATAAGGTAATAGGTAAATATATAATAGCAGAATAGACCAAGATAAGATCTATATTAATTCAGTGTTGGTAATAAACAAACAGGAAATATGCAATTAAATAAACACGTGACCTAATTATCAACCCTTAATAATAATGATGATGCGGGTCGAGTGTCTTACGTGAATGAAACATCAATAATAGTTAATATTCTCGATATACAAGAGAATGAGTGAATTGAGAGTAAAACAAATACACACGCAGTGAACGAGATGTACTAGATGGGGCGCGCGCACTTGAGCTAGGTAGCCTCCTCAGGTAAACGCGACCTTTAATCAGCTTGCATGTCAGGTCAATAACTTTACTGCGCGGTTGGAAAATACAATTCTGGTTTGTGTAAATATGAACTTTTTCTCAGAGATATTACAATGAAACTGGGATTAAGGTATTGCTCATTTACTTGCACAATTTATTATGTATGTAACTCAAATTAGGTAATTTAAGAGTTGAACTGTATATTCACTTCAATCGAACGTATGCAATAATTACGAACTCGGTCGAGGAATTCAGATTTAAAGATATTAATATAATTATAACTAAATTAGGGAAAAATAAATATTAACTGGATATTAAGACAAAGTCTTAATAATCAAAGGTGATTATTTAGTAGATTTCTTGGCAACGCATATAATAGTAATAGCATAGGAAATAAATTAACAAGATATTACTTATGTTAACAATGACGCACAATACGAAGTTGTACTATGAAAATACTCAGAAGGGTATTAACAAGAGATCTGAACGGGTTAACAGAGTCGTATGAAGAATTCACCTTGACAAGTGGTGTATTCGAGATGATGGAAGATTTAGATAAAAGACTCTATGCAATGCTAGAATTCCTAGATCATAAGAATACAAATTATCTACATCAATAATCGCATGAACGAAGATACTCATTTACACAATAATCACAACAACGATTAAGTAATCGTATGGGAAAATGGGGGACTTGGAAAGTATATAACTGGGGTAATGATAAGATTTACACTGGTATAAATATAATATGAATTTGGGCGTAGGTTCTAGGTAATTAGTTATGAATTAAGAAGGGGAATCAAGACACGAAATACACGTCGACCTCAACTTACAACATACATAACAGAATACATATATAAGGAAAATCTGTGAGTACGTGGCGTGATAAATGAGTGAACACAATTATATAACGTAAGCGTAGGACGTTCTAGAGGATATTTAACCCGGCAACGGTGAGATACCTCTTAAGAAGTTTTACTGGGCGAGGGCGGCAAAGCTCTTAAGAGGGAAGGCCTAAAAATATAAAATTTAAACGGCCCCAGTAGCACTAATTTTTTTTTTTTTTTCCCTATACCTCATATCACTCCTCCACATCCCCTTCTTCCCCCTTTTTCCCTCCCCCTTCAATTATCACCTATTTTCCCTGTTATTCCCTAATTCGTTGGTATATTTTTGTGCTAACATTAGCAAAATGTGTGGAGGATGTGCTTATGTGCCTAGCGGGTGTGTTACACAAGCGAGAGTGGAGATGAGTAAGCTCAGTCAGGCTTGAGGCCTCGTGAAGGGAGGAGGGGTTGCCTCAATTTGCTCCATAATTCATGAATGGGCTGCTCCATGTATATTCGCGATTTTGACCAGAAAAATTATATTTTCACTTGTTTATTGTTGTTACAGGTTACTATCTTCATAGTGAAGGTAACATAGGCGCATATGAATAAGTAATAACGATATTTATCATAAAATGACGATTATAGGCATGAATGGAGCCTAATATGCTCGCCCAGGGGCATCGAGTTCAATACCCCCTGCTCGCCGTTTATAGGTTAAATAGGAGTAATAGAGGAACTTGAACACAGGTCTTAGACAAGAATTACTATTAATTTCAGAAGGATTAGCAGGTACGCAAATTACAAGATCTTGGGCACAGATCTATTTATAATCACACGCTTACACGAGTCACATATTTTAACCTATACCTCGACAACAATAATCACAACTCAAAGATATACAGAAACATTTAGGGTAAGTTTGGAGGGTAGTGAGAGCACAGGGCTGGTCGACGTAGAGCGTACGTTCTAGGGCAACACCTCAGGAATGTAGGGTGTCACCCGAGCATTACTTCAGGTTCCGACGTCAGAGGGCACCACAGGGAGAGCACTTTCACTAGCAGGGGGCAGGGCTGGGGCAAGCTTTTGCTGTGGTTAGCTGTCGTGTCCTTTTCAGGCTAAGTACAGTACCGCAGGGTTGGTTTGCATACTTTTCTCCTAAATTTTTGAAGCAATATCTGACTTAATTCTTGACTCTCGTTTACACAGTCTCGTGGCAATAGGGGTATTGTGAATTCGTTGTGATGGAGTTGTGAGGTTAAATACTAATAGTAGACATCGCTGGGTTATAGATATAGGTGTACTTATATACTAGGTAACATATTCATATCATATAAAGTCTTTATTTAGCCTATTCTGCGAGAATTCTTACTTCATAGGATTACATCATCCTCCAGACTCTTAGACATATTGAGATATTGCTGGCCTATTAGTGCTTCTTGTCTGGAGGTTATTGGATCTACCGGACCACCAGCATAACTGACACTCCTGCTCAGGTCCATTTGTATCTGTAGTCTGTATCTGTAGCTGATGTGCAATTTGCATAAACATTGCTTCATCGTAGTGTAGATCTGGTGAAGGAAGGAATGCTGGCCAGTCATTAGCTGGTGCAGTTTGAAGGCAGGGCTGTGATTGGTTGGTGCAGTTTCCCATGCTCATAACTGCTTGTGTGTGTGAAAGAAAACAAGGGGCTCTGGGTGATAGGGGTGGCTCCTGAATTTTCTTACTTCTCCGCTGTTTTCTGGTGATGGATTTTTCTGGTGGACCCCGCTGCAGACTAGCTATTCTGCAACTGGTTGTTGCATGTGGTGGTAGCAACCCCGTCATTTCATATATATATATATATATATATATATATATATATATATACAGTGTCTATATATATCTATATATATATATATATATATATATATATATATATATATATATACTGTATATATCATGGTATTTGAAAATAATATATTTAAGGAGTAAGATATTTTCACATACAAATATATTTTTTAAGAAAATGTTCTAAGGATTTTACTTTCTCTCGCTTATAGCATTTGAGTCCCTTATCGCTTACAGATTCGATGTTTGACTTTTTTTTCGATTTTTTTAATTACTGCTAAAGTTAATTATCGTTTGCCAGACTCAATTTCCCCTTCGCCTCTCTTATATTTCACCGTATTACCCCTGAGGAGACCGTCGATAGGCAGAATCCGTGATCATATACAGGTAGGTATATGTGTTTCAAGTTGAGCCCTTTTGTTTTCCAGAATACAAATGTATAGTTTATTCTAGGTACTTTAAGAGCATTGTATTCAGCGTAGGAAGGCACACTAGATTTGCGTACAAAATTAATACATACATACATTCCACATATACATGACTAAATATTTATGTAGTACGTAAAACATTAATAATTACAGCATACACAATCATACACGTGGTGGTTATAATCTATCACAGACACACACACACACACTCACACACACACACACACACAGAGTCAATTCAAATGTTACTCCATAAACACAAGCCAACCCCTTTTGTACCGGCGACGTATTTTGCATTATATTCTATCAACTATCAAACGATGCCACCGAGTTTAAAGAACAGTCTTCGAACCATCTCACTTAACTCTTTTTACTACCACAAATTCTTCTTATACTGCACAAAATCGGCTATAGTTAAATTACAACTAAAAATACGTCGCCAGTACAGAAGGGGATAACACTTTTGGAGCAAACTTTACCCGTTATCTAGCATTCATATTACCTTACCTACAAAACCAGAGGTATTAGTAGTATAACTAGTTGGTAAGTCTACTATGTGATGAACTTCAGACAATGAACTTTAAATAAGTGGAAACTAATCAAACTCTTTCAGTACCGGTGCCGTCCTTTTAAATTATTTCAGGCTACTATTAAGCGATTTCATTCAGTTTGAAAAGTACCTTACGCAATTATAATAAGGAATACAACATGGCAGCAGTAGTGAAGACATTGGCCTAACATCTCCATCGTCCTCCACCTCACATTTGTTTTTCCTCAACTCGATACTCAGTAAATTCTTGTTGTGCGGAGGAATTCTGTACCCAAACGAGGCGGTAAAGTTCCGGGGCGAGATGAAGGTGAAAAGGGATTGGATTTTGTAATTATTGTATTTATTTATGTGTGTATTTTATTTTTGTCAGCGTTTACAATGAGTGTGTGTTTGCCATAGACTGTTAGCTTCTTAAACAAATAAGAACCCTATTTTAACTCATTTGTTACCGATGACGTCTATTATTTATTGATTCCAGCTACATTTAGACAATTTTACGAAGGACATGCGATTGCTGAAAGGATGAGTTGAGCTAGTCTGTAGCCCTTTAGTCGGTAAACGCCCTTCCTAACCTGAATAATAGCATCTAATAGTTGCCACAATATAATGAAAGGGACGTCGCCGGTACTGAAGGGGTTAATAAATATGTGTGTCTATCTATCTATCTGTTGCCTGACGCCGTGATCCCCGAAGGAGTGGCCACGAACGAACCGCCCCCATGCACCTCTGTCCCCAGTCAGTCGACGCCCCTCCTCCCAACCAGCACCGCCTTCATTCATATACTTCCTCACTCCGTCCTTCCACCTCTCCCTCTCTGTCCTCCACCTCGCTCTCCTACACCCTCTTAGTCAATCTCTCGCTTTCCATACGTTCCATATGGCCGAACCATCTCAAGTTGTTCCTGTTCACACTTTCCAGCACATCTACCTCCACACCACACCTCCTTCTTACCTCCTCATTCGTCTGTCTATCCCTCCATGTAACTCCGCACGCAATTCTCAAGTAACTCATTTCCACTGCTCTCACTCTTGGTCTGAGTCTCTTCCCGAACGTCCATGCTTCGCTTCCGTAAGTTAGTGTCGGGATTACCACACTGTCATGCAAGGACTTCTTCACTTCCATACTGACCACTCTACAGGTATTTCTTGTTACTGCTTCAACGTTCCTACAACCCTCTTCCCCTGTTGCACCCTCTCCCGCACTTCTTCATCCATAGTCCCATTTTTACTCAACACACTGCCCAGACACTTAAAAGAGCTGACAATCTCCATAGCCTGACCATTCAACGTCACCTCACACTCTGTGACTTCACCCCTTTCGAAGAAAAGCTGAAAGCTTGCTCTTCCCCGCATTTACCTTCAAATTCCGTTTTTCGCACACTGTTCTAAACTCATTTACCAGACCCTGCAACTCCCATTCATTATCGCTCATCAGAACTGTATCATCCGCAAACAGCAGTATAGGCAGCTTCCACTCAATTCCCTCCCTTTTCAGCGATACACCAACATCCACTGCTCTTCCTAGTATTTCTTTCATGACTCTATCCATATACTGTATACAGTAAACAACCACGGGGACATCACACACCACTGTTTCAACCCAACACTCAGGTCAAAGAACTCGCTCTGCTTATTCTCCACATGTACTACCGCCTTTGCACCCTCGTACATGCTATTCACTGCTTTCAGCAACTTGCCATCTACTTTGTATATTCTAAGTACATGCCTTCTCTATCCACTCCGTCATAGGCCTTCTCCAAGTCCATAAAGGCAACATAAACCTTTTGTTTCTTCTCCAGATATTTCTCCACAACACATCTCAGGGTAAAAATCTGATCTACACATCCTCTTCCCTTCCTAAAACCTCCCTGCTCGTCGCCTATCCATTTCTCCGTTTTCCGTGTGTGTGTTAGTATTAAGCTCTTTTACTCGGTGTTATTTAAGGTTAATTAAGTACTCTGTTTTTTTCAAGATGATGGTAAATTGCTATCTCTTCATCCTGATTACTCGGCTATTACCGAGATTATGCGGCGAAATATGTTGTTAACCCACTGAGCCCCAGTGACACAGGGTTTGCGTCCACAATGTATGTAACGCTAAACCCCAGCGACGCATGGTTTGCGTCCTGGCCGGTCCGGTCCCAATTACTCCGGTCCTATGGCACCTAGAGGGCTCAGATTTGTATAGGAACTGTGTAAGTATCCCACGCACCCATGTCGATGGTTGAACACTCTCAAAGTCCAAACGCGTGCGCGTGAGCGCGCAAAAACATGTTTTTTTGGAGAAATTGCCTTAAATTTTTTACTCTTGTAAAATCCATTTTCGGGGGCTATGTAGGACCATTTTTTGACCTTTTTGATCGGTTTTTCGTGGTTTTTCCTTCATTCCTAACCCATTCGCTATTGTTTCTGGAATTAAAAAAACAAATCAGAATCAGCTGGTCCTGGGTGGTACATTTATAAATATTTAGCTGGTACTCAGCGGGTTAATTATGAAAACTTGGCAATAATATGACGCAAAGACATAGCAGTATTAGATTTTCCATAACAAAATCGAGATCTCAGGTGCTACAAGGTGTGTGTGTGTGTGTGTGTGTGTATTTAAACGTCCCTTTGTGTGCCCGTTTGTGTGAGAGAGCTAAATCGGGTGTAATGAGAGTGTGAAATTCTGGGGATGGAAATTAAGTGGGTTCATTGTACGAAAGGTGGAAGAAAAGGAGAGAGATTATGTCCACGGTGATTTAATTAAGAGCGAGAGAGTGTGTGTGTGTATGTGCGCGAGTGAGATGTGTTATTTTCCGATGTTTGTGTTGTCTGTATTACAATCATGATACATGTATTAATATTATCACCAACCCACCAATTAACTTACAAATTAACCTAACTAATGAAACCAATTAAACTAATGAATACATGTGGCACTCCAAGGATTCGAACCTAGTATAATTAACTCAATTATTTGTATTGAAAGTATCTGCTGAACAGACTAGTACAGGTGTCTCTGATTTGTATTTGTTTTATTAATGTATTTAAATGAAATGCAACTTGTATTTCATGTCAATAAAATTGTAAACTTGAATTTTGAATTTGAACTTAACCCCTTTAGTACATACCAACGACGTATTTTTTGTTACTTTATTCCAGCTGTATATAGACGATTTTGTACAGCTTCGGAAGGATCTGTGTTAGTAAAAAAGGTTAAGTAAATAGTTCGAAGCCTGTTAATTTCCTTGGGTCTTTTTTAACTTCAGAAAATCGTCTAATAGTAGCCACACAAAAGTTAATAGAACGTCGCCGGTACAGAAGGGGTTAAGGAACAGGTGCACAGATAGAAGAATGGACAATTAGATAGCAAGGTATGTAAGATCATCGGGTCTCACTGCAGCGAAACGGAAAAGTTAGAATGACATTATGATGAAGGGATATAGATAATTCTTAAGTATAAGGTGAGGAGAACATGAACTGTATTTGGACGATGCAGTCTATTTGTACCCTCCAAAAATAATAATAAATAAATACATAAAAACAAAATAATATATATACATATATATATATATAATTTTATATATATACCGGTATATAATTTTATATATATATATATATAATTATATATTTACCATTCTATTTAGACTATTATATTAGACTGTTTATATGAATTAGCATTTTAATTGTTAATTTGAACTTAACCCCTTCTGTACCGGTGACGTATTTTTTACTTTATTCGAGCTTTATTTAGACGATTTTGTGCAGCATCAGAAGGATCTGTGGTAGTGAAAAACGGTTAAGTGAAATAGTTCGAAGCCTGTTATTTACCTTTGGCTCTTTTAAAACTGAATATAATTGTCTAATAATACTATATATCATTAATTTTGTGAGTATATACATATGTGGTAAACTATCAATGGAAGTTAAATATTACTAAGCTATAATGAATCAAATAAAATCAATCTAAATGAAAACTACTCTATATCTAAATTGAATTAAATCTGAAACAAGCTAATTTATATCCAAAGGTCTCACATAATAAATGTATATATAGGGTAAGGTTATAAGGGTTAATATTAGCCAGGAATTAACTCACCAATAGTTCCACGTGGCAATGAGGCAAGGGAGAACGTTTTATCCAATATGGCGGTGGACAATGGGGAACGAGACTTCGGTCCCAAGACTCGAGTCAAGTTAAAGAAAGAATAAATGATTACATGGGAATGGACATGAATAATATGCTTATCTATCAGTCAGTCATGGTGTCGATGAGAGCGTCGTGATGGTATAGCTGCGTGTATTGCTGTATGTGTATTGTGATTACAGGCACAAAAGCTCGATCAACTGAGGGCGGAAATTTAGATGTTAACTGGTTGGTGTTCGTGAAGGCTCTGGCGTACCTCAAAAGCACACCTTGCTGCCTTGGCAAACCGCCAGGAGCCCAAATTATCGTACCGCATTCAGGTTGCTCTATACGATAAATTATATTAATATATACGATAAATTCATATATACTACATAAGACCATGGCAATATTGCTTAATAGCATATTAGGCCTTTTATAACTTAACTTATTTACAATCTTATAATATACGATCTACTCGTCCTACGTCGTGCTGTGAGGAGAGATTGTGACGTCACAGAGACATACGAGATCACAAAAGAGTCATATTCTATCGTATTTATACGATACACTCCCCCCACAAAAAAAGACCTGAACCCCACCTTAAACCTAAAGTTGCCCAGAGGCTATCTTCTGACGCCACAAGTCAACGGCGCCAGCAGCAGCGCGTCTGGGACGCGTCCCGGTCCAAGAATGATCACCATCAGTAAGAGGTGAGTCGTTCCTTTGAGAATCCTCGGACCCAGCAATAACAGGTGGAGCATCAGATTGCAATGCGGAATCGAGCTCCAAAGCGTACAAACGTGCGATAGGACGAACAGTAGTTCCAGTGGCTGTCTTTAATAGCGCCACCCGCTCTACAGAGTCTGCCCCCTTGTATACCTCCAATACGCGGCCTAATTTCCAGTATAAACGAGGACTATCTTCTTTAATTAAAACAACTTCGCCAACTGTAGGAGCCGTTGGTCTACCAGAGGGAGTAATACTCCTTTCCCTCAATGCTAGCAGATATTCACTAATCCACCGTTTCCTAAAATCCTCGATTATCCTGGATATATACTGGTATCTCTTAGACACCGCTACCTCAGAGTACAACGAGGGATCCTCTAACTCTACTATGGATTGGAAATCAGATGGAAACGCAGTCAATGGTTTCCCATATAGCAAGTGAGCTGGCATTAATGGTAGTGGTTCTTGCAGGTCGGTGTAGATAATTATATGTAAGCGGGCGATCATTCACGACTGCCTCTATCTCTGTGAGGACTGTCGTCAACTCACTCTTCTTTAATAGAGCACGTCCTACAATCGCTCTTAGTCCTGACTTTACTATGCCGACACATCGTTCCCAAATTCCACCAAACCAAGGTGCCTTAACTGGAATGAACCTCCATTCGCACTTCTTCTCTCCCAAAAAAGTGATGATAGTAGGATCACTACTCATATCCTTTAGGTATTTTGATGCTTGGACATAAGTGGGAGTATTGTCGCTAAGAATGAGTTGAGGGAATGAACGACGGGCACAAAACCGTCTGAACGCCAGCATAAATTCTTCGCTAGACATATTATCACATAGTTCTAGGTGTACCGCTCGAGACGTCGCACAGGTAAACATTAATATATAAACCTTCTCACTCTCCCTCGTCTTCAATGCCCCTGTGTAATCTAATCCTACCGCTTGGAAAGCTTCTACGTGCTTTACACGGCATTCAGGTAGGGGTGGAGCTGGTCCAGTTGCATACGGTTTACCCTTTAGTCTCTGGCATATTACACACTTTCGTACTATGCATCGAGCTACTTGTCGAACCCTGGGTATCCACCATGTGAGACGTAAATTGGATATAATATGACATACCCCGTAGTGTTTTACTTCCCTATGTGCACGTATGATCTATAGATCAGTAACGTGATGTCTTGTTGGCATAAGAATAGGGCGGTTTGTGCCGTCTGGTACACCCGACCACTTCAGGCGACCCTCACACCTGATGAGGCCATTGTCTAGGTGCAACCGTAGTTGACGCACTATATTAGGCATTAATGTCTTATTCGAGCTTTTCAAGGATTCTAATTCATTGGAAAAGGTTTCTATTTGAACCTATTTGATCAAAGTTACTTCAGCTGCTTTAAATTCACGAGCATCAATGTTGTGACGCCTGTTGCAGAGTTGGCCTGTTACTTTAAGCTTGAGATTGGATACATATCGCAACACCCAAGCTACAACTCTGACTAATTTATTATAGTCACCGAATCTTGCCCACTTTATGATAGGACCCGGTGGCTCATTTGGTTGGGCTGTAACTGCCACTGTTTCCAGTGGCAGAAGTCCCTCACCAACAGCATGCCATATCGTCCATTCACTTTCATGGAGCAGCCACTTTGGACCATGCCACCACAATTCGGACTTCATTAACTGGCTAGCCGTTATACCCCTAGTTATGAGATCACTAGGGTTTTCTTTTGTATTTACATAATGATAAGCAACGTCTGGCAAAACGGCTCTAATCTCATCTACCCTATTCCGCACATAAACTGGCAGAGACTTCTTGCTATGTATCCAGTTGAGTGCGACCTGACTATCGCACCATACATGAACGATTTCAATATTTAATTCGCTCTCGTATGCTGCGCGTACATGTTGCACCAGACGTGCTAATAGCAGCATGGCAGTCAATTCCATTTTAGGGATAGTTACCTTTTTAACCGGGGCTACTTTGGCCCGGGCTGTAACTAAATGTGCCCCAAATGAAGTAACGACATATATGGCTACCCCGTATGCTGTGGTGCTAGCATCACAAAACGTGTGTAACATAACGTCACCGAACGCCGCCACTTTACGAGGTATAGGTTTAGTACATAGGACGGCATATTCATTCAACAACAATGTCCCTTGGTCATTCAGGTCCTCGGGCAAACTCCCATCCCATCCTATCTTACGTCTCCAAACTTCCTGCATTACAATCCTAGCTCTTATGGTAATTGGTAATGCTAGACCCAAAGGATACAAAAATTGCGCAACTTTGCTCAACAGACTTCTTTTGGTGTGCGCTCCTGTCTGCTGAGCAAAAGACCTTGTTTGAAAAGTTAGTATGTCATGTTTAGGTTGCCAGATCATCCCCAAATTTCTGGACTTTTCCTGGTTAAGAGATGCCGTACCATCCACCTGTATTAAACTCTGAAGATCTTCACTATTAGTAACCCACTCGCGGAGAAATAGATGTGCATCCGCAAACAATCTGCGTGCTTGCCAGTATGCATATAACAAAGCATCTTGACTATTGCTAGTACCCTGCAAATTGTCAATGTATAATCCGCGAGATAGTTTACTTGTGTCCTCATGAGTGTCAGCTAGATGTTTTCTGATTGTGGCATTTAACAAAAACTGCGAGCAAGTGGCCCCAAAGAGTACAACCCGAAAACGGTATATTATGCTGGGACTTTCAGAGTCGCTAATGTCGCAAAACCAAAGAAAGCGGGTAACATCTCTATCTTCCTCCTTTAGCTTGACCATCAAGAATGCTTTCTCGATGTCACTGGTATAGGCGTACTTCCCCAGCCTAAACCGCAATAGATGTTGGGACAGGTCCGACACCATGGACGGACCTGTCAACAGGCAGTCATTTAGACTGGGTTGTTGTCCTTGGTGGGCAGAACAGTCATACACCACCCGTATTGGTGTGGTGACGCTGTCTTTCCTTACCCCATGATGGGCCAGATAGTGAACCCTACCCTTCTTAAACGGTTCCTCGACATCGACTCTCTCAATAAAGCCCCTATCTTCATAACTCCGAAATACATCGTCATACACCTGGCGCGTGCTCGGTTCGTTAGACAATTTCCGCTGCAATGCGCGCAAGCGACCTAATGCCAAACCATAGTTGGTAGGCAGGCTTATCTCACTGTTCTTCCAGAGTAAACTAACTTTATATTGCTTGTCTGAGGCACCGTAGCACACAGACTCGTCAAACCTTTGTAGCGCAACTTCCGAGTCATAATCAGTCTCCATAGAATTAATGCCTATGTGATCCAATCTCCACAGTCGTTCCAGGTCGAACTCGGCAGCCATCTTAGGGTCACTAGGTTGGGAATCCTCCCTTCCCAACTCCTCTGCCGCGGTTACATTGACTCTATATATCGAGACCGTGTCGACCAGGACCTTTGACTGTGTAGTATGCACCTTTCCGCTCATGCAGTATCCAAATTTAGTGGGGATTAAAATTACACCACACATCTTTTTAAATCCAGGGTATACTACTTCATAATAATGATCCACACCAAGTAGAACATGCACCTCACTCTGATTTCCCATGGGATCTGACAAGTTAACCCCTTTGCTACGTAATGCGTGTTCCACCTTCTTCACACCCACAGATACATATTCTGGTAGGGTGTCTACTACGATACAAGTCATAAAGTACCGGTTTTTTACGATAGAAATATGAAATCTCCGCTATCTCGTAGTCTTGCTTATCAGTAACCCCTGTGAAGACCTGTAATCGAAGAGTCTCAGCCCCTACGATTCGGTGCTTCAGTCCCACTAGTACGGACCTCTTTATAAAGGAACGTTGAGACCCTTGATCTAGAAGTACCCGACAAACTTTGTTACTGTCATTACCTTCCATGGGAATCTGTATTGTGGGCAATATAGTGGTGTCTTGCGTGCTACCTAGTGCCACAGTTGTAGTACCCTCATTTTTTACATCTTTGACTTTATCTGCTGTAGGACACAACTTATCAAAGTGATGTCCTTTGCAGTGGCGACAGGGCCAGTACATTGTCCCTGCTTACCATGTTCCTTTACTTAGACAACCTACTCATAGCTCCAATCCTTTCGCCTGTGCTAGTTTTGTCTCATTTGTCGGGTATTTTACGCAGAAACTCCATTTATGTTTGTTGTTACATAGCTTACATAGAATCTGAGCAGGTTTCTTATACGCACCCTCTTTCTTTTCTTTAGTCCCCACTGTCATGCTTATTGTTCCCCTCTTCTCCACATTCTCACTCCCTCCCGACACATACATTCTCCCTTTGTTCAACTGTAGATTATTGATCTCCTTACTGAACTGAGTTTTGAATTCCCCCAGCTCAAATGATCTTACCTTATCAAGTATTGCCATAGGAAGCTTCTGACGCAAGATAATGACTATCATTTCCTGCATGGTAAGCCCTAGGGTGTCTAGCGATCGAGTATGGTACTCCATATTTGCCCTTAAGTTTGTCAACTCATCAACCTTATACTGTGGTTCTGCGAGCCCCAACAAGGTAACGACATGGGCCATCTTCAACTGCTTTCTATCCCCGTATGTGGACTCCAATAAGTGTACCGCTTCAAGATAACTACCACCCACTACTGCAAAACCCTCTATTAAATGTAAGGCCTCTCCTTCCATTTGTCCTTTCAGATAGTGAAACTTGCGGACATTATCCAAAGAGGATTCATGAACCGTAGATCGAAATACGTCCCAGAAAGCTAACCACTCGGTTAACTTGCCCCCAAATGTAGGAAGATTGAGCTTTGGGAGGTGTACAGTATGTTTTGGGTCAGCCCTTCTATGGGCCTCATTATCGCCTCCCTTCTTACTTGCGACAGCACGCTGTAATAGGCGCTTCGCTCTAAAGACAGGTTCGTCATAGAGGGCGCGATTATCACACTCTGTAACTATCTCTTCCTCCTCTATCATGTCAGCCACAATCACCTCACTCAGAGCCGTAATACGACCGTGGGTAGCCTGGACGTTATCTAATCTAGCCTCCAATTCCTCTAGATCAGCAGTAGTGATGAAAGTGTTTAAGTCCACAATTAGCCTATTTAACCCTTATTTAGCGGCGAGCAACATAAGTCGAGTTAAATAAAGCTGGACTATGTGGCGGCGCTCGACATAGGTCGAGTGGCAATTTCAGCACGTAATGTGGCTGAGAGAGAGACAAGTGGTGGCAGGAGACTAGCGAGCGTATGACTGCTCCAGACCACCGCGGCGAACCTACTGACACAAATCTCAGCTCCCTCCTCCCTCTCTCACTCGCTACATACTCAATTATGTACTGAAAGTACCGAATTACCTGCTTTTTGCACTCGCGTTGCACGGTTATTGCAAGAAAACTATCCATCATACAAGGATCGTTATGGTGTCATTCGAAAGCTCTGTTTATGCCCTTTCAGGGATAGGTACTTGTTTTACGTTCTGGGTCTTATTTAGGCATGAAAATGATCACGTAAACAGCCCTATTTTGGCTAAAAACACCCCGCTGTGTGGTACACATAAATAAACCGCATAGGCCGCTCGTAAGGTGTTAATACTCCCCAAAGTCCCGCCCTTTGTTTTTTAGGGGCTTTGCTTAGCACCCCACTAGACGGTGTCTCTGTATGGTCTTTATCCATTTTGCATGTGAGCCTATAGGCTATGTATCTAAATGATACGTTACAAAAACAACGGCCAAATAATATTCTAATTAAGAGACGCCAACCGGCGGACTTCTATGTTACAGAGAAAAAATAGTAATGGATCATATTTAACAAGATTTTTTTTTAGGTCAGGTCATATGTCACAGGAAGTCTGAAACGGAAAAGAAAATTATTGGGGAAAGATGATGGGTGGGATGCAGGACTTAGGCAGGTGGAACGATATAACCCTGCATTCCGGCTCTAACCATCGCTTGGCTAGCCTTGCCAGTTTATCATAGAGTTGTTCCTGCATCCTGTTATATGTCCCATTGTTCATTGCCTTAAAATCCCTTACTGGTAGCTAATTCCAGGGTCTGGGCACCAATGTGGTAAACTATCAATGGAAGTTAAATATTACTAAGCTATAATGAATAAAATAAAATCAATCTAAATGAAAACTACTCTATATCTAAATTGAATTCAATCTGAAACAAGCTAATTTATATCCAAAGGTCTCACATAATAAATGTATATATAGGGTAAGGTTATAAGGGTTAATATTAGCCAGGAATTAACTCACCAATAGTTCCACGTGGCAATGAGGCAAGGGAGAACGTTTTATCCAATATGGCGGTGGACAATGGGGAACGAGACTTCGGTCCCAAGACTCGAGTCAAGTTAAAGAAAGAATAAATGATTACATGGGAATGGACATGAATAATATGCTTATCTATCAGTCAGTCATGGTGTCGATGAAAGCGTCGTGATGGTGTAGCTGCGTGTATTGCTGTATGTGTATTGTGATTACAGGCACAAAAGCACGATCAACTGAGGGCGGAAATTTAGATGTTAACTGGTTGGTGTTCATGAAGGCTCTGGCGTACCTCAAAAGCACACCTTGCTGCCTTGGCAAACCGCCAGGAGCCCAAATTATCGTACCGCATTTAGGTTGCTCAATACGATAAATTATATTAATATATACGATAAATTCATATATACTACATAAGACCATGGCAATATTGCTTAATAGCATATTAGGCCTTTTATAACTTAACTTATTTACAATCTTATAATATACGATCTACTCGTCCTACGTCGTGCTGTAGGAGAGATCGTGAAGTCAGAGAGACATACGAGATCACAAAAGAGTCATATTCTATCGTATTTATACGATAACATACATGCATACAAAGACTATAATTTTAGACTGTTATAATAGACTGATATATTAGACTGTTCTATTTAGACTATTATATTTAGACTGATGCCAAAGACTGTTAAATTTGCTTTTCTTCAAATATACGAGAGGAACTTTCCATTAACCTTATTTTTCTCTCCTTGTGTCTCTGTATTGTATTGAAGGAATGTTACTTGATGCAGAGAACTTGCACTGTTTCAGCTTTAACGTTTTTGGTGATTCTAATCTTGGATTTATACATGACTTAACACCTTACGAGCGGCCTATGCGGTTTATTTATGTGTACCGCACAGCGGGGTGTTTTTAGCCAAAATAGGGCTGTTTACGTGATCATTTTCATGCCTAAATAAGACCCAGAACGAAAAACAAGTACCTATCCCTGAAAGGGCATAAACAGAGCTTTCGAATGACACCATAACGATCCTTGTATGATGGATAGTTTTCTTGCAATAACCGTGCAACGCGAGTGCAAAAAGCAGGTAATTCGGTACTTTCAGTACATAATTGAGTATGTAGCGAGTGAGAGAGGGAGGAGGGAGCTGAGATTTGTGTCAGTAGGTTCGCCGCGGTGGTCTGGAGCAGTCATACGCTCGCTAGTCTCCTGCCACCACTTGTCTCTCTCTCTCAGCCACATTACGTGCTGAAATTGCCACTCGACCTATGTCGACCGCCGCCACATAGTCCAGCTTTATTTAACTCGACTTATGTTGCTCGCCGCTAAATAAGGGTTAAAGCTCCATCTCATTGTTACCAGTCGGGGGCTTTTGAGACGTATTCCCGAGGCTTTTGATACACTAATGAAGCATCGAGTCCCAAATGAGCGAAGCTCTACAATGGCAGAGTCCGTAAGACAGGAGAGGGGGAAGGACAAAGCAGAGTTTATAGTGTGGTGAAGGTGAAGATTATCAGGGGAGATGATTCAGTGACAAGAGGACAGTGTTCAGACCTGATTAACAGCATGTGTTTATCAGGTATGTAAAATATTATCGTTGAGTTTTTCGTAATGCTCTGTCTTTGTATATGTATTGCTTAATTAGTTAGTTACATTAGTATTTCAGAGGCTATCAACCTTTCTGGATTAGTAAGCCAGCAAACTGTAAACCAAGTATAGCGTCAGGACTGGAGCCCCTTTTCGAGAACTCCAGTCCCTTGATTTATAGCGTGGGTTGAAAAGGTATGTAAAATATTCCCCTTGAGTGCTTCGTAATGCCCGTTTTTGTGTTATATGTATTACGTAGGCTGACAATTTCACTAGCTATCAATAAGTCAGTCACCACAAATATAATTATCCAGATTATATGAAGTCGACCATAATTTAAGGGGGGGGGGGGTTCACTATTTGGTCGATTTTTTTGTATTAATGTATATAATATTTTTCTAATTTCCTCCCTAGGCCTCCATAACACTTAACACAAAAAACAACACCGGATCCCCTTTCAAGATGTATTTGTAATTTTTTTGGTAGAAAAATTTCCTGGCCCTCCTAAATTACATGCTCGCTTTCGCTCGCTAGGAAAAAATCGACACCAAACTATTATTGCTCTTCCATCAAACATGGTCATTATCACCCACCACCCAACCCTACTACCGCCGTTAGAGTCGGTTATCTGTCACTATTAACTCCCTCCGACATATTATGTTCCAATAAGTCCGAGGAGGCAGAAGCCCCGGGATCATTGCCACTGCCCCGCACTACACTCACAACAACACTGCGGCCGTTAGAATTATCGGAGGTGAATGAGGTTGCCACCAACGGTTATATCGTATGGTAACTTACCGGACTTACTGAGCTCATATGACGCAAAATCGCGTCATAAACTTATTGGAGAGGTATGAAGATAAGTCCATATGACGCGATCGCGTCATATGAGTTTTTGTTTCACTAGTCCATATGACGCAATCGCGTCATAATGTCTGTGGGAGTTAAATAGAAATAGACAAAAATAACACATTAGTTTTGTATATTTCTATTTGATAGTAACAGATATCCTGTCTGTAAAGGTGGTAGTATGGTTGGGTGGTGGGTGATAACGACCCTGTTTGATGGAAGAGCAAATAATGGTTTGGTGATTTTTACAGGTAGGCCTACGCCACGGTAGCCAAGTCCGTTTCCTAGTCTGGTGGCTTAGCGATTGTTTTCGTAATACGGCGGATAAAAGCACCAAATTTGGTATGAGCCTTCCTTAGGGTCTATTAAGGTAAACCTGACTTTTTTTGGATTGACAGCGTTATTTGTTGTTATTTTTTTTTTATTTATTTTTTTGTGCTAGGCTATTAGCCTAACCTAACAACCATACCTAACCTAACCTAGTATATGGGTGGGGGCTGCCGCCCCCACACCCCCGCTGGTTTTGTTATTTTTGTTTTGTTTTATGTGCTACTAGCCTAACTTAACCCTTAACCATCGGCGCACAACGTATGTCGAGTTAAAGAAAACGTGCCCATATGCGGGCCTCGACGGATGTCGAGTGCAATTTTGAGCACGTAATGTGCTCTGAGAGAGAGCTGAGCGGTGCGAGGAGCATAAATTCCCGCCTGACCGCTCGCCACCACCGCCATGGGTTGACTGAAATTTATTACACCCTCCTCCACCCTCTCTCACTCGCTACACAGGGAATTATGTAAGGAAATTACCTTATTATAGGGTTTTTGCACTCGTGTTGCACGATCGTTGCAAGAGAACCAGTGGTCATAGAAGGATGGTTTGGGTTTCATTGGAAAGCTCGGTTTACGCCCTTTCTGGGATAGATACTTGTATTACGCTCTGGTTCTTGTTTATGCATCAAAAAGAGCACGGAAACAACCCCATTTAGGGTAAAACCACCCGCATGGGGGGTAATAGAAGTTACCGACCCACCCGCTCGTAATATGTTAACAACCTAACCTAACCTAACCTAGTATATGGGTGGGGGCTGCCGCCCCCACACCCCCGCTAGTAGGGTACTGGCTGAAATACTTATTGTTTTACAGTATATACAGGTATGTATTTTAGCGTTTTTTTTTCTCCCTTATAATACATTTGGTTCCATAGGGATTGGGCCCATACGGGATTGGGCCCACGGGATTGGAACCTAACCTAACCTAACCTAAGTGGGCCAAATCCCGTATGGGCCCAATCCCGTGGTCACCAATACATTTCAGCTCTTAATGACATATATAGCAATGATGTATATGCTCCACTGGACCTATTAGGCCTAAAAAGATCGATGGGCTAACTGTCGGTCCAAAACATCAGTATAACCTCTAATAATACATTTTAGAAAGGGTGCCCTCAGGAAAATTTAATAAAATATATAAAATCCTATATTGAAGGTGGAAAAATAGACTTTTTCGCAAATCTTATAAATCATAATTAAATGACATTGGTTGAAGATATATTTAATTTGATAATACACATATGAAAGGAAATTTAATGTGGCATCTTTTTTATTCAATGCACTTTTTGTAATTGATTCACCGTTTACGAGACATTGATTTTTTTTTAGATTTTGAGCTAATTTCTTTTAATTGTAATAACACGAATTGGTTAAAGATACATTAAATTTGAGACCCCACATAAGAAATTAAATTAAATTGTTGATCGTTTTCATTCGTGACACATTTTGTATCTGATTCAACGTTTAGGAGATATTGAGGGTTTTTCCAATTTTTGATTACTATTTTTGTAAAATATACCAATTTTTAAGAATATTATCATTATAGGCATTACATGGATAGGAAATTGTATTCTATACTCTAATATTATATTATTATTGAACAGATCCATGAAAAATATATATTTTCATAACAAATGTACAGTCATAAGTTGTAGTCAGGTGGCTTAGCGGCAAATGTTCCATTATCGTTACACGGCGAATAAAAGCACCACATTTGCATGAGGCTTCCTTAGGGTCTAATAATCAATTTTAGAAGGGGTGCCCTCCAGAAAATGTAAGAGAACATATAAAAACCCTATATTGAAGGTGGAAATATAGCATTTTTCTCAAATCATAAAAAACGTAATTAGACGGGTATCGGTTGAAGATATATTAAATTTGATACCTCAGATATGAAAGGAAATGTAATTTTGCATCATTTTTTATTCTATGCACTTTTTTATCTGATTAATCATTTACGAGATATAGATTTTTTTTAGTTTTTGAGCTAATGTTTTGTAATTGTCATAAAACGATATTGGTTAAAGATGCATCACATTTGAGGTCACACTTAAGAAAGGAAATTAAATGTTGCATCTTTTCCATCTGTGACACTTTTTTATTTGCTACACTGTTTAGGAGATATTGATTTTTTGTTTAATTTCTGAGTATTATTTTGCTTTTAATTTACCAATTTTTAAGAATAATATAATTATAGGCATTACATGCCTATAATGATATTATTCTTAGAAATTGGTAAATTTTACAAACAAATTTACTCAACTTGTTTTAAAACCCCTCAATATCTCCTTAACTGTGAATCAGATAAAAAAAAAGTGTCACAAATGAAAAAGATGCAAAACTTAATATCCTTTCTTAAACGTGGTCCTAAATTTAATGTATCTTTAACCAATATCGTTTTATTACAATTAATTTTTTTTAGCTCAAAAACTAAAACTTCAATATCTCGTAAATAGTGAATCAGATAAAAAAGTGCATACTATAAACATTATGCAAAATGTAATTTCCTTTCATAACTGTGGTATCAAATGTAATGTATCTTCAACCAATATCGTCTAATTACGATTTGTATGCTTTGAGAAAAATTCGATTTTTCCTCCTTCAATATAGGGTTTTTATATGTTCTCTTAAATTTTCTGGAGGGCACCCCTTCTAAAATTCATTATTAGACCCTAAGGAAGCCTCATACAGAATTTGGTGCTTTTATCCGCCGTCTAACGATAATGGCAATATTTGCCGCTAAGCCTCCTGACTACAACTTATGACTGTAGATTTATTATGAAATTCTGTATTTTTGTTCATGGATTTGTTCAATATTAATATAGTATTAGAGTATAAAATACAATATCTTATTCATGTAATGCCTATAATATATATTTTTTCTTAAACATTGGTAAATTTTACAAATTCAATTACTCATAAATGGAAAAGAAATCAATATCTCCTAAACGGTGAATCAGATACAAAAAGTGTCACAAATGAAAAAGATGCAAAATATAATTTCCTTTCTTAAGCTTGGTCTCAAATGTAATGTATCTTTAACCAATATCGTGTTATTACATTTAAAAACATTTAGCTCAAAAACTACAAAAAACTCAACCCTCATTTATCGATGAATCAGATACAACAAGTGCATGGAATAAAAAAAGATGCAAAATATAATTTCCTTTCATAAGTGAGGTATCAAATTTAATGTATCTTCAATCAATACCGTCTAATTACGATGTTTATGATTTGAGAAAAATGCTATGTTTCCACTTTCAATATAGGGTTTTTATATATAAGAGACAGAGACTCAAGTAACATCCACATCTGACACGTCTAGATTTAATTTTCCAGGTTATCAACTGCTCCAAAATTTCAGACCTAAAGGAGGTGTATGTTGCTTCGCAAAATCTGAAATTGCCCTGGAGGAGGTTACTAGTTTCAATTGTCCCTATTTTGATTATTCTATATACAAATTAATTTCTGCTGGTAAATTTAAATACATATGTTGCATCTACCGTTCCCCAAATACTCCTCCAGAGCAAAGTCTTTTTGATTCTCTGTCCTCACAACTCAGTGTCCTCAACTTAAATGCTTCTTCTGAAATCACTGTGTTGGGTGATTTTAATGTCCATAATGTTGAATGGCTCACTCATTCAGCCAGGAATGATGATGCTGGTCTTGAATGTGAGCTATTTGCAGACTCATTTAATCTCACTCAACTAGTCAACCAACCCACCAGTGTACCAGATAATCCTAATCATAATTCCCACCTACTGGACTTATTTTTAACAACCAATTCAGAAAATTATGATGTTACAGTGAGGTCCCCGCTTGGATCTTCTGATCACTGTCTGATACAGGCCACCTGTCTATCACCTACCACACCTTCCCACTCTGAACCTGTTTTGGTGACTAAATGGCATTACATAGGGCAGACTGGGAGGGTCTTCAAGGTTTCTTTATTGATATTCCCTGGACCTCTTTCTTTTCTAATGATGCACACTCCACCTTGAGCCACATGCAAGATTTTGTAAAAATTGGAATGGAAACTTTTATTCCTCATCAAAAGTACAGTAAAAGATCTAATTCACCTAAATGGTTTGACCATAATGGTGCTAGAGTAACTGAACAAAAAGCAATAGCCTACAATGCATACACAAGATCAAAAACACATGAAGCCTTTAATTACTTTAGAAACATCAGAAATCATGCCAAAACTGTATTAAACCTAACTAAATCAAACTTTCTCCACAAGCAGGCAAAGAAACTTCTAAATAATCCAAATGATAACAAAATATTTTGGTCTACTCTTAACTCATTTAAATCCAACTTCGCTACTGCTTCATCCATTCCACCATTAAAATCTCTGACTGGCAATCTTGTAAGTGACCCACGAGGTAAAGCTAACCTTCTTGCGGATATTTTCTCCACCAACTCAACCTTAGATGAAATAAATCAAGATGTCCCTGTACTTAATTTTAATTCGCCTGAAATTCCTTCACTTAAGATCCACACCAGACATGTCAAAACTATTTTGCAGAATCTCTCGGTAGATAAGGCTCCTGGTCCAGATGAAATTCCTCCAATAGTACTTAAGAATTGCTCCTTGGTGCTCGCTCCTGTATTGGCAAATTTTTTCCGTCTGTGTACTCATACCTCATGCTTCCCAGTACCCTGGAAAGAAGCAAACATCCATCCAGTTCCTAAAAAAGGTGCCTCTTCAGATCCATCAAACTACAGACCAATAGCTATAACTTCCACTCTTGGTAAAGTCTTTGAAATGATATTAAATAATCACATAATTAAGCATCTTGAGAATAATAAATTAATCAGTGATTGGCAATATGGTTTTAGACGATGTCGATCAACTGCAGACATGCTTTGCCTTCTTACGCATCAAATCAACCAAGCTACAGACCAACATGGTGAAACACATACAATAGCACTGGATATATCAAAGGCATTTGATAGAGTCTGGCATCAATCTTTATTGTCGAAGATGTCACACTATGGCCTTGCATCATTAGTTCCACTAATTTCTTCTTATCTTCATAACAGAAAAATATGTGTAATGGTAGATGGCCTTTATTCTCAATTTCACTCAATAAATGCTGGTGTTCCCCAGGGATCAGTTTTGGCCCCAATTCTGTTCCTCATTCATATCAATTATCTCATAACTTACCACTCATAATCCAATACATTCCTACGCAGATGACTCAACACTCCACAGTTCCTTCACATTTACCTATTCTTTCACCCAACCCGATCTTATAAATTCAAAAATAAACACTGCAATTTCTCTGAACCAGGACCTTTCTAGAATTAATGGATGGGGACAAAATAATCTAGTTTCCTTTAATGCACAGAAAACCAAGTACATTCAATTTTCTAACCAACAGAATCTCACTGACTGCCATATATTTTTTAATGATGTAAATATTCCCACTTCCCCTAGTATTGACATTCTCGGTGTAACATTAACTACTAACTTGAGCTGGACACATTATGTTAGAAGCATTGCTAAGAATGCCTCTAAAAAACTGGGACTCCTGTACAGAGTTCGAGAATTCTTCACTGACGAGCAGTTGGCCGTGATATATAAAAGTCATGTGAGTTCTCAGATGGATTACTGTTCACCTCTGTGGGGTGGAAGTGGAGTGGTTGCATTGAGGCAGTGGGACAAAATTCAAAATAAAGCTATTAGATTAATCAATAACCCTGCAATCACACAGGACCTTCCTACATTATCCATACGAAGAAACGTTGCATCCCTTGCATTATTCTACAGATATTTTCACAGCAATTGTTCCGAGGAACTTACTTCAATTGTGCCGCCTCTCCACATCTTTCCCCGTAGAACTAGGGCAGCTGAGAGCACCCATGAATTTACACTTTCTCCTCCACAATGCAGAACTTCTGCTTATCAAAATTCATTTATCCCCAGAGCTACTACTCTTTGGAATTCACTTCCCTCGAATTGCTTTCCACAAACTTACAATCTACAAATGTTTAAATCCAGTTGTTACAAACATTTTATGAATGGAGGATGCCTTTAGGCACATGGACCTTTTTGTTTTATCTGTGTTTTTTCCTTCCTCCGTTCATTGTCTCTTAAAAAAAAAAAAAAAAAAAAAAAAAAAAAAAAAAATCCCTCTGAGGATCCCTCTGTTTGGTTTGTATATATAACCCTCTGAGGATCGATGGCTCACTCTCTGTTTGGTTTGTATATATAACCCTCTGAGGATCGATGGCTCACTCTCTGTTTGGTTTGTATATATAACCCTCTGAGGATCGATGGCTCACTCTCTGTTTGGTTTGTATATATAACCCTCTGAGGATCGATGGCTCACTCTCTGTTTGGTTTGTATATATAACCCTCTGAGGATCGATGGCTCACTCTCTGTTTGGTTTGTATATATAACCCTCTGAGGATCTTGAATTTTCTGGATGGCACCCCTTCTAAAATTCATTATTAGACCCTAAGGAAGCCTCATACAAAATGTGGTACTTCTATCTGCCGTGTACCGATAATGGCAATATTTGCCGCTAAGCCACCTGACTATTTAACCTCATGACACAGGGACAAGTGGCTTAATTCTTCACTTTTGGTAATGCACAATATTGACGAAAATTAGGGGATGGTGTAAAACAAACTCTGGCAAAATATCATACTGATCCAACTATTTGTTAATAAGTTTTTCTCGAAAATCTATGCCACACGGCCTGTGGAAACCTTAGTAAATGACACGAAAAGTCGTAATATGGACAAATAAATCGGGCGAAATGTCTTAAAATTGCTAAATTAATGGTCCAAACGTCTTAAAATCTGAAAACTCATGGGGCTAAACATGAGGGAGAATGGGGTCCAGAAAAAAACCGACCATCAGGAAGGGTGTCGCCTAGAAATGTTGTAGTGGATGATAAATGCCATTTATTTTTCGGGGTAGTATTTGTTTTCGAACATAAAGGCCATAATCATCTTACTCCTTCCGACTTTCCTCCATCGCCACAATTTCCTCACTTCCTCACAATCTTGATAGCGTAATGGTTAGTGCACTGAATTTTGGAGTGAGTATCCTAGGTTCGAATCCTTGGAGTGCCAAAAGTATTCATTAGTTTCATTGATTTCATTGATTAGGTTTATTTGAAAGTTAATTGGTGGGTTGGTGATAATATGAATCTACTTCTTTCTCTTCCTCCTCCGTAAGAACCACAAGCCGCTCCACAGTCTCCACTTGTTCCACCTCCTCTCTCTGTTCCTCTTGTGTCCTATTTCTCAACATTATCACCTTTCTCCCTATATTTCTACTTGTCTATCTCAATATTAACCCCATGAACATTGTGACGCATTATTTCCATTTAATCTGGCTATCTTTAGACGATTTTATTCAGAGTAGGAAGGGTGTATGAAAGTCAGAGTAAACTGTCAAAGCCCGTCATGGTCCTCAAGGGGTTAATATCTTCCTCTTACTCTTGCTGCTCTTGTTCTTCCTCCTCCTACTCTGCTTCTACCTCTTCTTCTTCTTCTTCTTCTTCATTTCCTCTATCATCCTTCCTCCAGTGCTTCCTCTTTTTTCTCCTTCCTCCTCCTCCTCCCCCTCCTCTGATAGGAAGACCTGCAGTACTATAGTCTATTATTTTCCAGCTGAGCTAAAAGATGATGGTTATTCTGAAAACTTGGCCTTAATATGACACACAGCCATAGTAGTTTCATATATTTCCATTAAGTATCGAGAAATCAGCTAATACGAGAGTCAATTTACGATCACCTCTCTCCCTAACAGGCACTCTTCCTCCCTCTCACTGTTTTGTCACTTCCTCTCTCTCTCTCTCTTTCTCTCTCATATATATATATATATATATATATATATATATATATATATATACATACTGTATAGACACATATATATATATATATGGATATATATATATATATATATATATATATATATATATATATATATATATATATATATAAATATATATATATATATATATATATCACCACCATCGTCCCCCACCATCACCTCCACAACCATCACCACCTTGTCAACCTCCACCTCCTCCACCACCCGCACCCTCTCCTTCTCACCACCACCTCTTTTTCTCCAATTACTGACCAGTACACACTTTCCACCTGTAGTAATTAACTCTCACCCCGGCTATCATCTCGGTGTGGTAAGTCCCCTTCCTCTGCCTGCTGGTGGTGTGGAAGAATGATCGAGATAGTTGACACATAATGAAGACAGGTCCGTGCGAAGCCAAGGATCTCTAAGTGCCACTCATGTTGTTATTGTTGTTTTTGTCCTCGTTCTTCTTCTTACTTCTTCTTGTTAGAGCGACACACATTGAAAATGGCTATTTCTTGGTTATTATTGAACCAAATGTAATGACTTTACACTTACATAAATTATACTCCGATGTATTCTCTAGGCCATACTGGAGAGAGAGAGAGAGAGTAAACAAATAAATGTCCCTCGCACCCCCTACCTCAGCCACGGAATATTGAGTGTAGCTCTTCCGTTAATAAACCCAACCTATTACATCTCCTGCGTGTCTGAGATATGGAGGCCAATAATTATATTGACAGGTGAGAGAGAGAGAGAGAGAATGCTCCCATTACGAGTATTTCGCTTCCAAAATGATCCGATCTATTTGAAAACTCCTGAACACTTTCAAGATGTAATACACATTTGTTTTCTGTTTTTCGGCTATTATTAGACGATTTTATTCAGATTAGAATGGGTATACAAAAGTCAGAGGGTTAACTGAGATATTCTTTACCCTTATAATTCCCACAGATCCTTCTTAAGCTGTATAAAATCGTCTAATGATAGCCAAAATACTGTAAGGAACTACGTTCTTTCACACACGCAACATTAACCCCTTCTGTACTGGCAACGTATTTTAAGATTATCCTAGCTATATTTAGACGATTTTGTGCAGTTTAAGAAGGATCTGTGGTAGTAAAAATCGTTATGTGAGATAGTTCAAAGCCTGGTAAATACTATATAGAGGCCCTTTGTAAACTGAATAACAACAGCTAACAGTAGCAAGAATAATGTAAAATACACGTCACGGGGAAAGAAGGGGCTAATAATAATAATGTGTTTTTTCGAATCTGTGCACAAGGTTGTGATGTTTTTGTACATAATGTAATTAAGGAAGAGAAATACAGATGCAATGGAAAGAAACCATTAAAACATTACGATGAAAGAAAATAATAATTAACTAACTGTATTTGAACTGTAATGAACACAAATACACGAATATTGTTTCTATAAGAAATTAATACCTATATTTCCTGTTTTACCCTGTTCCAAATAGGTAGTCCAGAATTCGTTAACCCTAATCTCTGTAACTCAAAAAGGGCAGGAGTGAATGGGCTTTATATGTGCACATCTATTCCATGGCTGACCCTCCCCAAAAGGTAGAACTATTAGCTCGAGTACTATACTGGTCTGTGGGTTATAGAGGTCAATGTTCAAAAGGTAGAACTATTAGCTTGAGTACTATACTGGTCTGTGGGTTATAGAGGTCAATGTTCAAAAGGTAGAACTATTAGCTCGAGTACTATACTGGTCTGTGGGTTATAGAGGTCAATGTTCAAAAGTCTTAGCCTACTTATTAGGAACAGGGTATAGTGCATATCACTACCCACAACAACAGGGTATAGTGCATATCACTACCCACAACAACAGGGTATAGTGCATATCACTACCCACAACAACAGGGTATAGTGCATATCACTACCCACAACAACAGGGTATAGTGCATATCACTACCCACAACAACAGGGTATAGTGCATATCACTACCCACAACAACAGGGTATAGTGCATATCACTACCCACAACAACAGGGTATAGTGCATATCACTACCAACAACAACAACATCTAGATAAAATTGAAAATATTCAATAACATTCCTTATGCTTACATCATTTGGGAATATGCAGGTAGTACATGATCTAATCGAAATATACTTGAATAACTCATCTGATTTGATCGAAAATCGTCCAATTTGAAAGGAAGACTACGATATTATTCTATAGTATATTTCAGAGCTATTTACCTGAACTGCACTCTCTCTCTCTCTCTCATTACTTTGTGTAATGTTGACATTTCGCAAACCTTTGGCCAATAATTAATATAATAACACTATAATTTAGGCTATACCAGGCACTAGAGACAAATACTGTTTCTCACTCTACTTGGTTATATAGGATGATTTCTAACATATTAACCAATTTGCTGAACTTACCCCTTGCATGGTCTGTTTTTAACAAATAAGACTACATTATGTCTGATTTACAACGTTTGAATCGAATTATAAATACATGTATAATAGTATAGACAGTAATTTGTAACGTACATATTCGTGATACATATTTGGTGTTTTAGTTAAATTTAAATTATTCGTGAAAAACTAGAGCATTTTGTATTTCCAATTCTATGATAGAGCTAAATAAATCAAATGCATTGTGCACGTACCTGTGTCGTATATAATGACATCAAGGTAATGCACTCCATTAAGATTATTGGCTCGAAATATAGTAGAGTGGACTGTTAAATATATCTTATGGGAGTGCTGAACCAACGTTTTTGTTTTTATTAATTAACAACTAGCGTGGTAAATACTGTCTTTGTCAATTATATTCCTTATGTATTATAGACGGTGAATACAGTATTACTTTATTTCAGGAACTAAAACGGAGGCACACAAACAATTGTTCAATAATTTTTAAAACTGCAATATATTGTCTTTGCAAGTAGACTGAACATATTTTGCTTTAGGCGGAAGTATTTAGAGCAATACCAAGCTAAATGTTGTTAAGACTATTATTACATTATAAAAAAAAATCACCACTGCAAGGCAGACACAAGATACGAGGTATAATTCCTATGAAAACAGAAATGGTCTTCAACTCCTAATACAAGAAAACAAAATAACATAAACTGGACACTGTAACTTATACATACATACATACATACATACAAACAGAAATAGTTAGAAATAGTTAACTTACTGGCGAGGAGGCGGACGACACGGTATTATCCCCACAACTGTCAATATCTCACTGCGGGACCGTTAGAAGTCTGAGAAACTTGGGGTTGTCACCAATCGACATATTTTCATCTAACTTACCTAACTTACTGAGCTCAATATGACACTAGAGCGTCATATAACTTATTATAGAGCTATTAAGATGGGTTCATATTACGTGATCGCGTCATATGAGTTTTTTGGCATAATTTCCATATGACGCGATCGCGTCATATGAGTGTGGGGGGGTTAACGACCGAGTACTCCACACAAATTGCGGTTTCGGTCTCACGTCCTAATGGCGGCTCTCCAGGCAGCTCAGTTCAGAGCCGCCTAACTTGTCAGGTTGTTCGATTCAAGATAAAAAAGTGAGGTCTGATCCCACGTCATCTTGTATGCCCATTGATGCAGCTCCTTCCATGTTCATGAACTTGCATATTGTCTCCCAGCTTTAATTATTGCTGGCATATATTTTAATATAATAGATAAATGAGGAACATATATTTTCACAATACCACTTTATCTACAGTACTAGATGCTTCAACCCATTCTGTACCGGCGACGTCTCTTCTATTTGATTTCGGCTACATTTAGAAGATTTTATGAAGCTTGGGAAAATAATAATCGAGATCATAATTGAGATAAGCTGTAGCCATTCAATGGGTAGAAGTCATTCCTAAGCTGAAAAAATCGTCTAATAGTTGCCGGATTATAATGAAAAGTGCATCTCCGGTACAGAAGGGGTTAATGTGTGATTCTGTAAGCTATTCTATGTTTATCCTTTCTCGACCTTTCCAGACTTTAATATGACCCGTGTTGTTCGCAAAGTCTGGTGAAAAGTGCTGTAACCCCTTAAAGCCGGTATCACACGAGAGCTTTTATAGTCAACATTCGATGATCAACATTATTCTGGCAACATTTCTGAAATATTTTCCGCTGGTATGGGAAACTAGACTGATGGTAGAGGAACTTAAGGAACTGAAATATTGTAAATGTTGACCTAATAAGCTGCCAACCCAGTGATAAATATACATGTTGAGGGAAAAAGTGCTCGTTTGATACCTGTTTTAGGTTAGCCCAATGACGCATTTTTCATCTCATTTTGGTTACCATTAGGCATCAAGCAGAGCGGCTCAGTCCTACCATAGTCAGCCAGGAATATCAATAATCTAATTGTATTAAACACTCACAACACCAAACACTTCCCATTGAAATTAATTAAAGCATGTGCTCCACCCGGGATTCGAACCTGGGTTACCACATACCAATCTTAAATACCATCAAGGCAGTTAAAGATTAAGTACATGACTACGATTATATAACATTCATCGAATACTGGCTATCAATTAATCTAATCATGAGTATGGGTACAGTCGGACAAATATGTGATATCTCGGCATCATATATATTTTGATCAATACTTTGGTATCAGCAATATCTAAACTTGATTTATTAATCTCGAGTGAGATATGTACACATATTCCTACACTTACCCCCCTTATTCAACATCTGACAGACATATATACAGCACAGAGCGAGTCAAACGTAATGGCAGCTCAGAC
The DNA here is from genome assembly GCA_032716605.1 of Paralithodes platypus. Taxonomy (NCBI): domain Eukaryota; kingdom Metazoa; phylum Arthropoda; class Malacostraca; order Decapoda; family Lithodidae; genus Paralithodes; species Paralithodes platypus. The sequence goes on from CM064534.1 coordinate 14,460,420, forward strand.
AGGACTTATTTACGCTACCGTAGGTACCCTGCAGTATGGTTCTTTATTTACAAAGGACATATCCTTACCTTGGTAGCATTAATTGTATTAATATCTTCGAGCGACTGAGCGATATTAATCTTTGTCTCTCTCTCTCTCTCTCTCTCTCTCTCTCTCTCTCTCATAACGAACCTTATCGAATTCTATGAGAGCCTATTTAAAATTAATGAGTGTAACAACAGTCTTGATATTGTCTACTTGGACTTTCAGAAGGCCTTCGACAAGGTCCCTCATAATAAATTAGTTCAGAAGGTCGAGCACCTAGGAATACTAGGCAAATCACTCAATTGGATAGGTAATTGGTTAAACGAAAGAAAGCAACGCGTCATTAGTAATGGAAAGTGAATAGTGGAGTCCCCCAGGGTTTAGTACTGGGTCCATTATTGTTCATTATATATATTAATGACATACTGTATACAACGGCATAAATACCATAATTTCCAAATTCGCTGATGACACTAAGATAGGAAATGCAATAATCTTGGAAAGCGATAGAATTAACCTGCAATCAAATCTAAACAAAATATTGGAGTGGTCAGAACATTGCCAATTTGCCCTTTAATTTAATGTAAACAAATGCCAGATAATACAAATAGGCTCCACAAACAACAAATACGAATACCACATGAATGGAGAAAAGATAAAGTGCGTATCACAGATAGAAAACCTAGGAGTGCTTATCAACGAACATTTAAAATCTACAAGCCAATGCACTGCAGCATCTAACTAAGCAAATAGAGCACTAGGATTCATTAAAATAAATGTTCATTGTCATAGTAAAGACATAGTTGTACCATTATATAAAAGTATTGTGAGGCCGCATCTGCAGTCTGCTGTGCAGTTTTGGTATCCCTACATAATAAAAGACATAGGGAAACTCGAATCCGTTCAGCATAGAGCAACAAAGTTGATCCCTTCCCTTAGAAATAAACCATACAATAAGAGCTTAAGAGAACTTTACCTGTTTTAGCTTAAGACAAGGAGAATAAGGGGACAGCTGACAGAGTGTTTTAAGATACTAAACGGATTTAGTAACGTAAACTCTAATAATCTAGTTAAGATAGCCAAAGAAGGTTCCACAAGAGGAAACAAATTAAAACTAACAGGCATGAAAGCGAACCTAGGCATAACTAAAAATGTCTTCACCCACAGTATTATTAGTGAGTGGAATAAGCTCCCTAATGAAGTTATAGACAGTGACTCCATATACACATTTAAAAAAGGTTAGACTCATATCACAGAGAAGTTGGTTTGCAAAAAACTCTTATCACTGACAAGATAACCTGGCAGATATGAACACTGATTTTAATTGAGGAGAGCAGAAAAGACAAAAAAGAAAAAGTGAAGGTGTGCATGCCTTTTTCTTTCCATTTCTAACTATGGTATAAATTCCTTCAGGTGATTTCCTAGCCCTGCAAGGTTATTAATTTTGAACTGTTTTCATGTACGGCAAATTGCCGGAGGGTGGGAGAGAGCCTTAATTTTTTGCTATTTTTTCCTTCCACTTTCTCGTAGGGTTGCTATCACTGTTATAATTAAGTCCTGGCCACCTCCCAGGGATCGTAAGATCTGTGTGGCCAGTGTATCTATGCAAATCAATGTAAAACATATATCTTTAAGGTATCTACTGAAGCCCCTGAGTATAGCAAGAACACAAAACACAAACACACATTATCTCTCTCTCTCTTTCAGGTAACTACTGAAGCCCCTGAGTATAGTAAGAACACGACACACGAACAAACACATTCTCTCTCTCTCTCTTTCAGGTAACTACTGAAGTACCTGAGTATGGTAAGAACACAAAACATGAACAAACACATTCTCTCTCTCTCCCTCTCTCTCTCTCACTTTAAGATAAGCACTGAAGCACCTGGGTATAGTAAGAACACCAAAAAATGAACAAACACACACACTCTCTCTCTCTCTCTTTAAGGTATCTACTGAAGCACCTGAGATTAATAAGAACACAAAACACGAACAAACACACTCTCACTTTCACTCTCAGATACACAAATACACACTAATTGCACCATTGAAAACAAATCTGACATGGGGCACTTTCTATGTTGTAGATGCAGAAAAAGGAACCTGAGTGTAAGTTTGTTTTATTTACTTCTCCTCATATAATGCAGGTTGCCTTTGTGTATCGCAAGCCATTGTTGTTAACCCGTTCTGTACCGGTGACGGCGTTTTCATCATATAATGCGGGTTGCCTTTGTGTATCGCAAGCCATTGTTGTTAACCCGTTCTGTACCGGTGACGGCGTTTTCATCATATAATGCGGGTTGCCTTTGTGTATCGCAAGCCATTGTTGTTAACCCGTTCCGTACCGGTGACGGCGTTTTCATCACATTCTGACAACTATTAGACGATTTCATACAGCTTAGGGAGGATCCGGGGTAGCTAGGAGGATTAAATGAGCTAGTCAGTAGCGTTTTCAGTGTTAGAGGTCCTTTCTAAGCTGAATCATATCGTCTAATAGTTGCCGGAACATAATGCAAATTATATCACCGGGACTGAATTGCTTAAATATTTTTAGCTATTCCTGTCCCCATTTCCTCACAACATTAACACTAGTTTTGTATTCCCTTTACACTGATATTTATGTATTTATATTTGTCTATATATTACCACTACTTCCATGATGATAATGTGCACTGTAATTATCAATATAGTGTTTTACTTATTCAAATATATAGTATTTTCCACAACATAAGTGCTATTCAATCGTTTAGGATCTCTTATGTCTTGCACTTACCCAACATTTTATGTACAATCTCTTCTCCTTTCGATTTCTCATTTCCCGTCACCTCTTCTTCCTCCACTGGCAAATATCCTGCCTCGCCAACAACACGGATCCCTCCTTCAGTGAAATCAAGAAAAAGGCACATTCTTTTCATGTTGTTTTTTTGCAACCACCTGAGAGTGACCCTGCCATAAATTTCCTTTTGGCTCGCGTTATATTTTTTCCAGAGGATGGTTCGATCCATTACTCATAGTATACACATTACAATTCCATGTTTGGCTAGATTATTTTGGTCGAAGATGAGAGAGCGAGAGAGAGACATCATGATCCGCTGTTGTTTGGAGATCTTTAATTATTTTTCGTTAGTATTTTTCATCAATAATATAATATTTCTGTCCTCTCTTCTTTTTCGATGTTATGCCATTAAATAGTATTATATAGCCTAGCTAGTCTATCTCGATCTTGTTTTGTATAATTATAATGTATTGTATACATACAGTATTCTCAATTATTTTACACTATACAGTATGTTTATGTGTTTGTATTTCCAATGGGATTATCAGGAAAATATGACGCATTTGAATAGATAAATTAGAATGAGAAAACATAGTAGTTTGATAATTAGAAGTAACATTAAATACATAATAACACAATTATGATATCGATATAAAGTAGAATACTATATACAGGGTGTCCCAGGAGGAAAGGGCATAACTTTGGGAAATACTAAAACATGGTATTCTAAGCATAAACTGTTCTATAACAAAAAGTCCAAATCTCAACTGTTAAAATGATAATGAAGGTTTTATGTAGTGTCCTCCCCTCATCATTATAATGGACTCTTCCATGTCAGATAATTTCGAACTGGTCCAAACTGAGGAAATATGTCTATACTAATTTTGTAATTCACCGAATTATAATATTTTCATAATAACATGGTAAAATTATTGCAGTTAGATGGAGCTATGCTAGGCACTAGGACAGCTAAGCCAGCCTTATGGGGAAATACTAAAGAACATGCTATTTTCAACATGCAATATATCCATACTTGTTGAGAATTGGAATATTTCTTATAGACCGTGTTAGGCTTAGAATATATTGTTTTATCATTTCCCAAGGTTATGCCCTTTCCTCCTAGGACACCCTGTATGTGCACAAGCATAAGAGAGAGGTTGAGTAAATGTCAAAGTTAATAATTATGTGTATGGGAGACATACACTCCATTAACACACAAAGAGCGGGTGGTAGGGTATTTTACACTATGCCGCCCAGTGTTTTTTTTTTACCCTAAATAGGGTTGTTTCCATGCTCATTTTCATGAATAAACAAGACCCAGAGTGTAAAACAAGTACCTATCTCTGAAAGGGCGTAAACAGAGCTTTCCAATGACACCCAAACCATCCTTGTACGACCACTGGTTCTCTTGAAACGATCGTGCAACACGAGTGCAAAAAAACTCAAATAAGGTAATTTCCGTACATAATTCCCTGTGTAGCGAGTGAAAGAGAGGGGAGGAAGGTGGTATACAGTTCAGTACGTCCACGGTGGTCTTGGGGAGCGGTCATAAGGTTACTACGCTCGTCCCACCGCTCAGCTCTCTCTCTCGGCAACATTACGTGCTGAAAATGGCACTCGACATATGTGGTGCACCGCCACATAGTCCACATTTATTTAACTCGACAGATGTCATGCGCCGTTGGTTAAGGGTTAAAGAAGGACTGAAACCTCCCATGCTCGGGGTTTGTAACTTGAGTATGAAGGATTAACTTGAGTCCTGGGCTAAAATGACTTCTAGAAGGGCTAGAGACACGATCTCGGGGTCCAAATAGAGGTTTTTGAGGACGGCGAGTTCACTAGCGACATTTTCAACACCACCTAGGGTCATCCTCAAAGTCAAAAGGTCATATTTCAAGGTCAAATTAGTTAATTTTGGTAATTTTTGCCCGTTTTTTGTGTCTAACTCATAAACGGTGAGAGATGGCTGATTGTAATAAGAGGCAAGTTTGTAGAGCTGTCAAAATTTGATATTAATTATCATATATCGTATTACATAAACATTATATGCATATCACAACACTATGTCTATTACAACTATGTCTATGTCTATCACTAGTTGGAGAGCTATTGCTAGTTGAAGAGCTTTTCTTGTCTCCTGAGGCATCCCACAGCCTTTTCTATGTCACTTACATTGAGGACATGAGCTTTCAATAGAATGTTAGCTAAAGTAGTACATGCATCATTACTACTAGATACAGGTGCATCTACAAAGGATAACAGCTCAGCAAAATTAAAGCGGCAACGCAATCTAGTCTTGTCATGCAAATTATAGGCATTATGTACAAAAAAGACGGTTGACATAGTCCGCACACTCAGTCCACCTCTATTCAAATTATCTAGGAACTCAGATGACACCTCATTACCATCATCATCAATGATCTCCTCCATACTAGTGCTATCACCACATTTATGAACAAGGTGTCCGGCCAAATAAACAACTTTATGCTTAAGGGTATCATCAGACCTCAAGAGTTCCTGAGTGTCTTGAGGAGTGATCTCGTCAATGAGTTCACTTCGCTCATCTGGATTTATGGAAGTAGTACAATTCTTGTCGCAATCAAGCACACGAGAACTAGATTCTGGCATAATGTCATGCTTAATGAGTGTCTGCAAATATGCAATTTTAGCTGCAGCCATAATGTCAACTACGTCAATGTAGAAGTTTCCACCGCGTCTTGGCCTGGCTTGGCCAAAACACTTTTCCAAGGCTTCATCCGCGAATATAGCAGGAAGAACGAAGTCAAAGTCTTTCTCTGCCAGAAGCAATTTGGCAGCATCCACATTATTACGTGTGAACACAGTGAAGGCTTCAGCAGTTTGCTGAGTTAGCTTCAGCTTATGACCACCACCTCCTTGCCATGCGCAGGTAGATATAATTTGGCAGGCCTCCTCCAGCCTAGTGAGACTTGTACATTCTGCTGTCCAAGGCTGTCTCGATTCGTCGCGCAGATGGATAGCTGAGAAACGGTCTTTCACATTCATTATCTTGAACCACTCACTCATTGTCTGGGTGAAAATGATGGTGCCTTCGCTGATGCCCAGTGAATCCTTGAAGGTCTTTAAGGAAGCGACAGTCTTGTCATTGAACACCTGACATACCAATGGTACGCTCTGGCGTTGAAGGGGCTTGGAGAAAACAGCGGTGTGCTTCAGCTTGGTTAAGCGAATAGGAGTAGCTCGGTCGATCTCATAAAGCTTCCGAATATCACTCCAGTAAGCTTTGTACTCATTGCCATCTACGACAAATGAGAGTGTCTGGCCATCAACAGTAATCCAGTTGTTGCGAACATTTTTGAAGATGTGCACGTAGTCGTACACTAAGAACATAGATTGCTCTTGAATCGATAGCACTTGACAACTTCCAGGTCCTCCCAAGTTTTGAATAAACACTGCAGTTGGTATTGCAATTGTCACATATCAAAGAAATCACAGTACTGGCAGCACCAACTACTGCTGAGTCAGCTTCGATAAGGAGTTCCTTCAGCAGATCGGCAGTTAGTTTTTTGCAGGGCAAAACGCGTAGCATAACGCGTGGACCACCAAAATGGCAGGCAACTTCAACAACCATAGCATGTGAAGCAAGCATTTCATGGTCACCACCCGCTGCAGCATTTTGAGCGTATCCTAGAACATGCCCTCCAGAAAATCGTAATGTCTCGACCAGGTTTACCTCGTCAAACATTAAATTGACCAAACGCTGCTGCGGCTTAAGCTGGTCGAACAACGTTTTGAGGTTGGAGTCCTGCAGACTACTAGAAAGCATCTGTTTTACCTTTTTTGTTGATGGTAGAATGATTAAGCCGGATCGACGAATCATTTTGTATGCTCTGGGTGATATGTTGTGAAGTTGCATTGCGAAAATCATAGTACGGTTTAAAATCGGCGACCATCAGGAGGTTTGAACATAAGACGCAGCTGCGACAGAAGGAAGGTGAAATGAGCAAGCTCGTGTGCCTCAGTCATCTTGCAGAGCTGGCTTATTACATGCTGAAGAATTTCCTGGCTTGTGTACTCGTGGGTGTTTACCTGGTCAGTTATGGATCTGATCTGGGACCATTTTGAGAGCAAGCTGTTCTTCTGCAAAGGAAAAAGTCGTTTGGGCACCTCAATGCCATCTTTCTCAACTCTATTCAAGAATAGGAATCCAAAAGGTGAGCTGACTTGTTAGAAATGAAAGAACTGCTTGACAGTTTGTCCAGTAGCATCAGTTCTTGATAGGTACATGTTTTTCTGGTCTTTTATGACGTTAAAGCCAGGAAAATAGGAGCTGATTATGGCGCAGAAGTTGTCGAAATCTTGGATCTTGTCTGCAGGTTCATCAGCTGCCTGCACCTTCTTAGCTCTTGATTCTGATGTAGAAGATGATGGTGGGCGTGGGGCTGAGGTGACCTGCTTCAAAGCTGATTTCGGTACTCCAGGAAATATTGATGGGGGTTCTTTGGGTCGCTTGCCACCCTTAACTGACACCTGTGACGCCTGCAGCTTAGCAGAACGCCACATGGGCTCAGCCGCTCGCTTGGCCACTCGCTAACACTCGCCAGGGCAATGAATTTGGCTACAATCTATCTACAATGTTGTACTTTCTTTCTTGTGAATCGTCATGTCACAGGCAGTATAGAAATGGTCTTTATTTTCGTCTGTGACAATGCATTATATTTTATATCATCAGTTATAAGTTTAATGTATAAGACTGAATGATACAGCTAGAGAGTGTGAGTGAGTAAGTGCAGGAGGCAGAGGTTAGTACGCATAGTGTTACACGTTGTCTCGGTGACGTCATGCCACGGCCGGGCCCTCTGAGTGGCTGGCCGCCTTGCCGTCCTCCTGCTGCGGCAGGAAGTGGTTCCCCCGCACTCCCTGCTGCCTTTGTGCCTTCCTTGCTCAGAGCTTGCCTGACCAGCATACCCTTCACGCCTCCCTTGCCACCTGTCCCCGTCTTCTACCTATAGAACACTTTCTCTCTCTCTCAACTTCTTACCTGTCATTCTTCCAATCTATTTAACATCATAACTCCCCTTTGGTTCTGCACGATTTCATATATCGGCCATCGTATTATATGCTGAAACTCTCAGATATTCCTTGTTTAGTTAGACATTTTGGAGGGGTTACTATTTTGTCTGTAGAGGTTCGACACACTCACGGTGTCTCCCTACCTATTTCTTGGTTGTCTGCTGGGCTATTTAATGCTAGACTGGGGTAAGGCTATTGATGCTGTGATTTCCGATGTGTACCAGGATTTGTTGAACTTGTACAATCGCAACGGATACGTGGGAAGCCTAGGTTGTCTTTCTGACTGTGTACCTTGTGAGTTTAGCACTGTGTTGTGAGTGAGGACTTTTGCCTCTTCCACCCAACACTGTGCTAACTCGTTTTGCTTTGACTTGAAGAGGGTCTCCAGGAGAGAACCAGATACTAGCGATCTGGATCTCTCAAGAGAGCACCCCGTCATTTAACGTAATTTGGCCGTACAGTCTTTAGGACCTCGCTAGGCTACGAGCCGCTTGCTCAGCCATTTTTTCCTAGCCTACGACATCCCAGCTAGACTTTATTCGCCTAGCAGACACCCGATTAGGATTATAAACTCTTATGTTATGTATGCAGCATTTTTATTCACGTTGATTGTAAGCCTTGGTTGTTGTTGAGTTGCACAACCCGAGCAGGCTTTTGCGTTGCCTGAGGAAGTACTTCTTTTGTTGTTGGAGATAATACTATTGTGCATTTATCGTTATTCCCGTGCCAGTTAACACTGTATGTCCATACACTTGTCATATCTAGTTCCTGCTTTATATAACAGTTCAAAATCCGATTCGATCATCTTAAGCAGCATTAGACTTTCTTCAGAAGATTCCTGTTCGATGCTTTAGGACTTTCATTCACTTTCTTTAATATAGGAGTGACAGTTTATTATTGTTTAGAGTAACTTTAATTATACCTTCTTCTTCTATCTATCTATCTATTGCCTGACGCCGTGATCCCCGAAGGGGTGGCCACGAACGAACCGCCCCCATGCACCTCTGTCCCCAGTCAGTCGACGCCCCTCCCCCCAACCAGCACCGCCTTCGTTCATGTAGTTCCTCACTCCATCCTTCCACCTCATATTCGGTCTACCTCTCCCCCTCTGTCCCTCCACCTCGCTCTCGTACACCCTCTTAGTCATTCTCTCGCTTTCCATACGTTCCATATGGCCGAACCATCTCAAGTTGTTCCTTTTCACACTTTCCAGCACATCTACCTCCACACCACACCTCCTTCTTACTTCCTCATTAGTCTGTCTATCCCTCCATGTAACTCCGCACGCACTCCTTAAGTAATTCATTTCCACTGCTCTCACTCTTGGTCTGAGTCTCTCAACCAACGTCCATGCTTCGCTTCCGTAAGTCAGTGTCGGGATTACCACACTGTCATGCAAGGACTTCTTCACTTCCATACTGACCACCCTATTTCTTGTTACTGCTTTTAGCGTTCCTACAACCCTCTACCCCTGTTGTACCCTCTCCCGCACCTCTTCATCCATAGTCCCATCTTTACTCAACACACTGCCCAGATACTTAAAAGAGTTGACGATCTCCATAGCCTGACCGTTCAGCTTCACCTCACACTCTGTGACTTCACCCCTTTCGAAGACCATAACCTTGCTCTTCCCCGTATTTACCTTCAAATTCCGTTTTTCGCACACTGTTCCAAACTCATTTACCAGACCCTGCAACTCCCATTCATTATCACTCATCAGAACTGTATCATCCGCAAACAGCAGTATAGGTAGCTTCCACTCAATTCCCTCCCTTTTCAGCGATACACCAACATCCACTGCTCTTGATAGTATTTCTTTCATGACTCCATCCATATATACAGTAAACAACCACGGGGACATCACACACCCCTGTTTCAAACCAACATTCAGGTCAAAGAACTCGCTCTGCTCACTCTCCACACGTACTGCCGCCTTTGCACCCTCATACATGCTCTTCACTGCTTTCAGCAACTTGCCCTCTACTCCGTATATTCTAAGTACTTTCCACAAACCTTCTCTATCCACTCTGTCATAGGCCTTCTCCAAGTCCATAAAGGCAACATACACCTTTTGTTTCTTCTCCAGATACTTCTCCACAACACAATTCAGGGTAAAAATCTGATCTACATATCCTCTTCCATTCCTAAAACCTCCCTGCTCGTCGCCTATCCATTTCTCCGTTCTCACTCTCACTCTCTCAATCACTACCCTACTGTATACCTTCCCTACTACGCTTAGAAGACATATTCCTCGGTGGTTACCACACACTCCTCTTTCCCCTTTGCCCTTATATAGGGGGACTATTATGCCAGTCTTCCAGTCATCGGGTGCACTCCCCTTCTCCCATGCTAGTTTGCACATTTTCCATACCCATTCTATCACTATCTCACCACCATACCTCAACATTTCCCCACACACTCCATCTGTTCCTGGTGCTTTCCCCAACTTCACTCTTTTCATGGCTTCCCACACTTCTGACCTCCTGATCCCCACCTCCTCCTCCACTACTTCTCTTCTTCTCCCTCCCATACCATATCCAGCTATGTTTGCTGGCTCTTCATTCCTTTCATTTAGCAACTCACTGAAGTACTCCCTCCATCTTTCGACTCTCTCTTGCTTCTCGGCTAGCATTCTCCCATTCTTATCTTTCACACCCTTACTGTTTCCCTTGCTACCTTCCCTAACTTTCTTGACTTCTTTCCAGAACAGTTTCTTACTCTCCCTCCATTTTACACTCAGATTCCTTCCAAATTCCTCATCTACTCTTCTCTTACTTTCCTTCACTACTCTCTTCACCACCCTTCTTCACCACCTTCTTCTTGTTTGCATTAAATCATTCCAGTGATTTAATTAAGCTCTCTATCCTTTTCCATGTATACATTATTAACGTAATTGTATGTTGTTGTGATCAGGCTGTATCAGAGATCATCAGCCTGTAGTAGTAGTGCATTTATACCGAGTTATAGGATACCCCGCTATCGCAGATTTAACTCTGGAGGGTATAGGTGTTTTTGTGCGCCGGCATTATAAGTTCGAGGGTTGGATCTAGTGTTACCGTTGTGGCTGTGTGCCTTTCTAGTCCAATGATTAAGAGCCCTTGTTTTATACGAGTCCCGGTCGTAACAAATGGCGACCTTGCTTAGGATTTTGTGAACTTAGAGAAATATTGCATGAGTGTTGTGGTCATTTGTTTTTGTTTGAAGGAATATAGTGGACACGGATTATTTTTTGGCAAGTAGTATAACACTTAAGAGTCTTCAAGCATTTTTGAATGAATAGTACTGCATGAGAGTTTAGGTACTCATTTTTTTTATATAAACGTTGAGAATTTTCGGTGGACAATATGTCGGACGACGGATCAGTGTACAGTGAGGACACAGTACGGGAAGCAGGCTCTGAGGTGCAGCAGCGGGGTTTATTAGAAGGTATAAGAGTAATAACTAGTGAGGAGGATGCAAGGAAGTTTCTGGAGATGCCTATTACTGTTGGCCGGGTGTCGGGGATTGATCGGTATGGTCTCCAGTGTTTGGCCACGGTCATGGGGCATGTTGGCACTAACAGCATGTCGAGAGGTGACCTGGTGGCCTGGGTGCTCGGCGGGGTGCGTGGGGCTTCGGGTGGAGTGGGAGCTGGGGCACCTTCGGCCCAGTCCCCATTCCACTCGACTCCTACCATGGCGCCCCCTCGGGCTCCGGAGCCGGGTACGTTCCCGCAGGCCGATAGTCACTGGCAGCGTGGTTTGCACTTGGGTGAGTCTCCAATTGTTGCATCTCCTCCTCCTCAAGGTTTAACTGCAGATATGATCTTCCAGCTTGAATTGGCTAAGATTGAGCAGCGGCAGCGAGAGGCTGAGCTCAGGTATAAGTGTGAGAAGGAGCTCAAGCAGAGAGAGGCTGAGCTTCAGGTTGAGGCTACGAAGTACTGTGCAGACATAGATCTTGAGAAGTCTCGGGTGGAGTCGACAGGACAGCGTCTCGGTTCTGTTAATCGAGGTCTTGATCAGTCTTTATCGCACCTGCTCAAGTTGGTCCCTGTATTTGATGAGTCGGGTGTCACCGCATTTTTCATGCGTTTTGAGAAGAAGTGCCGGGAGCACCAATGGCCCGAGGTTAAGTGGGCAGCCCTGGTTTCCTCTAGGTTGGTTGGCAAAGGACTCAAGGCATATGATGCGTTGCCGTTGGAGTCTTGCGTCGATTATGAGGTATTGAAGGAAGCTGTTCTGCGGGCGTTCGAGTTACAACCAGAGACGTACAGATTGAATTGAAGTTCTGGGGTGTAACGAAGGGTCGTGAGTGCACCTTTCTTGAGCATGCCCGGGATCTGTCCGATGCATTTGGGAATTGGCTGAGATCGGAGAAGGCAACGACGTTTGATGAGATAAAACAGTTGATGTTTCTCGAGCAGTTCTTTAAGTGTACGGGCAGCGATCTGACGTTGAATCTTAAAGAAAAGAACCCGAAAACTCTTCAGGAGGCAGCTGAGATGGCTGACCGTAGGCTATCGCTGATTCGTGGGTGCGGGTCTGCACAACGGAACGATGCAGGTAACAAGGGGCGCAACACCCCACCCCCCCGAGTCAGTGATACACCATATAACAATAACTACAAGAGCAACAACACCAAAACTGACCATAAACCTAGTATCATCCCGTTTAGAAAGGGTCCGGGCCCTTCCCAACCTCAAGGGAAGCCCAAGGGGGAGTTTGAGTGTTTTCATTGTCTTTAGAAGGGGCATTTTGCAAGAGCCTGTCCAAGTAAGCTACCAGATGCAGTTGTGTCTTTGGCCCGCAACATTGGGGTGTCCCCGAAGTCGTCTGAGTTTGCCCGGGGTATAAAGTCAGAGTCTGGGACACAGCCAGTGGAGAAGAATCCGGAAGGCTCGAACCCTGTCCACGATGTCTTTTGCGACCATCGAGGGCGTGGCTGCGTGAAGTGGGCTGGTAAGAAGCATGGAGTTGAGCTGTTGCGAGACACGGGTGCCTCTTAGACTTTGATGAAGAACTTTACTGGTAGATCAATAAACGCGGCACGGGTGGTTGTGGTGCAAGGTATCAATGCTATCAGGTCATACCCTTTGGTCAGGATGGAACTGGAGGTAGATGGTGTGACACGAGAGTTGGATGTTGGAATTGTGGAGAACTTGCCTGTTGGGGGCGTCGACCTCCTTCTCGGCAACGACTTTGCGGTGCCTACTTCTGAGGTTTCACCCTTAGTCGTTGCCGAGAAGCCGGCCGACGTGAGTAGGGAGGAACAGGAGTGGGTAGAGAAGTGTCAAGTACAACCTATGGCGTGCGTTGTTCCTAGATCTCTTGCATCCAAAGTGTCACAGCCTATTCCTCAGTCTTCAGACAAGCGGAGGAATGGTCGGAAGGAGCAAGCTAAAGTTGGGAGTTTTGTGAGTTTTGCTCCAGCGGCTCTCCTTAGCGGCTTAGTACTTGACTCAGAGGTGAGCTCCAGAGTGGCCCCAGAACCTGTCACCCCTAGTGACATGGTGGGGCATGATGGCACTCCACGACATAGTAGTTCCCAGTTGGAGGAGAGATATGGGAACGGGGCTATCAAACACAAGGACGGAGAAACATGTCATGTGAACCTGTTGGAGGAGTTTGTGAGGCAACCACCTGAGCAGCCTACTGTCCCTGCGTTGGTCTGCAGCGGCCAAGGTGGAGAAGGGGAGGGGGGCAGTAGGGCACAGGTGGAGGAGAGTTGGGATTGTCATGTCTCGGCGGAGCAGTGGGCGGGGAACACGAGTCTGGTGGCTGTGGAAGCGCTAGAGCACCTGCCTGAGCAGCAGTGTGCAGCGCTCTAGCACCAGCTCGGTTCATACCCCACTGGTCATGCCGAGCACCCGAGCCTCACAACTCAGGCGGTGCAAGATGTTCCGCGGGCAGGTCACTTGAATGTTGGTCGGCCGTTAGCCTCGTTGTTTCGGTGGATCAAGGTGGGCGATGAGACTTGGACATGGTTGTCAGGTCAGGGTCGACCCATGGCTGCCAAGGATGGTGGTCAGAAGGAGGACATTGAGCAGATTGGTGAGGTTGGCTGTGGAGTGGATGTGCCCGGTCGTCGCATAGCCTCCCAGTGCTGCTCTAGTCGAATGCAACAGCCCTACCATAGACCGACTGTATCTGGCCATGTCGCTAAAAGCGGTGATGCTGCGCAGGCAGATGTAGTCGTAAGGAATGCGGGGGTGCGCATGTACGGTATCGGCGGGGAAGCCTTAGCAATAATGAACTATGGGAGTGACTGCACAGGTGGTACTGATTGTCCCTCTCATGACCTGGCTGTTCTAGGGACAAAGGTGGAGAAGGAGGAAGACTACAGATTAGAAGCTGCGGTCTCGGCTGGGTTGTGGGAGAGCACTAGGCATGTTGTTCTGCGAGATAAGTTGTTTACTAGGCTGTGGCAGTGCATCCGCATGTTTGTTGCTTCTCCAGGCCTGATGTACGGGGTAGAATCCGACATGGAAGCTGGAGACAGTGCAAGGCTCAGTTTTATTCCCTACCGTATAAATCCTGCTAAAAAGCCTGTCGTGAAAACAGAGCTAGACGACATGTGGAAAAAGGGTCTGAGGGATAAAGGATATCGTGAGTGGTCGTTGCCAGTGAGTTTGCAACCGGAGTTGAGTGGCAAGATCCGTGTGTATGGAGATTGCAAGAGTGTGGAAGCATTATCCCTGACAGACACCTATCCATTACCCAAGGGTCTGAGGGATAAGGGATATCGTGAGTGGTCGTTGCCAGTGAGTTTGCAACCTGAGTTGAGTGGCAAGATCCGTGTGTGTGGTGATTGCAAGAGTGTGGAAGCATTATCCCTGCCAGACGCCTATCCATTACCTAGAGTTGACGATACCATAGACCGCATCGGGGCTGCATCGCTAATCACGAAGGTAGAACTAGTGAAAGGTTATTGGCAGGCCCCGTTGCCGGAAAGAGCGAAGAGAAGTGCCAGTCTTGTGATGAACTGGGCAGTTTATCAGTGTCAGGTGTTGTTGTGCTGCCGGAACACAAGTTGGATGTGTGGCATGCTAAGGGCACTGATAATGTTTTGGCTGATTGTTTGTCACGGGAGGGTTTGTTTGCAGGAGAACCCTCGCCTTTCAGTCAGTGTGTGTTGAGAGTGGAGAAAAATCAGGCTTGCCCCTGTAAGTGCAGCCGCCATAAACATGCTAAAAATTAAAATTCTATAAAAACTCTTTCTCACATGTGTTTGTAAATTTCATTAATCGATTTTAGGAGTATAGTTGGTTGTTGGAAGGAACATTATAATTGATATTGGTTCAGGGGTAATTTATCAAGAGGACTTCCCTAGTGGTTAAGGGCCCATTAATTGCTCTTTCCATTCACATATGCATAGCCTACGTGAGTTGCAGTTGGGATGTGTGTACATGCTTAGATTGATATGCAGGATTCGAAATTGCATAATAAATCGTAGGCAGTGTCCACCATTCTTTAACTGTCTTCGTGGTGCGATGCATAAGGTGTTGATTTTCGGTGTGAGCATCCTGGATTCGAATCCACGGACTGCCACATGTGTTTGTAAATTTCATTAATCGATTTTAGGAGTATAGTTGGCTGTTGGAAGGAACATTATAATTTAATAGTTAACATTTTTAAGTATGTTATAGCTGAAGTTCTGAGTCGAACCTGTACTTCTCTCAGAAGGCTGGGCTAGTAGAAGCTCGCTCTAGGAGCATAGCAGTATGAATTAAGCTACTGTGTTGGGATGGGTTGTAATTTTTGTTGATGAGAACTGAGGTTTGCCTTTCTTTGTTGCGAAGTGGTTAGGGGTGGCGAGTCTTATCGGGGTTCTGCTTGTCAGATATGGAGCTCATGGTTGAGCGTCTAATATCTTGGGTGGGGTGTGACGCCTGCAGCTTAGCAGAATGCCTCGTGGGCTCAGCCGCTCGCTCTAACACTCGCCAGGGCAATGAATTTGGCTACAGTCTATCTACAATGTTGTACTTTCTTTCTTGTGAATCGTCATGTCACAGGCAGTATAGAAATGGTCTTTATTTTCGTCTGTGACAATGCATTATATTTTATATCATCAGTTATAAGTATAATGTATAAGACTGAATGATACAGCTAGAGAGTGTGAGTGAGTAAGTGCAGGAGGCAGAGGGTAGTACGCGTAGTGTTACACGTTGTCTCGGTGACGTCATGCCACGGCCGGGCCCTCTGAGTGGCTGGCCACCTTGCCGCACTCCTGCCGCGGCGGGAAGTGGTTCCCCCGCACTCCCTGCTGCTTTTGTGCCTTCCTTGCTCAGAGCTTGTGTTACGACCAGGACTCGTATAAAACAAGGGCTCTTAATCATTGGACTAGAAAGGCACACAGCCACAACGGTAACACTAGATCCAACCCTCGAACTTATAATGCCGGCGCACAAAAACACCTATACCCTCCAGAGTTAAATCTGCGATAGCGGGGTATCCTATAACTCGGTATAAATGCACTACTACTACAGGCTGATGATCTCTGATACAGCCTGATCACAACAAAATACAATTACGTTTATAACGTATACAAGGAGAAAGATAGAGAGCTTAATTAAATCACTGGAATGATTTAATGCAAACAAGAATAAGGTATAATTAAAGTTACTCTAAACAATAATAAACTGTCACTCATATATTAAAGAAAGTGAATGAAAGTCCTAAAGCATCGAACAGGAATCTTCTGAAGAAAGTCTGATGCTGCTTAAGATGATCAAATTGGATTTTGAACTGTTATATAAAGCAGGAACAAGATATGACAAGTGTAGGGACTTACAGTATTAACTGGCACAGGAATAACGATAAATGCACAATAGTATTATCTCCAACAACAAAAGAAGTACTTCCTCAGGCAACGCAAAAGCCTGCTCAGGTTGTGCAACTCAACAACAACCAAGGCTTACAATCAACGTGAATAAAAATGCTGCATACATAACATAAGAGTTTATAATCCTAATCGGGTGTCTGCTAGGCGAATAAAGTCTAGCTGGGATGTCGTAGGCTAGGAAACAATGGCTGAGCAAGCGGCTCGTAGCCTAGCGAGGTCCTTAAGACTGTACGGCCAAATTATGTTAAATGACAGGGTGCTCTCTTGAGAGATCCAGAACGCTAGTATCTGGTTCTCTCCTGGCGACCCTCTCAAAGTCAAAGCAAAATGAGTTAGCACAGTGTTGGGTGGCAGAGGCAAAAGCCCTTACTCGCAACACAGTGCGAAACTCACAAGGTACACAGTCAGAAAGACAACCTAGGCTTCCCACGTATCCGTTGCGATTGTACAAGTTGAACAAAACCTGGTACACATTGGAAATCACAACATCAATAGCCTTACCCCAGTCTAGCATTAAATAGCCCAGCAGACAACCAAGAAATAGGTAGGGAGACACCGCGAGTGTGTCGAACCTCTACAGACAAAATGTTAACCCCTCCAAAATGTCTAACTAAACATGGAATATCTGAGAGCTTCAGCATATAATACGATGGCCGATATATGAAATCGTGCAGAACCAAAGGGGAGTTATGATGTTACTTTCCTCCCCCCTTTCTCACTCGCTACACAGGGAATTATGTAAGGAAATTACCTTATTTTAGGGTTTTGCACTCGTGTTGCACGATCGTTGCAAGAGAACCAGTGGTCGTACAAGGATGGTTCGGGTGTCATTGGAAAGCTCTGTTTACGCCCTTTCAGGGATAGATACTTGTTTTACGCTCTGGGTCTTATTTAGGCATGAAAATGATCACGTATACAACCCTATTTAGGGTAAAACAAAAACGCTGTGCGGTACGGTCAAATAGACCTCCTAGCCCGCCAATAAGGTGTTAAAGGTGTCTATGGTGGGAGATAGGGTTGTATATCCAGTGTGTGTGTGTCTGTTTGTATGTGTCTGTTTTATTTTGTTTTTATATGTATGTGTATGTGTGTGGTGTTTGTTTGTGCGTGTGTGTGTGTGTGTGTGGTTGTTTGAGCGTGTTTATTTTTGTGATTATGATAATAATAATTGTAAAATAAATCAATAGTAGTAGATGGCATTTAAGCACTGCAGCCTGTGGCTGAAAAAAAAAGGTTTATAGGTTACCAACAATCTACTGTATATATCATTATACATTGATATTGCTAGTAATTTGTACTGATTACATTTGATTAAAAAAATAGAAGTTTGTGTAGTTGAATTTCCTAGGGTATTATCAGGAAAAATGAAGCATTGGAATAGATAAATGAAAATGAGATACATTGTTAGTTTGACAAGTAGAAGTAACAATTGTAAGACCTGTATGCCATTTAGTTGTCGATTATTTCCTAGCGAACGATAGCGAGCCTGTAATTTAAGAGGAAAATGTACACATTTATCTTGAAAGGGAGTCAAGGGAGTGTAATGTTAAGCTTGATGGAGGTCTAGGGACCAAACTAAACACCTCCCCTTAATTTGGTGTGTATAACCTGCCTTTGAGACCAGTCTTCGTTTTCCCTCTGATATTTTCCCTCTCCTCTCACAGTATTTCCCTTTTTTCCTCATAATATGTTCCCTCTTCTCTCACAGTATTTTCCCTTTTTCCTCATAGTATTTCCCCTCACCTCTCACAGTATTGTCCCGATTTCCTCATAAACACGACTGTTTTTTGTGCTCGCTTGATTTTGCCTTTGGAGTATTTAAAAGCTGACACTTTTACTTTATGTGTTTACTTGTTGGGGTCAGAAGTAAACAAAGACATTTAGTCATCAATCCCCTCTGTGCCGGTGACGTCTTGTCTACTATATTCTAAGTATTTAGACGCTTTTGTGCAGCTTAGGAAGGATCTGTTGAAGTAAAAAGGGATAATTAAGATAGTTCGAAGCCTGTTAATATTTGCTGGAAGCCCTTCTTAATCTGAATAAAATTGTTTAATAATAGCCGGAATATAATGACAAGGATGTCACCGGTACTGAATGGGTTAACCTATGACACTTGTATTTTATTTGTTTACTTGTTGGAATGAGAAGTAGACAAATATAGTTTAGATCGCCCCCATGCAACTCTGTCCCAGTCAGTCAACGCTCCTCCTCTCATCCAACACCGCTTTCACGCATATACTTCTCAACTCCATCCTTCTACCTCACTTTTGGTCTGCTTCTCCCTCTCTGTCATTCCACCTACCTCTCATACACTCTCTTAGTAATTATCTCGCTTCCCATATGATCCACATGGCTGAACCATCTGAAGGTTCTCCTTTTCAAATTTTTCAGCACATCCACACAACACCGCTCTCGTACATCCTTTTCCGTCTGTCTATCCCTCCATGTAGCTCCACACTCACTTCTCAATAGCATAATAGCATAATTATTTAAAGAAGCTGTTATACAGCTATCTCTGTTAGTGGGGGTGTAGACAATATTACAACCACCGCAACATGGAGAATATTTACAGATCCATCTCTTACAGTTACGATCTGTATCGGTTTACTAATATAACATATAATTAATTGGGCTGTTTGTTCAGTATGGAGAATGAGCAAGCAGAAACTTGGTCACTCTAACTCCGTCAACACATACAAATCACATAATTAAAGTAAAGACATGCATTATGTACCTAACTATACACTCGTATTTCCAACCCAAATCAATAATCCGCCATGCCAGACCATTGAAGTAAAGATATACACTTAGTATACTTGTATACCCAACCAATACCAACCATCCGCCATACCCGGCCCATCCTCACGACCAACAGCCCTTAGCACTCGATGGACAAATAAAACTAGCCCCCTTAGCAGTCGACAGAAAAATATGGCTAAACTATAATAAACTATAAACTAAATATATACTAAACGTTGGGGATAAAAGATGAGAATAAAATGGTGAAGGAGAGAACAGGGCATGGAAGAGAGGAGAGAGATAAGGGAGGGAGGGAGATAAGGAAGAGGAGGAGGGAGATAAGGGAGGGAGGGAGGACTGAGGAAACAAAGGCAAATTATAATAATGCTACGAATAAGTTACACACTCTAAAACCGAGACTCATACAGTTCTCTCTCTCTCTCCCTTCCTCCACCAATCCTCATCAATATGCACCATGCCCCGGACCCCCCCCCCCCCTCCATCTTCTCCTCTCCCCATCTTTATTACACTCTCTTCCTCCTTCCATTTATTCGTAAAAAATACATTGGAAGACAGTTTCTCTTTTCTAAGATTCCTAGGGTGACTTATCTCCATTTGTTTTGTTTTATATATATGTGTTCATATTCTCCTTACATAAATGATTACACTAAATAAATATATATTTTTATCAGTAGTTGTGCACTCTTCTTCTTCACTGTTCTATTGTTATTTCTATATCATGTATTATTTATATACATGAAAGAACTTTCTATTTCTTTTCGTTCCTCTCCATATATATTTATCATATGATACTAACTTTTCCTATTTGGTATAAAGTCCATATATATCCTGCATTATTCCTCTTGCATTTCTTGTAATTATTTATGTATAACTCGTCATCACAGAATGTTCAACTTGTATTTTTCTTGGCAAAATCAAATGAGTGAGTGTTTTTTATTTTCAGATCTTTACCATCTTTCCTTGTACTCAATATGACTTAGTTAGTTAAAATAGAACTTCAGAGGCTATCAACCCTTCTGGATTATTAAGCCAGCACACTGTAAGTCAAGAATAGCATCAGGAATGGAATCCCCGTTCAAGAACTCATCCCTTGAATATTACTTCAATCATTGCCGCTCATTATATGAACGAAGATATACGGTAATGATTGCCTGTTGGTAGTACCCTTTCACATCCACTCTATATATGAATAACATTGTCTGGTTATGAAAAGTTGACTACAAAATCCTTAACATACTGTATTATAATATAACAATGCTAGAGTACCTATCCTTGCCTCTCTCTCTCTCTCTCTTCTCCCTCCGTGTCTACCCAGTATATCTGCTTCATTCTATTTGTCTTACATTGCCCTTTTTCATTCTAATTTTCAAAACATTTGAGCTAATGTGTTTGTTTTTAAGGGGAGAAGAATCGTTTTTTCTGGTCCCTCTTCTCCCTCATGTTTAACCCCATGTTTTCAGATTTTAAGACGTTCGGCCCATTAGTTTGGCGATTTTAAGACCTTTCGCCTCATTTCTTTGTCAATATTAAAACTGTTTGTGTCATTAAGATATTAATTTTTACATGGCTAGCGATAGCGAACCTGTATTTTAAGAGGAACGTTCCTCTTTAGTTTCCAAACCCCTCCTCTTCTTCCCTGCGTCAGAGTTAAATATGTGTTTCCACCCAACACTCAGTTCTCGTCTCACTCCGTTTACCTAACCCCTTTAAACCCGTTCAGCACGATGACGAAATATTAATCTTATTCCTGATACCATTAGACGATTTTCTTCAGCTTATAATCTACCTCTAGAACTCAAAGGGGTAATTATACGATCTCAATAAACCCTCTTAATAACATAAGTCCTTCTTAAACTGCATAAAGTCGTCTAACTTTAGTCTGATTGAAAGGTAAAACCAAAACTCATCCTGCTGAAGGGGTTAAGGGTAAGTATTAGTTTTCTTTTTGCTTAACCCCCTTCTCCTTCATGTTCAGCCCCATTAGTTTTCCCAGCCCTCCTTCTTCTTCTTCCTTGCGTCAGAGTTAAATATTTGTTTCCACCCAATGCTCGGTTATCGTCTCACTCTGTTTACCTTTCACTATTTTTAACCCCTTCAGCACGATAACGTAATATTATTCTTATTTGTGTTATCATTAGACGATTTTCTTCAGCTTATCATCTACATCTAGGACTCAAAGGGGTAAATACGATTTCAATAAACCCTCTGAATAACATGAGTCCTTCATAAACTGCATAAAATCGTCTACCTTTAACCAGAATGAAAGGTAAAAAATACTCATCGTGCTAAAGGGGTTATGGGGAAGTATTTTTTTTTTTCTGAACCCCTTCTCCTTTATGTTCAGTCCCATTAGTTTTCCCAGCACCTCCTCTTCTTCTTCCTTGCGTCAGAGTTAAATATTTGTTTCCAC
The DNA here is from genome assembly GCA_032716605.1 of Paralithodes platypus. Classification (NCBI taxonomy): domain Eukaryota; kingdom Metazoa; phylum Arthropoda; class Malacostraca; order Decapoda; family Lithodidae; genus Paralithodes; species Paralithodes platypus. The sequence continues at coordinate 14,482,265 of CM064534.1, forward strand.
CCAACGCTCGGTTCTCGTCTCACTCTGTTTACCTTTCGCTATTCGCTAGGGGAAGTATTCGTTTTCTTTTCTGAAAACCCTTTCTCCTTTTATGTTTAACAACATTAGTATTCAAATATTAGTACTTTCGTCTATTTTGTTGTGAACATTAAGACCTTTCCTGCCAATTAGGTGTCAATTTATTCCTGGCGAGCGATAGCAAGCCTGTATTTTTGGAGGAACCGGACATTTTACTATAACAAAATGTGCAGATTTTTCTCGAAGGGGGATCTTTGGGTTCGTGTTTCTTTAACCCTTCCTACCCGGCCTGCATTAGGTAAGGACAGCACGAAAGAAGGGCCACTACCCGGTATGCCTTATCTAAGGCATGAGCTTAATAGCCTAATTAAGCTTGGTCCGAACGCCGTACGTACGACGTATGTCAACAAACCCAAGCGTTCGTCACCGCTCCTCCGAAAACAAGAAGGAGAAGACTCCTCAATGTTATTGTTCTGACGTCATGACGAAATTAGTGTCTAAAAAGCCCCCATATTGGCAACATCTCTGCAATATTGGCTCCACTGAAATCGTCATCACAACTGAACCAGTTGACTTACAGAGCTCTACTCAATGCCAAAATACAGATTGAAAACCGCACTACGATTATAGATGAGTGGGAAAGTTCTAGCAGTGAAAATAAACTAGACGTTTTTCGGCCATATCGCCCGGGTAGGGGCGACCGTCATTGGGTAAGACAGCCCGGGGAGGAAGGGTTAAGCTTATTAGTGGTCTAGGAAGCAAACTAAAACAAATATATACACTGGTAATAATAGAAAATATATAAACAAATTAAATATTGTCCCCTTAACTCATAAGCTGCGTAGCTATGGTATTTGAAAATGCCTGACGAAAGTGGCATATTAACCATATACAGTATATCATAATTAGTTAACCATGTGAGCTTATTTTACTTAATACGAACATATGAACATTGAAAACAATAAAACAAGTGGTAACAGCAATTGGCTGGTTAAAATTATATATTTTAGCCCTGCGGTCGTAATCTGACCCAAACCTGGGAGAGTAGAAAGGAAATCAAGCAACAACAGGACTAGTGACCCTTCTAGGCTGCTTGTCCTCCAAAACACTAAGGAGCAAGTGTTCAAACAGTGGTTTAGAGTGGGTAAGGGAACATTGGAAAGGGAACTAATGTCCGTGGCAGGATTAGGAGGTTAGTAGGGGACAGATGGGTTAGTAACTGAGGGGAGGATAAAATAAAGTTATTGATTTACAAACGCAGTCAGTCGCGGGTTTGATGCAAGATATTTGTCTATGCGGAGATTAAATGAATCAATGGTGCTGCAGTCTATAACTTCTCGGGGAAGCCTATTCCACAAGTTGACAACTCGATTGAAGAAGAAATTCTTAGATTCGTGTGAGTTAAAAGATTTACCAATAATTTTGCAACCATTTCCCTGCGTGTAATTAGATTGGTCGATAGTGAAGTACTTACTACAGTTCATATTGTCGATGCCTTTGATGATTTTGAACACTTGAATTAAGTCACCTCTTAATCTGCGCTGGGTTAAAGGAAATAGATTTAATTATCTAAGACGCTCTTTGTATGGTTTGTTCTTTAGGCTAGGTATCGTTTTGGTAACTCTACGTTGAACTCGTTCTAGATTGTTTATATCTTTTAGGTAATAAGGGCACCAGGATTGAACGCAGTTTTCCAGAAGAGGGCGGACTAAGGAATTGTAAAAGGTTAGGATAACTTCTTTGGATTTATGCTCAAATGACCTGTCTATAAAGCCAATTATTTTGTTTGCCTTCTTAACAACTTCTGAACATTGCTGACTCGGTTTTAGGTTACTCGATATTGTTACTCCCAGATCGGTTTCTCTGTTTACATTCTTAAGCTGAGGGCCATTCATCGAATAGTTTGTTTTCTCATTTATGTATCCGATATGTAGTACTTTACATTTATCTGCATTGAAACTCATTTGCCAAATTTGGGCCCAACATGACAATTTATCTAGATTGTGTTGAATATCGTAAACTTGTTCTTTTGAAAGTACGCTATTTGCAATTTTTGTATCGTCAGCAAATGTTGAGATTGTACAGGTGAGACCCTCATCTATGTCGTTGATGTAAATTAGAAAGATAATTGGTCCTAGTACCGATCCCTGGGGTACCCCGCTACTTACATTGGTCCATTTAGATGCCTTACCGTTTATGACTACTCTTTACTTTCTGTCGCTGAGCCAATTTTCTATCCATTTCAACACACCGTCTTGTTTTCCATGCGTTTTTAGTTTTAGCAGTAAACGTTTGTGGGGAACTTTGTCAAAGGCCTTTTGAAAATCAAGGTATATAACATCTACAGCTTTACTCTCATCGTAGAGGTTGAGGATATCGTGGAAGAAGTCTAAGAGGTTTGTTAAACAGGAACGTTTTTTACGAAAGCCGTGTTGAGTTGAGGATGTTATTTTCCTCTAAGTGATTTACGAGTCTGTCTCTTATGAACGTTTCTAGCATTTTATATACAACTGAGGTTAAGCTAATTGGACGATAGTTACTGGGTAGGGATTTGCTGCCTTTTTTTAATATCGGTGTTACGTTGGCTAGCTTCCACTGATCAGGCATAGTTCCAGACTGCAAGGATTTATTAAATAGTAATGTCAGTGGTTTGGAGAGCTCATCCTTAGCTTCTTTTAGAACTCTAGGCGAGATTGTATCAGGTCCAGGCATTTTATTTACCTTGAGTTTATCTAAACAGTCCAATACTTCTCTCTCTGTAACGGTGATATTGCTTAGAACATCTGAATTATCAGTCTGAATCGGTGATGGTGTAGGGATATCACTGAGGTCTTCTGTTGTAAAAACTGATGCAAAGAAGGTATTGAGGGCATTACTCATTTGTACTTCGTCTTCGTATTCTCCATTTTCATCGACTAACGGTCCAACAGTTGAAGTAACTACTTTTTTCTTTCTGATATAACTATAGAATTATTTCGGGTTTGTTTTACTTTGATTCGCAATATGTAACTCTAGGGTCTTTTTACTTTGCTTAATTAACTTTTTGGCTTTGCGTCATAGCTCTACAAATTTCACCCGTTCTTCGTCATTGTGTGAGGATTTTAATCTATCATTAGCAAATTTTTTAGCAAGCAGACAGTTTGAAATATCTTTTTTCCACCATTTGGGCTTATTATTATGGCCTGGATGCCGTATTTTCGATGGTATGCAGTCTTGCACTGCTTTTAGGTAAGTGGTTTTGAATAACTTCCAAGTTGTATTTATGTCGTTATTGTTAATTAAAAAGCTCCAGTCAGTTTCTTTAAACATAGCTCTAAGTTTATGAAAGTTTGCTTTCCTGAAATTAGGGACTTTTTCGATGCTACTATTTGGTTCGTTACTAGTAAACTTTAAAGTGAAAGTTATCGTACGATGGTCGCTGTTACTGAATTCATCACCAACATTCAAATTCTCTATTAATTCTTCTTTTGTTGCAATTACAATGTCAAGAACGTTATTACCACGGGTCGGCGTTTGAACAAATTGATAAAGCGAACTCTCTTGCAAGTTCGTATACAAGTCATGTCCGGAGTGTGAAGTAAGAGTATCGCCCCACTTGGTCACAGGTAAATTAAAGTCGCCAAAAAATTACGGTATCTTGTGAGTTACTTACATATGCAATTTGTTCGTAAATTTGTTGGTCAGTTTGCACTCATTCAGCTGGAGGTCTGTATATTAACGCAAGTATTATTTTTGTACCTTTATTATTCTTTATTAGCACAAACGATGTGTCGATGTTCACAATTTGAGGTTTTGACAAGAGGGTAGGGTTAAGACTTTCTTTGATATGAAGTAAAACGCCACCTCCATTTCTATTTATTCGGCTTTTCTCAAACATTACATACCCGGGAAATGAATATTCTGCTAAAAAGTCTCTATCTTCTGTATTGAGCCAAGATTCTGTTATGCCAATCACATCATAATTTTCTGTAAACACTAGCTCCTCTAAATCTGAAAATGTATTGCGTATGCTATGAGCGTTTGCATAGAAAGCCTTTAAATTTGTTATTTTAGAACTCACGGAACGCTCTTTAATTATATTTTTGGGTCTTGTCGGATCTACATTTATGTTCATGGCTGTCCTCGGTCCTCGCTGTCTTCGGTCCTTATCGCTGGTGGTCCTCGGTTGCCTCTGTTTTATGCTTGGCGTTAGATGATTTATGTCACTGCTGCTTCTTCTCGGATGGCGTTTTTTGATCCATGGCTGCGGACTGCTTCGTGTAGGAGACGGCCCATGCGTGCTGAACCCACAGGGTTTAGATGAGTGCCTTCCTTGCGGAACAGAGTAGGCTGGTTATAGAAATTATCCCAGAGGTTGATTAATTCAACTTCTTCCTTCAGACACAAATATTTTAGTCGGCTATTTGTGCTGAAGGCCTTGTCATAGAATTGGTCAGGTGCGTCGATCTTGGGGAGAATGCCTGAGATGATGATATTCCTTGACTTGTTTTTGTAGTGCTGGATCATCTTGCGATATTTCTCCATCAACTCTTCGGATCTGGTGCGCATGACGTCATTTGAACCAGCATGGATGACAAAAAGGGTATTTTCGTTTGCATACTGTGTGGTATCTTCGAAGGCTTCCACAATGTCGTCCAGTCCAGCTCCTGAGATGCAAAATCTTTTTCGTCGATTTGGGACTCTGTCGCAGAACTCTTCGACCTGTCCTCGTAGGATGGAATCCCCAACGAGCCTGGTCTCTTCTGGTTCGTCTTCCATCTCTACCAAGATCTCAAATCTTTTTGACATTGTGAATGGTAGATGAGACCTTTTCTGCGTTGGCCGTGCACCGTTCCTCACTGGTGTAAATCCGGAAACCTGTGGTGGCGATAGAGACACCCTCCCTCTCTCATGTCTCGCATGGTACTGGGACACAAGGGGATGTCTGAAACTGGCTTAGAGGGTTGGAGATACACTCCCCCATCCTCCTCCCTCTCTCCCAGCAGTCCTTGCACAAATATACTCTATAAATATCGGGAATAATAGGGAAAATACCGAATAATTGAGGAGGTGGGAAAGGGTGGAGGGGGGGGGGGACACATGTGGATGAGTGATAGTAGGTATGGAGAGGGATTATCTCACTTCATCACATATTGCTTTGTTTTGAGTTCCAGTGGGGTGTTATGAAAGGCTTTTTTCAGGCCTTGACTCTTAAGAGTCTGGCCGCATTCGCCCAGTATATCCTCATAAGAGTCTGGCCGTAGTTCCCGGGTTAAGTCTGTCCGAAGAAAAATGAGGGGCTGGGAAATTAAAGAAAAAGTTTGAAAAGGAAAAGGACCGATGCATAATGAGAAAGATTGTTTAAAATTAATCAATCACTATGTTCGATTGTTATATAATTAATGAATTCATGAATCTATATACTGTAGGCTACTTGGTTTAAGAAAAATTATGCCATGAACTAGAAGCATGTCCAACTAATAATAATTTAGTACCATATCCAACATTATATATTTTAATACTCGGCACTTACTTCCTAAAATATTTTGCCCTCCGGCCTCTATGTCTTGTCTTTGGAATTCAAAATAGATCAGCGACCCAAGGAACCTCATTGCAATAATTTCCTGGATCTTTCCCCAAGTATGATGGTGTTGCTTCCACACTCGGAAATCTCCAGCATTCGTAAACTGTAAATTATATCAAGTTTGCTCTCCAGATTAAAATAGTTCAGCATTTACTTAGGAATTAAGTGCCGAGTATTATTACAGTGTAAATAACAATATATATATATATACAGGGTGCATTAAAAAAACGCTCACAGACTTAAACTGCTAAGTACTGTGTGAATGCCCGAGATAAACAAGAGAGTATTATGTACCGGAAACCCACAAGAAACTTACTTTATATGTTGATAGTGATGTTGATAGCTCAAGGATAGAGTTAGGAATAGGTAGAAGCAATAGTGGCCACTAAGAGTTAAGAATTAGAATGACTTAGCATGAACAAGGTGGTTGTAGTGGGAGCGGCTATAAGTAGGTGTTGCTGAGGTCGTAATCAAAGCGAGTCTGAACGCCGGATTCCAAAATGACGCATGCGCAGTGAACTATTATCTATTCAATAATGTGCCATTTAACCTATCCGCAGCGAGACTCCGATTCGTTAAACGTCGTGTGGGGCTAAGCTATTGCCTTAATTTCTGACGAAAATCGTCATTATCCGCTATACATATCGTTATTACTTATTCATATGCGCCTATTTTACGTTTTATATGAAGATAATAACATGTAACAACAATAAAACAAGTGGGAATAGTGTTTGGATGGTCAAAAACGTGAATTATTGCCGACCGGTCATTCATGAAATGTGGAACAGAAGCGAGGCACTCCCTCCCTTCGTGCAGCCTGAAGCCAGACTGACTCACTCCCTCACACTCTATGATACACCACACACTCGCTAGTCACATGACCATGCGTTAGAACCGGCTTGCAGATATTGGAATGATAAATACACCAATAAATATGGGAATAAGAGGACAAATAGGTGATAATTGAAGGGGGGGGGGGAGGAGGGAATATTGACACATGTGGAGGAGTGATAGTAGGTATGGAGGGGAATTATCTCACTTAACCCTTAACTGGCGGCACCCGGCTATTGTCGAGTGAAATAAATGTGGCCTATGTGGCGGGTCACGGCTATTGTCGAGTGCAATTTTGAGCACGTAATGTGCTCTGAGAGAGAGCGGAGCGGTGGGAGGAGCGTAGCTTACCTCATGACCGCTCGCCACGGTGGCCGTGGAGCTACTGAGATGTACTCCTTTGTACTCCACCCTCTCTCACTCGTTTCACACGTAATAATGTAAGAAAATTACCGTATTTTACCGATTTTGCCCTTCGGTTGCACGATCGTTGCAAGACAACCAGTGATCGTAGAAGGATGGTTCTGGTGTCATTGGAAAGCTGAATTAACGCCCTTTCAGGGATACATACTTGTATTACGCTCTGGCTCTTGTTTATGCATTAAAACGAGCAAGGAAACAAGCTCGTTTACGGTAAAACCCCCCGCTGGGCGGCACAATCAAATATACTTCCTCCACCCGCTCTTAAGGTGTTAAACACCATTTCTTTTCTTTTTAAGTGCTACTGGGGCCTTTTAAAAAACATGTTTAAGCCTTGGCTGATATGAGAACGCTCGCCATCGCCCAGTACGGACTCATATGAGGACGCTCGCCATCCATGGGTTAACTATATAACTATAAGAGTATACTGGATTAATTATAATGATAACCCGATATAATTATGGATAATAAACCCATAGAGACTTAATATGAAAAAGTACACATATAAAGATATATAGTTTAGTCTAATACTGGCACCTAATACGAACTTCCAGTATATCTACTTTGTAGTTACTTCAACTGTTGGACCGTTAGTCGATGAAAATGGAGAATACACCAAAGACGAAGAACAAATGAGTAATGCCCTCAATACCTTCTTTGCATCAGTTTTTACAACAGAAGACCTCAGTGATATCCCTACACCATCGCCGATTCAGATTGATAATTCAGATGTTTTAAGCAATATCACCGTTACAGAGAGAGAAGTATTGAATTGTTTAGATAAACTCAAGGTAAATAAAACGCCTGGACCTGATACAATCTCGCCTAGAGTTCTAAAGGAAGCTAAGGATGAGCTCTCTAAACCACTGACATTACTATTCAATAAATCCTTGCAGTCTGGAACTATGCCCGATCAGTGGAAGCTAGCCAACGTAACACCGATATTAAAAAAAGGCAGCAAATCCCTACCCAGTAACTATCGTCCAATTAGCTTAACCTCAGTTGTATGTAAAATGCTAGAAACGGTCATACGAGACAGACTCGAAAATCACTTAGAGGAAAATAACATACTTAAAGATACTCAACACGGCTTTCGTAAAAAACGTTCCTGTTTAACAAACCTCTTAGACTTCTTCCACGATATCCTCAACCTCTACGATGAGAGTAAAGCTGTAGATATTATATACCTTGATTTTCAAAAGGCCTTTGACAAAGTTCCCCACAAACGTTTACTGCTAAAACTAAAAGCGCATGGAATACAAGACGGTGTGTTGAAATGGATAGAAAATTGGCTCAGCGACAGAAAGCAAAGAGTAGTCATAAACGGTAAGGCATCAAAATGGACCAATGTAAGTAGCGGGGTACCCCAGGGATCGGTACTAGGACCAATTCTCTTTCTAATTTACATCAACGACATAGATGAGGGTCTCACCTGTACAATCTCAAAATTTGCTGACGATACAAAAATTGCAAATAGCGTACTCTCAAAAGAACAAGTTGACGATATGCAACACAATCTAGATAAATTGTCATGTTGGGCCCAAATTTGGCAAATGAGTTTCAATGCGGATAAATGTAAAGTACTACATATCGGATACCTAAATGAGAAAGCAAACTATTCGATGAATGGCACTCAGCTTAAGAATGTAAACAGAGAAACCGATCTGGGAGTAACAATATCGAGTAACCTAAAACCGAGTCAACAATGTTCAGAAGTTGTTAAGAAGGCAAACAAAATAATTGGCTTTATAGGCAGGTCATTTGAGCATAAATCCAAAGAAGTTATCCTAACCCTTTACAATTCATTAGTCCGCCCTCTTCTGGAATACTGCGTTCAATCCTGGTGCCCTTATTACCAAAAAGATATAAACAAGCTAGAACGAGTTCAACGTAGAGTTACCAAAATGATACCTAGCCTAAAGAACAAACCATACGAAGAGCGTCTTAGAGAATTAAATCTATTTCCTTTAACCCAGCGCAGATTAAGAGGTGACTTAATTCAAGTGTTCAAAATCATCAAAGGCATCGACAATATGAACTGTAGTAAGTACTTCACTATCGACCAATCTAATTACACGCGGGGAAACGGTTGCAAAATTATTGGTAAATCTTTTAACTCACACGAATCTAAGAATTTCTTCTTCAATCGAGTTGTCAACTTGTGGAATGGGCTTCCCCGAAACGTTATAGACTGCATCACCGTTGATTCATTTAAACTCCGCCTAGACAAATATCTCGCATCAAACCCGCGACTGACTGCGTTTGTAAATGAATAACTTTATTTTATCCCCCCCTCAGTTACTAACCCATCTGTCCCCTACTAACTTCCTAATCCTGCCACGGACATTAGTTCCAGGGCAGTAATTCCCCTTCCAATGTTCCCTTACCCACTCTAAACCACTGTTTGGACACTTGATCCTCAGTGTTTTGGAGGACAAGCAACCTAGAAGGGTCACTAGATCTGTTGTTGCTTGATTTCCTTTGTACTCCTTTGTACTCCTTTGTACTTAACCTAAATTGTCGAGGTGCTTACGAGTTTCGACATACGGATTAATAAAACAATTTCACTTTATTTTATACAATAATACAAAATAGTTAATCATTAATGATCTAAAGGACATACAGTAAAATATGCAGTGCCGTCCAAGCAGGTTTTATAATCCGAACACTGGCATTGGTCTCCCCTTTTATCCCTCCCACCCCCCTACTGGGCCCCAGCCCAATCTCCTAGTTATACCCAGGAATGTTGAATTATAAACATAATTAGTTTTCGGGGTGAAATAATGTAAGTAATGTTCCCTTTATAAACCGTTTACAACTCAAATTATTTTCTGTTAATGCCAATCATTTTTGTATTTTTCTTTCAACATAGGAAAGACCGAAGAAATCTTCGATGAAGCAAATTACGATCCTCAAGTGGTCTGCAGATATAACTGTCATAAAATAGTAAACAGAGCAATGTTGAACGATAAATATAACCAAACAATGTGGGCATTACAAAGTTATTGCCTTATGTTATTTATATTTTTGTACAGTCATGAACATTAATTCAGATACAAATTTATTCAAAGCCGTCTCGGGTTGAATTGAATCTCCTTAATAATTTTTACTGGGTATTTGCATTAAAGAAATTTGTTTAATTAGTTTGAGACTTCAAAATCGATCAGAGTTAATGACCACTACTGTACACTACAGGGTAATAATAAGAGATTAATTGATTTTTTTTCATTCCCACCAACTGATGTTATACAGTTTTGAGAAATCAATTATACAGCATTTTTATCATTGAATCTTTATACCGAGACATAAAACATTTCAGTGAATTTCATTCAACATATGAAGGATCAGTTCCCAATGAATTTATGAATCAAGAAATATGCTTCATAAAAGATTGAATTACCTTCTGATGCGTTCGGATACCCGACCCAGACTTGAGCATCGCCATTATACCCTGTGAAGAGAGTTACAAATGGTACATATTTTATTACGCTAATCTGTTTCTTGTAATTAGTATTTTTCTGCTAACCACATAATATCATCACCATATTCTAAGACAACTTTGATATCGTATTTACTAATGTGTGAATAGGTAAACCTATACTTTCCCTTTACTTAAGTCAATGGTTAACCAGTTTATCATGCAACATTTATTTAGTGCTTTACTCGTAACCTTGTTTTGCTACATTTCTAAATAACCTTGTATCTCATTAATAGGACATATCTGGGAAAATGTGATACAACAATATATGTTCAATTTCCATTTTACATTGTGTTGGTCATGGTCTGTAACAGGTTTTTAAATACACCCTATATATATATAGTATATATATATGTATGTGTATTTAACCCTCTCCGACATATGACGCGATTTTGAGCCTATTGGGGATACTTTAAAGCCTTTGTCACTATCAGGGATATTTAGAAACCTTTACAGTAGTTTAGTTACTTCAACATCTGCAGTTGTCTTTGAGTTAGCTGTGGGCAGAAAACTAATTTTGGAGAGGTTATTATAAGAGTGAGAGAACTATTTCTTATTGCTAATCTGGCAACCTCTGCATCATAATGCGTGAAAGGGTTAAGTATCTGGGCAGTGTGTTGAGTAAAGATGGGACAATGGATGAAGAAGTGCAGGAGATGGTGTAAGAGAGATGTAGGAACGCTGAAAGCAGTAACAAGAAAGAGGGTGGTCAGTATGGAAATGAAGAAGTCCTCGCATAACAGTGTGGTAATCCCGACACTGACTTACGGAAGCGAAGCATGGACGTTGGTGGAGAGACTCAGACCAAGAGTGAGAGGGGTGGAAATGAGTTACTTGAGAAGTGCGTGCAGAGTTACATGGAGGGATAGACAGACGAACGAGGAAGTAAGAAGGAGGTGTGGTGTGGAGGTAGATGTGCTGGAAAGTGTGAAAAGAAACACCTTGAGATGGTTCGGCCATATGGAACGTATGGGAAGCTAGAGAATGACTAAGAAGGTATACGAGAACGAGGTGGAAGGACAGAGAGGGAGAGGTAAATCGAAAGAGAGGTGGAAGGATGGAGTGAGGAAGTATATGGATGAAGGCGGTGCTAGTTGGGAGGAGGGGCGTCGACTGACCGGGGACAGAGGGGCATCGGGGCGGTTCGTTCGTGGCCACACCTTCGGGGATCACGGCGTCAAGCAATAGGTAGATAGATAGATAGTGTGTGTGTGTGTGGTATATAAATATAATTGTAAAATGTTGGCCATCGTAGTTAATAAATACTAGTGGGACATGCTTCTATTTTAAGTGCATATTTAATCTCTAACCATTTATTGCCAATTAGATTCATAAATTATATAACAATCGAACAAAACGATTAATCTGTGTGAGAATTTGCGAGGATCAAAATAATGTCGTCTCTCACATAAAAGATCACCATTATCCCAGAAATAATTTCGGCAATTCTGGAAATTACTGCCTTTATCTCTTCCGCCCCACTACCACCCACCGCTCTTCTTGTCTCTCTCTCCCCCCCCCCCCTCTCTCTATCTCTCTCTCTCTCTCTCTCTCTCTCTCTCTCTGAAAACCTAAAGACCTCAGATCAATGTGCAGCAGCTGAAAATAAGGCCAATCGAGCATATTAAATGAAATTTTACCTATACAAATTGAACATTATAGTACCGTTATTCAAAACCATAGTGTGGCCCCATCTTGAATATGACGTGCAATTTTGGTCTCCTTATCTGAACAATTTTGGTCTCCTTATCTGAACAAGGACATTGAGAAACTCAAGTCGGTGCGGTGCAGCGCAGAGCAGCGACAAAGTTGATATCGTCACTAATAAATAAATTATATCATGAAAATTAGTAAAACTAAATTTGTTTCCACTTAAGAAAAGAAGATTGCAAGGTCAATTAATTGAGTGCTTCAAGATATTAAAATGCTTGGACAAAATTTATGTAGATTCACTTTTCAAAATCGATAATAGTTCATTAACTCGGGGAAATGGAATGAAATTAAAAACCAGGAGGGCAAATCTCGATGTCACAAAGCACTTCTACACCTACAGTGTAGTCAACGAGTGGAATAAACTGCCAGAGAAGGTGGTACAATGTAAGACAATTATTGACACATTCCAAAGGAGCCTAGACATCCATTTTGAGGAGGTTGGAATAATATAGGTAAAACATAAATCAAAATAGGTTAAGCATCACTAGTATTTTATTATTATGTTACCTCCACAAACGGACTTTACTCCTAAACTCAATTAATGAAATCAACAAATTTAATATTTCTCATCTTCGTTCTTTAATATGAATTTCTCAGTAGAAATTGTTCTCATTCTGCTGGGGGACTTGTTTCCCCAACTAAATTTCATGCCATCCATAGATCAGAGGGAGTGGTGGGTGGGGAAAGAGCCTTCTGCTTTGTTATCCTTGCCTTACACTTTGTAGCAAATTCTATTTTAGCTTTAAGTCTGGATTGCGTAGTAGGGTCCGCAAGGTCTGTGTAGTCTGTGTATATATGTAACTCTATGCAATTCTTATTTTTGAAGTAAGAGCCATAGCATAATGGGCAAGATACTTGGTTTTTACTCCTAAGATTCCGAGTTCGATTCCCGGCTGGAGCAAACCACTTTAGTTAATTAAATGCAGTGAGATGACGGGGTTGCAAGATAACAAATTAGCAACCCCATCAGATGTTCTCACAAACTATGGAGAGACGTCACCAATCAAAGCCAGGCTCGCCAACATCAAGGAGAGGAAAAGAGCGAAACGAAGGGCGCAGACGAGAGCAGAAAAGGAAGCAACACAGTCTGTCATCGAAAGCCAACACTCTCTATGGTGTAAAGAAACAGAGCAGCAACGCCATCTACCGCGTCCTACGGAAACTGCAGGACTCCTCCTGGACCAATCAACGAGTTCTTGTCCGGGCCAATCGCAAGGCACGAGAGAGGAGATAAAGGAGTAAACATCTAAAGAACCCGATTGGAACTACAACAAAGAAAACTTTATGCTAATTCCTCATCAAGATCCAATATTCTATTTTAACAGTTGTGATCAGGATAACCCAATATACAGTGCAGAAAATGGTATATATATAAATCATGACAGATCAAAAGAGAATAAGGGAAGCCTTGCATACCACCTGAAGAATAAAGGAAAAGATCTATTAATGAAAATCAATTATCCTACAACCATGCAAGCTTCCTAAACTGTGAATTTAATATTAAGAAATAAAGAATAACCATATCCATGTATTCCTATGGTAATTGTATTTTTAAGGCAACTATTAACTTTAAAATAATTAAAAGATCAAAATACCCATGTCCGTACTATTCCAACATGAATAAATCAAAAAGTAAATTATCCTCTGAATATTACCTGACCGAAATATATGATGGGTAGGTAAACACGAGGCAATATTATAATCTACTAGCTTTAATGCGATCGGATGAATATACACCCATTTTAGCAGGGAGCAGGGCAGTGTGCTAGAGGAACCCTAAGTGACATTCTCTAGTTGTTTGTGAGAGTGGCAGTTCCCTTTGGTGCCAAACCGAAGAAAGAACTAAGAGTCTAGCGTCGACCAGATCCTCTCTCATGGACCTAACTTCTCCTCATCACCTCTTAACATAAGTGTCTCTGTGTTTCTTGAGTTTTGGGTATTATTGTGAAGGTATATTAGATATGTTAGTGTTCAATATAACGTTATCCTAGAGGCTTACTCTGGGCTCTCCTCACACCATTTTCTCTCTCGCATTGTCGCATTGTGAGAACAAACCACACGTGTGCCAGGTAATTATATATATAATGTCCTGGGTTTAACTGATTTAAATTCCATACTAAACGTTATATATATTCTATAACTAAGATATATACCCAACGCGACATGTAATAATTTGTGAACACTCGCAGATCTCATACTTTTGTTTCATTATTTATTGAGTGTCCAAGTTTGTAGTTAAGTGTGCGAAAAGTGAATAATTTATTCTTTATAATCAATCAGTGTTCTATCTATTTTCATAGTAATTCATTCTTAATAAAATCCTTTCTATGTTCAGAGTAAAAAACCGTTCCGTCGACTTTAATTAAAGTTATATTCATTATTTATTATCTATAATAGTTCTTGAAAATAATTTGATCCACCAAGATATATGATCAATATCCTATTTTATTACCAGTGGAGGAATTCATATCGTACCTCTCTGTGTATCATCAGCCTTTAATTCTTGCTGTTATAATTCACTACGTCATTTTGTGTCTTTGAGTTAATTTATATTTCATCTGTCTCTATTGGGGTTATTATAATTTACTACGTATTCTGCGTAATTTATTTAAAGTTATTATTCATCGGCCTACTATTTGGCTAAATTCAGTCACTACTTCGTTCTGTGCAATTATTTTATCTTCAGCGGTTTATTAATATATATATATATATATAAACCCGCTGTATAATTAGCTACTATTCCAGTTATATTTATTCACTACGCAATTTGTGAATCTGGATTCCTGATTAACTGTGATCATAGCTCATTTACGACTATATTTATTTTTCATAGATCGTGCTAGTGATTATTCCCCAGTATTTTATCATAGTTAAATTGCAAATTCAATTGTCTTATCCCCCATGTTAATCATAACTTTCTATCTTATTCGCCTGATTTAACGTTGCACTAAATCAGATATTGATTTAAGGTGACCGCAGTAAACTTGACCTTACCTTCCGCGCGGCATCACTTTGATAGCTGACCTGGTCAGGCTACCTCCTCTTTCCCCAGCCACGCTTACCCCTATACCACAGAGTCGAATACCTCGGTTGTATATATTTGTTCATCTTCCATTCCTCTCTGCGTACACTAACACACATACATATTGTCATCATATTGTATGTTCTGTTTTGTGTATTATATATGTTTCCTGTTTGATGTTTTGTAAGTGACACCATATTTCATGATCAAGTAAAACATAGTGAACTCTTTCCTAGTCACATTTAAATTCCCATGGGACTTATACTTAATAGTTAATATCCGGATACGCCCACTTGATGTAATTAGTAATTAAGAAATTAACAGTTATTTGTATTTACTCTGTGTGTTTATTGTGTTTGGGGAGTGATTGAGTGAATTAGAAACCTTATTAGTAATGCTAGTTGTGTTCTTGTCCAGCAGGATTATATTCTAAGTTATCCTAAACAAGGAGCTTATGAAAACAAATATTATTACAAGTTGGTTTACAACGTGGCATAACACTAGAGGCAGCCGTGTCTCGATACGGCATAACAGCTTTGCTTTTTTAAATTATTGCTCAATCACCTCAGATTCACCATGGCAAGTAAAGCATTAGACATTATTTCTTTCAAACAGGAAGACCATTACATAAATACATATCTAGAAATTGTCAAACCTGTCCTAGACATCGTATTCAGGGACGATGGCATAACATGCAGCTTAGGAAGGTTGTGCTAAATAAAATGCAGTTGTGAAAGCTATATCAACATAATATAATATGTTTAATAATAATAATCATAATACTAAAAAAAAAAAAAAAAAAAAAAAAAAAATATATAGGCTATATATATATATAATAATAATAATAATAATAATAACCTCGATACAAGAAAAGCTGTCACTTTCTGCTAGGAACGTCTACAATATTGTCAGACAAACTGTTTCTTTCGGGAATTTGCAAGAATTCTCATTACGTTTGTCAACTAACATTTGAGCTTGGGTATCTGCGTGATATGTTGTTTGTGTGTGTGTGTGTCTGTGTGTGAGAGAGAGAGAGAGAGAGAGAGAGAGAGAGAGAGAGAGAGAGAGAGAGAGAGAGAGAGAGAGAGAGAAAATGCCTAGAAGCGTCTAAAGTTTCCATTCGCATAATTCGAAAGAGCAAATATTTTCCTTAGCTATTTCCCTCACTTGACAATTTCCCTAAAATAAACTACAACTAAGTAGATTTGATTTATTTACACTTATAATCTGTTGAAGCTTATCATAAACGTCCAAGCTCTAAATTATATAATACTTAACTATGAATGTATTTAATGTTGGTATCAAGAGAAAGAGAGAGATGTTGATGATATGTCTTTATTTAATGTGCCATCATATTTGCCTAGTAATCCAATTGTATTCGTTTATTATTTTCAGATTGGCTGTAATCTCTATAATAGCGCTAACTGGCAGTATTCGGCACTTTACAATATATGTTTAATTGAATCCTATATTTTTCATTTCGACATTCATTCATAAAAAAACACCACCACTGAATGACATGTGGGTATATATTTAAAAAAAACAAAAAAATGAATTGCGCTTGGCTTTCTCTTGTTTTGGAGCTTCGGTGATCCCATGGCGTACCACATTTTGGAGTCAAACAATTGTTATTATTTATATTTGTATATATAATTAACAATGTTGCTACCCATAAAAACTGGGTGAGGGTTGGTCTTATCCAAATGAGGTTTGGCATCCTCTACCCAACTTTAGGAGTTATATTTCTGTCTACCTCTTTTATTGTCCTACTTTTCCTTCTGGGGGCAGGTGGCTAGGAATCCTCCCCCCCTTGTAGACTGCATCTACTAGGCGAAACAATGAAATGAGTGTGGGAACGCAAAAATATTCCCGGACCATAAGAATCGGAACTTTAAATGTTTCTGTTCAGTATCGGTCTTTCGTCGGCCACCCCCAGCTATGGGGTATGTCCAAGAGTATATACATAAAGAATTATTGTAACTAAAAATACGATGGGACTGGGGTTCTCAAAAAGGGGCTCCAGTCCTAAAAATGTACTTGACTTGCAGTGCGCTGGCTTAACCTCTCAGCTGCGCAGCCCCTGTAGTATACAACATACCCCTGTGCATAGGTATTTAGATACATTCCTCACTAAAATCGTAAATATACCATTAATATAATTAATATTTATCCATATGCGCCTATTTTACGTTTAATATGAAGCTAATAACATGTTACAACAATAAAACAATTGAGAATAGTTTTTAGATGGTCAAAATCGTGAATAAATACGGAGCGGTCCAGTCATGAAATGTGGAGCAGAGCGAGGCAACCCCACCTCTCGCGAGGTCTGGTGAGAGACTGGAGGTAGCTGGGCTACTACTCTCTCTCCTCCTTCCACACCCCTCCCTTTCCACCTTGGAACCGCGTGGGGAATTTTGGCGCCATAAATAAACCGATAATTACAGGAATAAGAGAAAAATAGGTGATAATTGAAGGGGGGGGGGGGGGAAAGGGGGAAGGGGGGGGGGGGCTTTGACAGATGTGGAGAAGTAATATGAGGTATGGAGGGAAAAAACTAAATGTTTCAAGTGCTACTGGAGCCTTTTAAAAGTTATTTTTTAGGCCTAGGATCTTAACCCTTAACCCGTGGAGCCCCGGCTAGTTTTGTAATGTTTGCGCACCAGAACCCGGCCGGTTTTCAAAAAATTGTTTTATTCCAGAAACAATAGCGAATGGGTTAGGAATGAAAGAAAAAATACGAAAAACCGCTCAAAAAGCTTAAAAAATGGTCCTACAGAGCCCCCGAAAACGGATTTTATAAGAGTAAAAAATTGAAGGCAATTATCCCCAAAAAACAGGTTATTGCGCGCTCGCGTGCACGCACGTGGACTTTGAGAGTTTTCAACCATCGGCACGGTTGCGTGGGATACGTACACAGTTCCCATACAAATCTGAGCCCTCTTGAGTGGCTACACCTGAGGTTACGGTCGGCGCAATTAGGGTGACGCGCCAGGCGCGTCTCTGGGGCTGTGCGTTACATACATCGCCGACGCGTCAGGCGCGTCGCTGGGGCTGTACGGGTTAATTAGCGGCGAGCAACATAAGTCAAGTTAAATATAGCTGGACTATGTGGCGGTGCTCGACATAGGTCGAGTGGCAATTTCAGCACGTAATGTTGCTGAGAGAGAGAGACAAGTGGTGGCAGGAGAGTAGCGAGCGTATGACTGCTCCAGACCACCGCGGCGAACCTACTGACACGAATCCCACCTCCCTCCTCCCTCTCTCACTCGCTATATACGGAATTGTATGGGGAAAGTGCCTAATTACATGCTTTTTGCACTCGCATTGCACGGTTATTGCAAGAAAACTAGCCATCATAAAAGGATCGTTATGGTGTCATTCGAAAGCTCTGTTTATGCTCTTTCAGGGATAGATACTTGTTTTACGTTCTGGGTCTTATTTAGGCATGAAAATGATCACGTAAACAGCCCTATTTTGGCAAAAAACACTCCGCTGGGCGGTACATATAAATAAACCGCATAGGCCGCTCTTAAGGTGTTAAGAGTCTCTCCGCAGATGCCCAGTAAAACCTCTTAAGAGTCTCCCCGCAGCTGCCGGGTTAATAATCCTGAATGATTGATAGCCTCAGAAATCCTATTTAAGGTAAGTAAACAATGCTATAATTTTATATTTCAAACCACTATTCTGAGCAGCATTCATTGTTATGATTTCTTTTTTAGCTATGTATTCTTGTGTGATGCATACCCTCGTCTGGTCTATGTGTCTTGCTATGCATAAGTATGTTTCATCAGGTTAGGTATATATACGAAATACCGTACATTAACTAAGCATCACAATGAAGAGATTATTTATGGATGATATTATAATTTCAAGTCTTACATTTTCTTGATAGCGTAATGCATAAATGCGCGGAATTTCGGTGTGAGTATCCTAGGTTTGAGTCCTTGGAGTGCCACATGTATTTGTTGATTAAATTAATTGAGTTTAAGAGCGAAGTTGGTTGGTGGAAAAATATAATTTATTGTATGTGACTGATATGTCGTATGTTGGAAATGATGGCTTATATTGATTTTACAAGCGAATTTACCAAGCCAATTCACTTACCGCGAAAGAGAGAGAGAGAGGGGGAGAGAGATATTTAAGTAGAAAGATTGAATTAGGTTTGAATATATTTGCCGAGCATTTTATGCATAATTATGTAAGTATTTTCATCCAACTCCCTTTCTCACTTCCTCAGCATTTAGTCACATATTAATATTTTTAAGGGGGAGGTAGTTGCTCTTTTTTGGACCCTCCTCTTCATCATGTTTAACCCCTTTTGTTTTAAGATTATTTATGAGTGGGCTAGAGACTATGGCATCCGTGTGTACACGAAATACAGTTGATATGTACAGACAGAATTACAATATTTCCGGGAGTCATTAGCCAGCTCAGCATGGGAGAATAATGCCATAACAGATGAAGACATACAGTAATTACGGGGTGTGTTATACCAGTCTATTATCAGGATTTAGACTTTCAACAAAGATATAGTAATAGGTGGACTGTCAGAACGAAAGAGTGGGATATGGCGGAGAATTAGACTACTACTACTACTACTACTACTACTACTACTACTACTACTACTACGAATAATAAAAATAATAATAATAATAATAATAATAATAATAATAATAATAATAATAGAATCAGAGCAGGTAATGAGATGTCACCTCTTGTCAACATTGCAGCTCTTCCAGAATTTTGTGGAGAATAATATTAGGCGCGTTTTCGCGAGCTTTTTATGGGCCTGGGTCGACCTTGGTGTACCCAGATCGACCCACGCCTGTTTCTGTTTTTGCGATTTTGAGACTGGTCAGACCTAAAGATCGGGAAAATTGAGCCTGACTTTACCCAGGCTGGATTAGGGCCCTCTGATTGGCTAAGAAATGTCAATATGGCTGTTCCAATAAAGAAACACTGATAGATGATTTTCAATGTTTTTGTCTTCTCTATTCTGAATATTATTATGGCATGCGAAAAAAATACTAAAATACATGCAATATGAGATAACAAACAACAACACATCAATGTACTAGACAAGGACATGGTATATCCCCTCAAAAACAATATTAACTCCCCCTAAATAAATCCTAGATCCCTACTAAAACTTCTAAGATCGCATGGTCTGGACTCTGGGCAAAAAATCCAATATCTTGTGAAGAAAGCCAAGCACTCGCATCACTGGGAACGGGTTCTTCACCATACCCGACATTTTCCGCCATCTTGTTTGTTGTCATAAGTGACGTCAGCATCACCCAGGTCAACCCTGCCCAACTCGGCCCCCAGGGCTGACTTTACCCAGGCACACCCAGTCCCAGACGACGTCACTGGCTCGCTAAAATATCCACTGGGACTGGGTCGACCCAGGTACACCTAGGTAAAGGGACTCTGGAAAACTGAGCTGACCCAGGTATACCTGGGTGTACCTAAGTTAATTGTCTCGCGAAAACGCGCCTATTATTATTGGTGTATATGTTGGGGTGTATTTCCGTGGATTTATTTGTTGTGTTTGTGTACAGTCGGCCAATTAAGTGAGGCCTCCGCACCCAGTATATTCGATTAATATTCGGTATCAGCAATATCTAAACATGATTTCTTCATTTCGAGTGAGATATACAAACACGTTCCTACACTTACCCACTCTATTCAACATCTGACAGACATTAATACAGTACAGAGCGAGCAACTCATAATGACAGCTGAGACATGACTTATTAGCGATATCGTACAGTCGCTCCACCACACTTCACATTATCTCCCCGTAATAGCCTCACACATCAGCCATCATAATAAAGTCCATCATTACATCCACATTATCATAAGTACACTACCGAGCTGTGTGGTGGAACGGGGCGGTGGAATGGGACATAAACACGCAGCAGCTATATAAGAATTATTTTAATGTTGATCTTGACAACTGAAATTGGTCTTAGTTTCAGTATTTCCTCCGTCAACGAAGCAAGAAATTGACGGTCTTTACATTTGAAGGTAGGCAGCCTATTTAGATGCGTATTTTCATTTTGTGTTGGGTTATGTCCGTGTTCGCCTGATGATGATCTGAGAACATTTTATAAGGGTAAAGACTGTCTCAACTAACCCTTTGGCTTCCTTATACCCTTCCTAGTCTAAACAAAGTCGTCTAATAATAGCCAAAAATAACTGTGTCTGATAATGATCTGAGATAATTAAAAGGATAAAGACTGTCTCAATCAACCCTCTGGCTTCCATGTACCCTTCCTAATCTAAATCAAACTGTCTAATAATCGTAGGCATTAACTCTCAACACGCATCATAATCCTCAAGGGGTTAATAGCGACACAAAGGAGACACTACTTTGCTTTATTATTTCCATGGGGCTTTATAACTTGTCTTTAAATATTCAATTATTCAAATGGATATGACTCTATTAATGTTCAAACAATTCATGCTTTTATTAAATCTAGGTCATATAATCCAAATTACTTATCAAACGAAAATAGAACGAATAAGTTTGTCTTTATAAATGATGCATATTAACTCCTACTATTCTGGCGACATCTTTATAATTTAATTCCAGCTATACTGTTTTTAGCCTATATTAAGCAGCGTAAGGGGAGACTATACCTCAGACTACTATTAGTTTTCTTCATTCAGTTTAAAATAAGCTTCCAACGACTAACAGGTTTCGAACTTTCTCACTTAACCCATTTTACTACCACAGATCCTTCTTAAACTGCACAAAACCGTCAATATATAACAAGAACAAACTAAAAGACGTCGCCGGTAAAGAAGGGGAGAGAACATGTGACCATTAATTACTAGACGATGACAGGATTTGTTGACAAGGGAATATTATAACATTAAGATATCACATAATGCAAGGAATATAACAATGACAATATAGTTGGCTTAACAGAACAAAATGCAAGGAATATAACCATGACAATATAGTTGGCTTAACAGAACATAATGCAAGGAATATAACCATGACAATATAGTTGGCTTAACAGAACATAATGCAAGGAATATAACCATGACAATATAGTTGGCTTAACAGAACATAATGCAAGGAATATAACCATGACAATATAGTTGGCTTAACAGAACAAAATGCAAGGAATATAACCATGACAATATAGTTGGCTTAACAGAACATAATGCAAGGAATATAACCATGACAATATAGTTGGCTTAACAGAACATAATGCAAGGAATATAACCATGACAATATAGTTGGCTTAACAGAACATAATGCAAGGAATATAACCATGACAATATAGTTGGCTTAACAGAACATAATGCAAGGAATATAACCATGACAATATAGTTGGCTTAACAGAACATAATGCAAGGAATATAACCATGACAATATAGTTGGCTTAACAGAACATAATGCAAGGAATATAACCATGACAATATAGTTGGCTTAACAGAACAAAATACGAGATGCGATATTACATTAGCCATTAAAGGGACATTTTGTAGTTTACGTTAAACTTTTCAATACAATGACCACTTTTCTTACTAAAAAGCTTATTATGTGTGAGCCATAGCAAATTGAAGTGATTAAAGATTAGCTGGAGATAATGAGGAGATATAGGACAAGAATGAGAATATACAAGAACATTAAAAATATACCCAAACAGAATCATACAGAGATAAAAGTATGGCAGGCAGAGGATACTAATATTTATATATCAAATGTGAAGCATTAACTGATATAGATTACTCAAGGTATATTTTCTCTATATTTTCAATGATTCCAATAATATAATATATATGGTCAATAAACAGAGAGGGCTACAACAGGCATTAACCCCTTCTGTACCGGCTACGTCTATTTAATTTTATCCAAGCTATATGTAGAGGATATTGTGCAGCTTACGAAGGATATATGGAAGCTAAAAGGATTAATTGAGATAGTCTGTATTCCTTTGATTGGTAGACTTCCTTCCTAAGCTGAATAAAATCGTCTAATTGTGATCAGAGTATGATGAAAAGGACGTCACCGGTACAGAAAGGGTTACCAATTCAATGTTAACCCATTCAAGATACTATTACGCCTTTCTGCTCTGTGTTCTGGCTCTTATTAGACGATATTATTGATATTATTGATATTAGGAAATGGGTAAATAAAAGTTGGAGGGTTAATCGAGACAGTCGTTACCCTTATAATTCCCACATATCCTTCTTAAATTATATAAAATCTTCTAATAACAGACAGAATGAAGTGTCACAAATGCATCGTACTCTACAACGAGTTAATTTGTCCAGCTTCCCAACCAACTCTACAACTAAAGAAGCCGGCATGGTAAAAAAAAAAAGGCTTATATTTCTCAACAAAATAATAATTAACCATTTCTGTACCAGCGACGTGTTATATAGTTTATTCTAGCTATAATTAGACGATTTTGTGCAGCTTAAGGATGATCTGTGGTAGGAGAAAGGGTTATTTAAGTTATCCTGTATTATTTTAACTGGTACACGTATTTCCTAAGCTGCATAAAATAGTCCAATAGTTGGCAGAATATAATGAAAATAGATGTTCCCGGTACTGAATGGGTTAAGACAAAAGCAATTAAGATTTGTTGTTGTTGTTGTTGTTGTTGTTCCCCAAGCTGCCTGGCCGAACAGCCCCAAGGCCCCAAGCAATTCCAAGGCCATAACCGCGCGCCCCCACAGAACCCTCCCTGCCGACCACAATAAAGCCTGGGTGACCAAAGCCACTCCATGGCGGGGAGCTGAGGAAGGTGCGGAAACGCCCGGGACACCAAAGCCCCACCCAGGGCCCTGTGCCCCTCAGCAATTATGAAGAGAAAGTTGAGGGGCAAGGGAAAAATGTGACACTTTGGCTTCCAATCTTGGTAGATTGGGAGGTCAATCCACGGAAAAGACGCCGTCACTTGAGATCTAGAAAATATATAAGTTAAAGGAACAGTCAGAGTAAGCTATGGGTATGGCAGAGATCGCTCAGTTCTCACTCTGATAGACCAGCCCATCACCACATGACTAGAACCCAATCCTCTCAGCATCAGCTAGGAAAGGCCCTAGAAAGCCGCCTTTGGCGGGGGGATAGCTCCCCTATTTCAACCCCTTTCGGGGTCGGGCACCCGCCCTTTGTTCTTATCAAATGTAACTGGGGAGGAAGAGGGGTGAACACTCGTGTGAGACACAATCAAATAATTATTATGTTTTTTCTTACTACAATGGGAGATAACAGTCAGTAAAAGGTCCTTAACTTTGTCATTAATCTTATCATCATTATTAGTAGTAGTTGTAAAATGACTATCTATTTAGATTACATAATTTTCTGCAGCTTAGGAAAGGCTTCTAACAAGCTTAGTCCACCTTTTGACTCACAGAGAACCATCTTAATCTTGATAAAAATGGCTAATACTGATAAAATTAAAGGGTGCATCAGTGGCCTTTCCTGAAAATACTTGTATTGAACGTAGCATTGTTTAATTTGAATATAAATTATATGATTCTGCTGATACTATCTTTATCATAATATAATTAATCTGTAATGTGTATGCAATGTATCTCTTTGAATATCGTTCCCTTTTCTCCCATAAATCGTTGGCCGAACTTTTATATTCTTGCAAACTCTACTTTCTTTACTTCTTCCAAATTGTATTTATCGTGCCTTTTAATTTTGTTCTCTGGAATAATTTCTTCCTTCTTATTTACTTTCATTTCCTGCCGTCCAATCTATTCCAGCCATTCAGCCATCACACTGTTCAGGTGTTCCACTGTTCTACGTTCCTGCCCCTAACCGTTACCGTTCTCCTTGATGACTGTTGTTGCATGTGTTTGTTTTGTCTCCATTTCACTGTAATTCTATCCCTCGTTCTAATGCTAACTGTTTATCTGAGTTAGATGTTTTGGGAGAATAGCATAAATGCTTAAACTTAGCTTACTAGATTATACATAATTATTTATGTTAAAAGGATGTGCATGTGTGCGTGTGTGTGTATGAGTGTGTGAAAATGAAAAATATGAATAATATTATGTGTCGGTTTATTGTTCACTTGCAGTCGTGAGGCTGAATATCTACAGAGTTTTTTTTCTTAACCTAGGGACAGCAGAATGCTTATTCTACCATAACTACGAGGTCACATGCGACCTATTGCGACCATGAGTTGTCTGTGTTCCCACCATATTACGTACATGCGCAGATGCACTAGTGACTAGTGAGAATTACGTGTAAGCTAACACAAGCTGAAAGTTGAGCAGCCAGGCTAGGGCGCGACCACGATATACAATCCTCTCCATCAGGATGCCCGAACAAACCTTTAAGATTCTGGTGGATTTGAACCTTCAACATCGCGGTTACTGTGCGGGAGCCTTAAACTGCTTGGCCATCCCGACCCGTATGTGTGTGTGTGTGTGTGTACAAAAAATGTTCCCATGTGTGCCAAAATACCTAGCTCGTCTGTATATACCTCTTACACTAAATCCGCATATTAAGGCGTAAAACAATAAGAATGGAGAACTCGAATATATCTCCCTCCTCTAAAACATCTCACCATCCAGCCTGCAGCTCCCACCACCACACACTAAACCAACACATTCAGCTTATAACAACAACCCCCAGCCATAAATGTTTTACTGCGGAGAAAATAATCACCTGCGTCATTAAAATTATCAAGAATGGAAGGATGTAAGGATTTGCAGAGAAGATGAAAAATAATAAGCTTCGGAGGAAATAATAGGCTTTGGAGGCAATAAAAAGCTTCAAAGGAAATAATAAGCTTCTGAGTAAATAATAAGCATCAGAGGCAATAATAAGTTTCGGAGGAAATAATAGGCATCGGAGGAAATAATAAGCTTCGGAGGAAATAATAAGCTTCGGAGGAAATAATAAGCTTCGGAGGAAATAATAAGCTTCAGAGAAAAGAATAAGCTTTGGATGAAATAATAAGCTTCGGAGGAAATAATAAGCTTCGGAGGAAATAATAAGCTTCAGAGGCAATAATAAGCTTCGGAGGAAATAATAACCTTCGGAGGAAATAATAAGCTTCAGAGGAAATAATAAGCTTCGGAGGGAATAATAAGCTTCAGAGGAAATAATAAGCTTCAGAGGCAATATTAAGCTTCAGAGGCAATAATAAGCTTTGGAGGAAATAATAAGCTTCAGAGTCAATAATAAGCTTCTGAGGCAATAATAAGCTTTGGAGGAAATAATAAGCTTCGGAGGCAATAATAAGCTTCGGAGGAAATAATAAGCTTCGGAGGAAATAATAAGCTTCGGAGGAAATAATAAGCTTCAGAGGAAATAATAAGCTTCAGAGGCAATGATACGGTTCGAAGAAAATAATAAGCATCGGAAGAAATAATAAGCTTCAGAGGAAATAATAAGCTTCGGAGGAAATAATAAGCTTCAGCGGAAATAATAAGCTTAGGAGGAAAAAATAAGCTTCGGAGGCAATGATAAGTTTCGGATTAAATAATAAAATTCGGAGGAAATAATAAGCTTCGGAGGAAATAATAAGCTTCGGAGGAAATAATAAGCTTCGGAGGAAATGATAGGCTTCGGAGGCAATTCGAATTAAATAATACATTTCGGAGGAAATAATAAACTTCGGAGGAAATAATAAGCTTCATCAATAAAAAGGTCAAGAACACAAGGATGGATGTAAGGATTTGAAGAGATGACAAATTCAGTAGAAGTAGAGTTCCATTTGGTCTAGTAATGAACGAAATTGTTGTTCTCAAATTTTGCTATATGCTAAATACTTTAATGTTGGTGTTGGGAACATATTCAAAATACTCAAAGGCTTGTGAAAATTGTTATATATACTGTATATATATATAGATATATATATATATATATATATATATATATATAAATATATATATATATATATATATATATATATATATAATATATATATATATATATATATATATATATATATATATATACCGGTATATATATATACAGTATATATATATAAATATATACAGTATATATATATATATATATATTATATATACCGGTATATATATATATATATATACAGTATATATTTATAAACCAATCTGCTTAACGACCTTGTATGGACCACAAAACTTAGCTGCTAAGGGTCGACCCGGAACTGGCAACAGTGCCAGAACCTCGTCGCCCACCTTGCACGCCCTAGATTTCGCCTGCTTATCATAATGGTATTTCATCTTGCTTTGTGCTGCCACTAGATGCTCCTTAGCTACCAGAAGGGCAGTCTGCAACCTCTCCCGAGTCTTCTGCACATACTCGAGCAGAGGCATAGAGCCCCCTGCCGCATCACTCTCCAGGAATCTTTCACCACATCCAAGGGCCCTCTGACACGATGACTAAACACAAGGGAATTGGGCGAGAATCCCAAGGACTCCGAAGGGACAGTATACTCTTCAAGGTATGGGGAAAACGCTCAAGGGCTCCCTGTGATTGTTGATGGTACACGCTTGACAGCACATGCTTTATACCTAACTCTGAGAGGGTTTGATTAAAGAGATTTGATGTAAAAGTAACCCCTCGGTCAGACTGAATTTGACGTGGCAAACCAAATCTAGTGAAGAAATGCAGAAGGTGTTTGAGAACAACCTTCGCGTTCATGCTGCTAACCGGAATAGCCTCCGGGTATCTAGTTGTGGCATCCATCAAAGTAAGCCAGTATTTATCCCGCACTGGTGGGTGGTAAGGGACCGACCATGTCAATTATGACACGAGTAAATGGCGGTTCAACTGCAGGTATAGGGATCAAAAGTGCCACGGGTATTCCTTGGTTGGGTTTTCCAACTACCTGACAAACATGACATTACATAACAAAAAGTAGCCACCGATGCATGCATAGTAGGCCATCAAAAATGAAAACGTAGCCTTTCAGTAGTCTTACGCACCCCTAAATGCCCCACCAGTGGTGCCTCATGCGCTAGCCTAACCAGCTCTTCCATGAACTTGGCAGGCACCACTAATTGCTCCTCCCCCATGCCTGAGTCCGTATCTGGCGTCCACTGCCGATATAACAATGTCCCTTTAACAATGAATTTCTCTGGACTGTTCTTCCCACCAGTCGTGCCAACCTTCTTAAACAGGAGGCCCACACTCCGGTCCTCTTGCTGCAACTTACTCAGTTCTTCTCTAGTTATCTCCGACAAGGCAGTTACCTCTGACCTCTCAAAAATAGAGAAGTTGAGTCCGCGGCACTATGTCAGACTCCTCGTCCGGCACTAGGTCACCTCTACTAGTCTCGGTAGCCTTACTGGGGTCAGCCACGCCCACAGCTGCCTCCAAGCCAGTGTCATCTAGTAGTGCATGGGGATGGCTTGCACTCATGGCTATCGGCCCCCGCATCCACTAAATCATCCTCCTCTTGTGCCACTTGTGCCATTGATCTGGTCACTGCACACATAGGGTAGATAGAGTCCATGTTATCTTCCTGCAAGCAACCACCAGTAGGGAGCTCAAAAGCAGCCTCAGCGACGACTATAGGAGGCGGGAAAACTACATCCCCTGACGAGTCAGTCCCGAGCAAAATGTCCACCCCCTCAACTGGCAGAGTGTCCACCATGGCCACCTTACCCTCGGCAGTCAACAACGGGCACTTTAGGGTCACCAGGACTAAATCCCAGCATTGCTTACTGTTGACTCCCCTGCAAATTATAAACTCTATTGTACTAATAGGTCCCCCTGTCAGGTTGCGACACATGGATTGCTGCGCACCAGTATCCCTAAACCCTTGACAGGGTACGTGCTCCCCGATCCGTACTGATCCATCATGTATGAATGGCCGACACCAATCAGGGGAAGTCTGGTTATGCTCAGGTGGTGATACAATCTGGGGCGGCAAAGTGCTTACAACCCTGCTTCGCGCTGGCCTACGCTGCCCCCCATACTCACCAGTTCCTGGCTTGCCTTTCACAGGCACCTCCCCTAGTATCGCCACCAACGGGACAGCCTTGGGTCCCTGGGTAGCCTTCCACTTATGTGACGCCGCCCGGCGTTAGCAGAATGGTTGCGTGGGGCATTGCAGCTCGCTAGCGCTCGCCAGGATGGGGGGATAGGCTACAGTTGTCCTAGAATTATCTGCTTTATTTCATTAGTGTCGTGTTGCCACAGACAGTCTAGAAATGGTCTTTGTTTTGGTCTGTGGCCGCGTCTTATATTTTATATTCGCTATAATATCAATGTTGCTTGTGTGGGAGACGAGCGAGAGAGTGTGAGGGAGAACACCCGGCAGCGAGGTGAGCTATGACGCGGCTCGTTTGGGCGCTGACGGCGTTGGCGGCCGGGTGGTCAACTAGTCCCTTCCCGTCGCTGCCTCGTGGTCTTTACCAGCTCAGAGCTTGCCTGACACGCGTATCGCCTACATCCATTGCAATTCTGTCCCCCATACTCGCTAATTTGCATACTATTTCTCTCTCTCGACTTCTCCTTTCTCATTCTCTAATCTTTATTAAACTCAACATCCCTTCTGGTTTCAGCATAGACGTTCACCGTCGACCAGTCGTATTGTACGCGAAGCTCTCAGGTATTTCCATGTATTAGGTTAAGGAGGTATTATGCTTTATTGAGGTTTAGAGAGACGGACTTTTCCGTATGTGTCCTCTCTCGGGAAGGTTGTAGACCGGTATATGTCTCCCTTGCAAGGTGTTGAGTGATTCTGCTTGGTTATCTAAAGCTAGACTGGGGGTAAGGTTACTGTGTCGTTGTCTCCGAGGTGTGCAGTGTTAGCTAAGCTCTGCACGACATCGACAGGTACTGTGGGAGCCTAAGTTGTCTTCGGGTTGGTTTACTTTGCGAGCTCAGCGCTGTGGTGTGAGGGGGTCATAGCCTATCCCTCACAACATAGTGCTGCCTCTTTGTGTTGACTTCTGAGGGATCGCCAGGATAGAGCTAGGTACTAGAGACCTAGATTTATCAAGAGAGCAACCCCGTCATATAACGTAATCTTCATTATACCACCCTTGGACAACGTTAGGCTACGAGCCGCATGCTCGCCCATTGTTGCCCTGCCTTGATACCCCATCTAGACTTTATTAACTGAGCAGACACTGGATAGAGAAAAGCCCCATTATTATATGTATGCAGCATTATTATTCACTGCACTTTTGAGCCGAGGTTGTTGTTGAGTTGCACAACCCGAGTAGGCTGTGTTGTGTCACAAAGCATTTCTTTAGTTGTCGAGCATTACTATCTTTGCGCAGTCTTTATTATTCGCCTGCCCATTATTACTATATGTCCTAGCATTTATTGTGACCCGTATTCTGCATTATAATTGTTCAAGATTCTTTACGAACATCTTCCCAGCATCAGACTTATTTCAGAAGTTTTCAGTTGATGTTGCAGGACTAGCATTGCACTTTCTTTAATACAGGAGTGCCAGTTATTAGAGTATCTACCGTAACGTTAATTAATCACATTAACTATCTTTTCTTTGTGTAACATAATCGAGTAATCTTTTACTGTTTGAGAATAGGCTGTTTCATTGAGCGTCAGCCTAGTGTGTGTGCACCAGTTACCGAGTCATAGGATACCTCGTTGTCCAGGCACGACTCAGGGCGGTTTTGGTGTTTTGTTTTCCAGTGTTTAAGGCAGGGGTTGGATCTAGTGTTACCGTTGTTGCTTTTTGCCATTATCTAGTCCAATGTTGAAGAGCCCTGTGTCTTTGAGAACCTGGATCGTAACAAATGGCGACCTAGCTCAGGATCTTGTGAACTAAGAGATAATTGCAGGATTGTTGTGGTAATTTGTTTTATTGAGGAATATAGTGGGCACGTTAAATTTGTTTTGGCAAAGTAGTATAGCACTTGAGAGTCTTCAGACATTTTTGGCAAGTGAATAGTGCTACATAGGAGCTTGGGTACTTCTTCTTTTTTTTATAAACGTGAAATTTTTTGGTGGACACAATGGGAGACGAATCAGAACACAGTGGTGGGTCAGGTCACGATACAGGCTCGGAGGGAGAAAGACCTGTGGAGTGGCTAGTCGATAGCGAGGAGAGTGCTAGAAGATTTTTAGAGGTGCCCCTTACCGCTGCCAGGGTGTTGAAGCTGAATAAGTATGGCTTAAAGTGTGTGGCAGGTCTTCAGGGTCACCAGGGTTTAACCCGGGAGCTGCGGGGAGACTCTTAATAGTTCCCCCGGCGCACTGCGGGGAGACTCTTAAGAGTCAGAGAAAAAAAAAATCAACTTTTGACATCGAAAAAAAAAAAAAAAAATTTTTTTTTTTTTTTTTTTTGGCCCCTGGGCCATGCAAAATCTCAGTCCTCTACCTCCCCTCCTTCCCCACTTTCCTCCTCTCCTTCAGTTATCACCTATTTTCCCTGTTATTCCCTTATTCTGAGGTATATTTTCGTGCTAACATTAGCGAGTTGCAAGCAGGGTGTTGTCATCACTGATGGCAAGCGAGTGCAAGAGAGAGAGAGAGAGTATCGATCGACTGTGTCTCAGTGGCCTTGGGGGAAATTGGCGGGAAAGCAGATTGCCTCACCCATACATTATACAACTCGCGGGCTATATCTCCGATTTTGACCATCCAAACGCTGTTTTCACTCGTTTATTGTTGTTTCAGGTTAATACCTTTATAATCAACCCATAATAGGCGCATATGGATAAGTATTAATGCTATTAATGGCACAATGAATATTTTAGTGACGGAAACACCTCAAATACGTCAGCACAGGGGGACGTTTCCAATTACACCCATGCGCACTTCAGAGGTTAAGTGGCATGAGGAAAGATCAGCTGAGGACTTTGATATTGAGTTTAGAAGGGAGAGACCTGGGTGGAGAGGCAACTTGGGGCCCCGGTCCCCAGCCCCCCCTCCACTCTACCCCCGTATCAAACGTCAGGGTGCATGAATTTAGTACATACCCCCAAGTTGATGGTCAATGGCAGCGTGGAATTCAATCACAGGGACCCTCTCCATTAAATGCACCTTCCCCTCCTCAAGGGTTGACTCCAGATTTGTTGTTTCGGCTTGAGATGGCCAAGGTTGAGGCTGCCGAGAGACAGGCTAGTGTGCAGGCTGAGGCTGCAGAGAGAACAGCTAGACGAGAGGCTGAACTGCAGGCAGAGTCTACTAGGTATCGGGCTTACAGGGAGCTGGAGAGATCTCGAGTGGAGATAACAGGGCGAAATATTGGGGGAGGTTACAGACATCGGGACCAATCTTTGTCGCACCTGTTGAAGCTAGTCCCTGTATTTGATGAGTCGGGTGTCACCGAATTTTTCATGAGATTCGAGAAGAAGTGCCAGGAACACCAGTGGCCTGGGGAGAAGTGGGCAGCCCTTGTTTCCTCTAGACTTGTGGGCAAGGGACTCAAGGCTTATGATGCATTGCCTATAGAGTCTTGTATTATCTATGAGGAACTCAAGGAGGCTGTCCTGAGAGCATACGAACTACAACCAGAGACGTACAGGTTGAAGTTCCGGGGTGTTACCAAGGGTCGGGAGAGCACCTTTTTGGAATATGCCCGGGAGCTGTCCGATGCTTTTGGGAATTGGCTGAGGTCGGAGAAAGCTACTACGTTTGACGACATTAAACAGTTTGGTGCTTTTAGAGCAGTTTTTCAAATGCACGGGCGGCGACCTGACGTTAAACCTGAAAGAAAAGCAACCAAAAACTATACAGGAGGCAGCTGAGATGGCTGACCTCCGGCTATCACTAATTCGTGGGTACGGGTCTGCCCAGCGTAGTGAGGCAGGTAACAAGGGGTGTGACGCCCCACCCCCCCGAGTTAGTGATATACCTTATGCAAACAAGTACAAGAGCCATGATACCAAGACTGACCACAAGACTAGCACTGTCCCATTTAAGAAGGGGCCGGGCCCTTCCCAGTACCAAGGGAAGCCCAAAGGGGAGTTGGAGTGTTATCATTGTCATAAAAAGGGGCACTTTGCAAGAGTCTGTCCTAGCAAACCACCTACAGCAGCTGTGTATTTGGCCTGCAACTTTGGTGTGTCTCCGAAGTCGTCTGAGTTTGCCCGGGGCAGTTCGTCAGAGGCTGAGGCACAGCCAATGCAGAAGCACCTGGGAGGCTCGAACCCTGCTCAGGATGTTTTTTGCGATCATAGAGGGCGGGGTTGCGTGATGTGGGCGGGGCGCAAGTATGGAGTAGAGGTCTTGCGTGATACAGGTGCTTCCCAGACTCTGATGAAAAACTTGACTGGCTACCCTATAAACGCGGCTCGGGTAGTAGTGGTGCAGGGTATTAATGCAACTCGGTCATACCCGCTGGTGCGGTTGGAGTTGGAGGTGGATGGTGTGGCACGTGAATTGGATGTCGGGATTGTGGAGGAACTGCCAGTGGACGGCGTCGACCTTCTTCTCGGCAACGACTTTGCAATGCCCGCTTCTGAGGTTCTACCCTTAGTCGTTGCCGAGAGGCCGGCCGACGTGAGTAGGGAAGAGCAAGAGTGGGTCGAGCGGTGCCAGACACAACCCATGGCGTGTGTTGTCACCCGAGCTTGGGCAGCTAAAGTGTCACAGCCTAGTCCTCCGTCTTCAGACCAGCGGAGGAACGATCAACAGGAGGAGGCTAAAGCTGGAGTTGGTTTTAAGAGTTTTGACTCGGCGGCTCTCCTGGGTGATTCAGTATTAGCACCATTACTTAATTCTGGAGTAGCCCCTGGGCCTGTCATCGAGAGTGACGAGGCTGGGCATGACGAGTCTCCACGACAGCAATGTTATGTACATCGAGAGAGACAGAGGAGCAGCCCAGTATCGGGGAAGGTCATGCATTGCTCCGGGAGCAGTTAGATCGCTTGGCACCCTCAGATATACGTCGGTTGCAACTAGAGGATCCTGAGCTCCAAACGTGTGCTAATGGGGCTGTAGAGCTCGACGAGGACGGCGATGCACAGCCAGGAGATTTTTTTTATTTAGAAGGCATCCTCTATAGGCGTTTTCAAGACCCTAAACGTAGTTGGCAAGAGGGGTCCGGAGTAGTGGACCAGTTGGTGGTGCCACAGGAGTGCAAGGATAGTCTACTGAGGTTGGCACATGACATACCACTGGCAGGACATCTAGGGGTGAGAAAAACGGTGGCAGCTTTAGAAAAATTGTTTTGGTGGCCGGGGTTGAAGGGGCAGGTGGTAACCTGGATAGCAAGGTGTCATACGTGCCAGAGGGTTGGAAAACCTAACCAAACAATTCCGAGAGCCCCGTTGCACCCCATTCCTGTCAGTGGACCGCCCTTCAGTAAGGTCATCATTGATATGGTCGGACCCCTACCCCCTACCAGTGCCGGTAATAAAGTTCTATTAACCTGACAAGCGCGATATGACAGTAGGTGCTAGGGTAGTTATTTGTGCATTTCTAGCCCTGGATTCTGACAGAATTCGTTATATTTACAATATAAACCATTATTTGTTTTCGGTATGCTTTTATTTTACATATATGATGTATATATGAACCTTCAAGAGTGCTAAAATAAGTGGGAAAAGCATTTGGGTGGTGAAAAACGAAGATATTGGCCACCCGGTCATAATCTCAGGCGAGAGAGAGAGACAGGCAGCCCTCCCCTCTCGCTGTCTGGGAGTCAACTGAGAAGAGCGGGGCGGTTGTGTGCCGGTGTGGGGTGTTGCATAAACGATCTTTTATGCAACCCACTTGTGCTACATTATCGCGGGAGAGAAAAATAAATACCGATAAATGATGATAATAAGAGGAAAAATAGGTGATATTGAGGTGGGGAGGGAGGGGGGAATAAGGTGGGAAGGAGGGGAGGGGGTGGGTGAGATTTACATGGATGAGTACTGGAGGGGAATTATCTCACCTAGAGACAAATTCCTTTGTTTTGATAGGCCCTTTTTTTTTTATGGAAGGCTTTTTTTATGGTCCTGCTTCCGTGAGGCCTATCGCGTTCCCTATAGGAAGCCTTCCGTGAGGCCTATCGCGCTTGCCGGGTTAACTATCATGGATGTGGCCACTCGTTATCCTGATGCATATCCAATGAGAAATGGCACGGCGAAAACTGTTGTCCGGAACCTGCTCTTGTATTGCTCGCGGTATGGTTACCCGCAAGAGGTGCAATCGGACCAAGGTTCTAATTTTACATCTAATCTGTTCAAACAAACTATGATTCAGCATGGCATCAGCACTGTCGTCTCTTCTGCGTATCACCCGGAGAGTCGGAGAGTCAAGGGGTGTTGGAGAGGTGGCACGCCATGCTGAAAAGCATGCTTCGATGTTACTGCGCAGAGAACGGAAAGGATTGGGACCTTGGTCTGCCGTATGTTTTGTTCGCGGCAAGAGAAGTACCTGGAGAGAGTCTCGGTTTCAGTCCGAATGAGCTTGTTTTCGGGCATCAGGTGAGGGGCCCTCTCCACATGGTGAAGGAGATTTGGGAGGGTACCGCTAAGCCATGTTCTATGTTGAGATACGTCCTCGAGAGCAGAGAGAGAATGCTTAGAAGTCTGGAGCTGGCCGGGCGTAATTTGGTGAGTTCGCAGGCCCGTATGAAGGACAGGTACGATACTAAGGCGAAACTCCGGAGTTTCAGGTAGGTCAAGAGGTATTGGTCCTGTTGCCTTTGTCAGGTCATCCTCTGGCTGCCAAGTACGCTGGGCCTTATCGGGTGGTGTCAAAGATCTCCGATCTAGATTACCTCATTGCCACTGCAGACCGGAAGAAGCGTAACCAACTATGACACATTAATTTGTTGAAGGAGTATGTGAGGCGCCCACCTAAGTCACTAGCTGTCCCTGTGTTGACCTGCTGCGGTCATGGTGGAGAAGGAGAGGGGGGGCAGCAATGATCAGGTGGATGATAACTGGGATTGTCATGTCTCGGCTGATCAGTGGGCGGGGAATTCGAGCCAATGTGCGCATGATGCTCTGGCGCACCTGCCGGAGGAACAGCAGGTGGCAGTGAGGCGCCTGTTCGATTCATACCCCACTGTATTTGCCGAGCACCCAGGCCTCACTACTCAAGCGGTGCATGATGTCGATGTAGGAGAGCACCCCCCCTGCAAGTCGATACCCTTATCGGGGTGCCACCCATTAAACTCCCAGCGCTCAGGGATGAGCTGGAGTATATGCTGTCGAGAGGCTTGATCGAGAAGGGGGCAGTAGGTGGACTTCTCCTGTCACTCTGCAGCCCAAACCTGATGGAAAAGTTCGGTTCTGCATTGACTTTAGGCGGTTGAACGGGTTGACCCCCACCAATGCATATCCTCTTCCCCGGTGGATGACAGTGTGGATAAGATCGGGAAAGCAAGGTACTTGACCAAGGTAGACCTCATCAAAGGCTACTGGCAAGTACCACTGTCTGAGCGGGCTAAAGAGGTGTGCGGGTTTGTGGTGGAAGGCAGTACTTTCCGTTGCAACGTGGTGCCATATGGTCTGAAAAATGCACCGGCCACTTTCCTGAGCTTAATGAACACCATCGTAGCAGACATCCCAAACTGTACTGTCTACCTTGATGACGTGATCATTTATGACAACGATTTCCAAAGTCACAGTGAGCACATAGAAGCCTTATTTAGTCAACTTAGTAAAGCAGGCTTGGTGGTTAATCTGGGCAAGTGTGACTTTGTGCAAGCCACGGTGCAGTATCTGGGGTTTGTGGTTGGGTTAGGGCAGGTGAGCCCGCCCCAACAGAAGATACAGGCTATCGACTTGTTCCCCAGGCCGACCACCAAGCGGCAGATCATGAGATTTTGGGTATGATTGGGTATTACCGCCGCTTTATAAGAGGCTATTCTACTGTGTTAGCTCCTTTGACAGATCTACTAGCCAAAGATAAAAAGTTCCGCTGGGCACCTGAGTGTGAGCAGGCGTTTAGAGTAGTTAAACACCTTTTATGCACTCACCCTATCCTCAGGGCCCCGGACTTTGAACGACCATTTCAGTTGGCGACTGATGCCAGCGGAGTAGGGGCTGGTGACGTACTTTTGCAGACAGACGAGGAAGGTCTTGAGCATCCAGTCAGTTTCTTTTCAAAGAAATTTAATTCAGCACAGAAAAACTATTCGGTTGTTGAAAAGGAACTGCTGGCAATCGTGTTAGCGCTCAGACACTTTGAGGTCTATGTTCCTGCATATGGGCCAGTCGTGGTAGTGTATACCGACCACCACCCGCTTAAATTCCTCAATCAATTCCACAACCGGAATATGAGGCTGACCAGATGGTCGCTCATGTTGCAAGAGTACAACTTAGACATTCGCCATATTGCCGGTTGTGAGAATGTGATTGCGGACTGTTTGTCGCGGGTGGAGGATCCGGGGTAGGCTACCACAGTATGTTGTATAGCCTCCTGTCCTCGCGGTGTATTTTTGCGCTGGTGCTTGTTGGCTCGCGTGTTGTAGCATCAGCGTAGGGTCGCAGGGCAGGAGTTGTTGGCTTTGATTAGAAGAAAATTAGGCTACATCTATAGTAGCCGCCAAAAACAACATTAAAATAAAATATGAAAATTAAATAAAACTCTTTTCTTTTTAATAATTAATTTTAAGATAATATTGTAGCTGAGTACTGAGTGCAGATGATTTTTCCCTCAGTAGGCTGTGCTGCTTAAAGCTCGCTCTGGGAGCACAATGTTATGAATTAATGTATTATATTTGGAAGGGTGCTAAGATTTGTTTATATATAATATTTTGTTGTATTTATGTTGTTGAGGACACTGAGCCTGCATTCCATGAGTGGCCGAGTGGTTAGGAGTGGCAGATTCTAGCGACATTCTGCCTGTTCAGATATGGGCTAATGGTTGAGTGTCCCATATCTTGGGGGGGGTGTGCAGCCTCCCGGCGTTAGCAGAATGGTGGCGTGGGGCATTGCAGCTCGCTAGCGCTCGCCAGGATGGTGGGATAGGCTACAGTTGTCCTAGAATGATCTGCTTTATTTCATTAGTGTCGTGTTGCCACAGACCGTCTAGAAATGGTCTTTGTTTTGGTCTGAGGCCGCGTCTAATAATTTATATTCGCTATAATATAACTGTTGCTTATGTGGGAGGCGAGCGAGAGAGGGGGAGGGAGTACACCCGGCAGGGAGGTGAGCTATGACGCGGCTCGCTTGGGCGCTGACGGCGTTGGCGGCCCGGTGGTCAACTAGTCCTTTCCTGTCGCTGCCTCGTGTTCTTTACTAGCTCAGAGCTTGCCTGACACGCTTATCGCCTACATCCATGGCAATTCTGTCCCCCATAGCGCTACTTTGCAGACTATTTCTCTCTCTCGACTTCTCCTTTCTCATTCTCTAATCTTTATTAAACTCAATATCCCTTCTGGTTTCAGCATAGACGTTCCCCGTCGACCAGTCGTATTGTACGCGAAGCTCTCAGATATTTCCATGTATTAGGTTAAGGAGGTATTATGCTTTATTGAGGTTTAGAGAGACGGACTTTTCCGTATGTGTCCTCTCTCGGGAAGGTTGTAGACCGCATATGTCTCCCTTGCAATGTGTTGAGTGATTCTGCTTGGTTATCTAAAGCTAGACTGGGGGTAAGGTTACTGTGTCGTTGTCTCCGAGGTGTGCAGTGTTAGCTAAGCTCTGCACGACATCGACAGGTACTGTGGGAGCCTAAGTTGTCTTCGGGTTCGTTAACTTTGCGAGCTCAGCGCTGTGGTGTGAGAGGGCCATAGACTATCCCTCACAACATACTGCTGCCTCTTGGTGTTGACCTCTGAGGGATCGCCAGGATAGAGCTAGGTACTAGAGACCTAGATTGATCAAGAGAGCATCCCCGTCATATAAAGTAATCTTCATTATACCACCCTTGGACAACGTTAGGCTACGAGCCGCATGCTCGCCCATTGTTGCCCTGCCTTGCTACCCCAGCTAGACTTTATTAACTGAGCAGACACTCGATAGGATAAGCCCCATTTTTATATGTATGCAGCATTATTATTCGCTGCACTTTTGGGCCGAGGTTGTTGTTGAGTTGCACAACCCGAGTAGGCTGTGCTGTGTCACGAAGCATTTCTTTAGTTGTCGAGCATTACTACCTTTGCGTAGTCTTTATTATTCGCCTGCCCATTATTACTATATGTCCTAGCATTTATTGTGACCCGTATTCTGCATTATAATGGGTTCAAGATTCTTTACGAACATCTTCCCAGCATCAGACTTATTTCAGAAGTTTCCAGTTGATGTTGCAGGACTAGCATTGCACTTTCTTTAACCCGGGAACTGCGGGGAGACTCTTAAGAGTCAGAGAAAAAAAAAATCAACTTTTGACATCGATTTTTTTTTTTTTTTTTTTTTGGCCCCTGGGCCATGCAAAATCTCAGTCCTCTACCTCCCCTCCTTCCCCTCTTTCCTCCTCTCCTTCAGTTATCACCTATTTTCCCTGTTATTCCCTTATTCTGCGGTATATTTTCGTGCTAACATTAGAAATCCGGTTGCAGGGTGTGGTCATCACTGATAGCAAGCGAATGCAAGAGAGAGAGAGAGAGTATCGATCGACTGTGTCTCAGTGGCCTTGGGGGAAATTGGCGGGAAAGCAGCTTGCCTCACCCATACGTTACACAACTCGCGGGGTATATCTCCGATTTTGACCATCCAAACGCTGTTTTCATTCGTTTTATTTTTGTTTCAGGTTAATACCTTTATAATCAACCCATAATAGGCGCATATGGATAAGTATTAATGCTATTAATGGTACAATGAATATTTTAGTGACGGAAACCCCTCAAATACGTCAGCACAGGGGGACGTTTCCAATTACCCCCATGCGCACTTGTTAGGTTAATACAGGAGTGCCAGTTATTTGAGTATCTACCGTAACGTTAATTAATCACGTTAACTATCTTTTCTTTGTGTAACATAATCGAGTAATCTTTTACTGTTTGAGAATAGGCTGTTTCATTGAGCGTCAGCCTAGTGTGTGTGCACCAGTTACCGAGTCATAGGATACCTCGTTGTCCAGGCACGACTCAGGGCGGTAATGGTGTTTTGTTTTCCAGTGTGTAAGGCAGGGGTTGGATCTAGCGTTACCGTTGTTGCTTTTTGCCATTATCTAGTCCAATGTTGAAGAGCCCTGTGTCTTTGAGAACCTGGATCGTAACACCTAGTACACTGAGGTTTAATATTACCCACTTTTTTGCAAAAATAACATCGCACTTCCGTAGAAGCTCGCTGTTTGTCAGCCTTGTTATAATGTGTTTTATTTGTAGTACCTTTGGGTGATGATGGGCGAGCTGATACTGTGGCTGCTTGGTGCACAGGTCGGTCTCTCCTGTCACCAATGCTCCCCTTGCCACTGCCACGCTGGGAGTAGTGCAAAGTCATCAACCCAAACTGCTGCTTCCCTTATTGATTTAAAACCGCTTTTCTTTTAAATTATCCCCAATGTCCCGTTTGAACTATGCTAGTAAACTGCTCCATCAGCCAAACCTCACATGCTGCCTCAAAAGTATCAACCGACTCTGAATGCAGCCACTTTGTAGGTAGTAGGGGTAGGCAGCCCCGCCCAGGGAAGTACTACCGCCAAGGTTTCGGAGACTCAGGGAATAGCCTGAATCCCATTTTCTCTCCCAGGCTTGGTAGCTGGATACACATCTTTCTGCCTCACACATCAGGGGTATCAGGAAAACCCTTTTATATAACATACACATCCAACTTCACGACATTGCCCTACATCGCTATCCTCTATCCATAAAACACTACTCTTCCCACTACATATCATACATGTAACACCATAACACCTTACCCACTAAATCTGGCAGTACAATTGTTAAGAGCAAACCTGGTGGTCCCTCGGATATCCACCCCCGGCAGGGTTGGGTCATTGACACAGGGCCGTCGTTATCATGCGACTGTGTCAAGAGCATTGCCACGTCCCAAAGCTGCTCGTCGGTGAAGCTTGTCTTTAGCAATATAAGGGGACTTCACTCTAACATCAATTCTGTACATCAATTTCTTCAAGCAGAATCCCCTACTCTCCTTTTTTTGACAGAGACTCATCTGACACGTCTAGATTTAATTTTCCAGGTTATCAACTGCTCCAAAATTTCAGACCTAAAGGAGGTGTATGTTGCTTCGCAAAATCTGAAATTGCCTGGATGAGGTTACTAGTTTCAATTGTCCCTATTTTGATTATTCTATATACAAATTAATTTCTGCTGGTAAATTTAAATACATATGTTGCATCTACCGTTCCCCAAATACTCCTCCAGAGCAAAGTCTTTTTGATTTCTGTCCTCACAACTCAGTGTCCTCAACTTAAATGCTTCTTCTGAAATCACTGTGTGTGGGTGATTTTAATGTCAATAATGTTGAATGGCTCACTCATT
Organism: Paralithodes platypus; assembly: GCA_032716605.1. NCBI lineage: Eukaryota > Metazoa > Arthropoda > Malacostraca > Decapoda > Lithodidae > Paralithodes > Paralithodes platypus. The sequence goes on from CM064534.1 coordinate 14,523,547, forward strand.
CAGCCAGGACTGATGATGCTGGTCTTGAATGTGAGCTATTTGCAGACTCATTTTAATCTCACTCAACTAGTCAACCAACCCACCCGTGTACCAGATAATCCTAATCATAATTCCCACCTACTGGACTTATTTTTAACAACCAATTCAGAAAATTATGATGTTACAGTGAGGTCCCCGCTTGGATCTTCTGATCACTGTCTGATACAGGCCACCTGTCTATCACCTACCACACCTTCCCACTCTGAACCTGTTTTGGTGACTAAATGGCATTACGATAGGGCAGACTGAGAGGGTCTTCAGGGTTTCTTTTTTTATATTCCCTGGACCTCTTTCTTGTCTAATGATGCACACTCCACCTTGAGCCACACACAAGATTTTGTAAAATTGGAATGGAAATGTTTTCCATCATTTCCATCATTTCCATCTTTTATTCCTCATCAAAAGTACATTAAAAGATCTAATTCACCTAAATGGTATGACCATAATTGTGCTAGAGTAACTGAACAAAAAGCAATAGCCTACAATGCATACACAAGATCAAAAACACATGAAGCCTTTAATTTCTTTAGAAACATCAGAAATCATGCCAAAACTGAATTAAACCTAACTAAATCAAACTTTCTCCACAAGCAGGCAAATAAACTTCTAAATAATCCAAATGATAACAAAATATTTTGGTCTACTCTTAACTCATTCAAATCCAACTTCACAACGCTTCATCCATTCCACCATTAAAATCTCCGACTGGCAATCTTGTAAGTGACCCACGAGGTAAAGCTAACCTTCTTGCGGATATTTTCTCCACCAACTCAACCTTAGATGAAATAAATCAAGATGTCCCTGCACTTAATTTTAATTCGCCTGAAATTCCCTCACTTAAGATCCACACAAGACATGTCAAAACTATTTTGCAGAATCTCTCAGTAGATAAGGCTCCTGGTCCAGATGAAATTCCTCCACAAGTACTTAAGAATTGCTCCTTGGTGCTCGCTCCTGTATTGGCAAAATGTTTCCGTTCTATGTACTCATAGCTCATGCTTCCCAGTACCCTGGAAAGAAGCAAACATCCATCCAGTTCCAAAAAAAGGTGCCTCTTCAGATCCATCAAACTACAGACCAATAGCTATAACTTCCACTCTTGGTAAAGTCTTTGAAATTATATTAAATAAGCACATAATTAAGCATCTTGAGAATAATAAATTAATCAGTGATAGGCAATATGGTTTTAGACGATGTCGATCAACTGCAGACATTCTTTGCCTTCTTACGCATCAAATCAACCAAGCTACAGACCAACATGGTGAAACACATACAATAGCACTGGATATATCAAAGGCATTTGATAGAGTCTGGCCCAATCCTTATTGTCGAAGAGGTCACAATACGGCCTTGCATCATTAGTTCCACTAATTTCTTCTTATCTTCATAACAGAAAAATATGTGTAATGGTCGATGGCCTTTATTCTCAATTTCACTCAATAAATGCTGGTGTTTCCCAGGGATCAGTTTTGGCCCCAACTCTGTTCCTCATTCATATCAATGATCTCATATCTACCACTCATAATCCAATACATTCCTATGCAGATGACTCAACACTCCACAGTTCCTTCACATTTACCAATTCTTTCACCCAACCCGATCTTATAAATTCAAAAATAAGCACTGCAATTTCTCTGAACCAGGACCTTTCTAGAATTGAAGAATGGGGACAAAAGAATCTAGTTTCCTTTAATGCACTGAAAACCAAGTACATTCAATTTTCTAGCCAACAGAATCTCACTGACTCCCATATATTTTTTAATGATGTAAATATTCCCACTTCCCCTAGTATTGACATTCTCGGTGTAACATTAACTACTAACTTGAGCTGGACACATTATGTTAGAAGCATGCTAAGAATGCCACAAAAAAACTGGGACTCCTGTACAGAGTTCGATAATTCTTCACTGACGAGCAGTTGGCCGTAATATATAAAAGTCATGTGCGTTCTCAGATGGATTACTGTTCACCTCTGTGGAGTGGAAGTGGAGTGGTTGCATTGAGGCAGTTGGACAAAATTCAAAATAAAGCTATTAGATTAATCAACAACCCTGCAATCACACAGGACCTTCCTACATTATCCATACGAAGAAACGTTGCATCCCTTGCATTATTCTACAGATATTTTCACAGCAATTGTTCCGAGGAACTTGCTTCAATTGTGCCGCCTCTCCACATCTTTCCCTGTAGAACTAGGGCACTTGAGAGCGCCCATGAATTTACACTTTCTCCTCCACAATGCAGAACTTCTGCTTATCAAATTCATTTATCCCTAGAACTACTACTCTTTGGAATTCACTTCCCTCGAATTGCTTTCCACAAACTTACAATCTACAAATGTTTAAATCCAGTTGTTACAAACATTTTATGAATGGAGGGGATGCCTTTA